>JAGSMP010000325.1:0-515869 GCA_029286625.1 Parnassius orleans | reverse complement strand
TTTGAGTTATTCTTAATAATTTATATTGAAGTCGGTTGTACAAATTTTTTTATTTTAAATTATGTTCATTTAATTTGAGATATATAGAGCAATGATAAGGTCGTCGTCGATCCGGTCGTGTCGAATTAATAAGAGATAATTCTTCTTAACATATTTGAGATCTTTCACATATTTCTTTATTTCATAGACCTTACTATTATATGTCTTATACATATGGGACTTCAAGTCATAACTCTGCTATCAGAATGCTTATGCATCATAGACACCTTCTATATTAATGCTTTTGTATCATAGACCTTACAATCACAAGTCCCTAATATAGGACTAGTCTTTGTGCAACAGTTCTATTAGCAGTTGGTCACCCGATCACCCATATATCTGTCCACCCATGGATATGCGTCTCCGGCAACTCCCTCATATAAGCAATCATCACATGAACACCCTCTAGTAATACAAGAACACCCTCATTAACTTCGAATTTTATTTTTACCCATTTTTCAATTATATTACAAATGTTATTTATCCTTATTATTGCAATGTAATCGACTTGTAATTTAAAGGTTTTTAAAGACAATATTAAGCTGTTACTATACTATAATACTTAATATTCGAAATAAATGTATTTTAACTTTATGCTTATTAATGCATTTTAATTGTTGAAAATATTATATCTATGATATTTTAAATGTCTTTATGTTGAATTTAATTATTATTTATTAATAATAATAATAATGTGCCGTCACAATGGACTGAAAATAATTAATTACGTGTTAACAATAATATCAAAAGTATATAAGATAAAGATCTATAATAAAATATAAAATAAATAAAAATAGAAATAAGAATAGAAATTAATTAATTTAAGTAACTAAGATCGACAATGACGAGGAAGTAAGCTTCTCGAGTCGGCGGCCCCACACTTTATGGAATGACAAGCTGGTAAGAGATACAGGAAGTCGATGGATGTTCGTCATCGCCGATGACTTAAGACCGTGTTTTGTGGCGCCCCTTCCGTGAGACCTATGTACAGCAGTAGACTTGTGAAAGGCTGCAATCACGATGATTATGAAATAACTAAGACTCATAATATTTTGTTAGTATTACTAATACAATGCTAGTTAGTATAGTGCTAGTTAGTATTACTAATATCATTTGATAGGAATATTTTTGTGATACAATAACATTTCACGATTAAACATCCAATTAAGTAAAAATTTACTTTCTAAACAAAAATAAACTTGTTATTACATATTTTTTATTTTTAATATTTATTAAATTTTCTGAAGCATGGAAGCGCTCGGATATTAATTATTTCCAATATCCCGTCTCGTCATTATTTTTGTTTATTATTTTTCACTGTTCATTTCAAATTAATTTAATCTTTGTTTATTAATTTTAGCAGTTTATTTCAAACTAATTTAATCTTTCCTTATTATTTTCCACTGTACATTTCAAATGAAAATAATAAAATATAAGAAGTGTACGATACGAAAAAAATATTTTTTTATCTAATAAGAATTATATATTTTAAACGTTTACAAGTAATACAAGGACATATTACCATGAAGTTGTATATATTTTTAACTAAATCATTGTTTTTTACATGGAAAATGCTTACGCATATCCGCCTCCCGGGGGCAAGGACGGGTTACGTCGAACTCGCACCGACGAAAACCCCATGGTGTTCCCTTCGTCGCATATTGTCAGGGTAACGAGAACGCATTCGCACACATCCGCGGCCCCACCAGCGCCGACGGCCCCAGGGCAACCCCTACTCAGAAGAGGACTTCTCATCCCCTTTTCCCTCCAGGTTACTTGCTACTATGAAATTTACTGCGAGCGCTTAACTCCTAGGATATTTAGCCTTAGCTATAGCTTACCTAAGACAAATTGTCCGAATTGGTAAGTCCAACTTCGACCCAAAGGTCAATCGACGGGTTCAATTCGGCTGGGCATTGTTCGGGATTACGAAACATCTTCTCATCACGTATACCTAGAAACTTGTAAACAAGAGTGTCTAACCAATGCGTGTTGCCAATGATGACATATCTGAGACACGGTCTTTGACTACTGGCAGTACGAGCCGCAAGGTCGAGCTATAGAGTGGGCTATGCTCAGAGTTTCTCTGCGAAACAGAGTAGAACCAGAGTGAACAATACAGACCAACAGCTAAGTAAGGTGAAGTGGCAATGAGGTGGCCATATAGCTTGAAGATCCGACAACCGATGGGGAATAAAGGTGTAGTGAGTAGTCTCATTCCCCACTAAATGGAGTGACGACCTGGTAAGACGTGCAGTAAGTCAGTTACTTTGTGGCATTTCTTGAGGGAGGCATATGTTTAGCGCTGGACTTGTGAAAGGCTGTAATAATTTAATGATGATACAGCAGTACTGAGACATCTTCATAAAGGTACAGTCTATTTACGTCTCACTCCTGGTCACAGGCCTCCTCTTGTTACTGAGAGGGTTTAAGGCAAGGGAGTGTCCACCGCGCAGCCCCAATGACTGTTGGCGGACTTTACATGTTTTCCTTCTTTTATTTCTCCGTGATGCAGGTTTCCCCGTGATATTTTCCTTCACCGCCGAGCACGTGGTAAATCAGCACTTAAAATTGCAATTAACAATTTCATCGATGCCGTCGGGGATCGAAACCCGGTTGTTCGCGTACTGTAAAACTGCGAGCATTTACTCCATGAGCTACCACTACTCTTTATTATACATACCTAATATGCATTATAACCGTTGGTGGATCTAAACGACTTGACTGATTCACACAGTTTTTTTTTATAGAATAAGGGTGACAGACGAGAGCACAGTCCACTTGATATTAGTGGATGATGTGGCCCATAGACATCTACATCTAACATATTATAATAAGAATCAAAATGTGGATTTTTTTTTTATAGAATAAGGGTGACAAACCAGCACACATTCTACCTGATGGTAAATGGATGCTGTCACCCATAGACATCTACATCTATCCTCAATTAAAAATCAAAACGCAGATGCGTTGTCACCCCTGAGCACTAAGATGGAATGCCTCGTTTCCTGTAAAAAGGGTCTCCTGTAGGTAAGAATAAGCTGCTATTTTGCACTGGTTTTCTATGAGAGCGTGATTTCTTCCAGTTGAACCCATTTGTGACACAGTCTTCGGTTTGAATCCCAGGTCGGATCAAAAACAGTTTTTTAAGTTTTTCTGTCAAGAAGTTCCCCTCATTAATAATTTTTGTATTAACACATCGCGCCACCTTTCAGAAAAGGCAGTTCGTCTGCTGGGCCAGCTAGATTGATAAACTTAGCAATAGGTAAGTGGATTGTCTTACTCCGTGTAGTGGCAGCGTAAGGAACAGCGTATGAGGCGACAGAGAAAAACCGACACGGGTGATGCATAGCAGCAGCATCTTACAGATAACAACTGAATGTAAGAAAAAACTGCGGTTGCCAACTCGCCTGCTAAGCGTGGCTACTATGGCAAAATGCCCCTATGAGGTAAGCTACCAGGGAAGCCTATGTTCAGCAATGGACTTTTGATAGGCTGAATGAGTGAGTAAATGAATTACTGTAGTAATTTAAGCTTTATTAGAATTATAATAATCTGGTACCTGGACGACGGTACACTGGGAGGTAGAGCAGATGACGTCCTCAGTGATCTTACTTATATTTTTCGAAATTTTAAAAATATTGGTCTTGAACCAAATAGCAATAAATGTGAAATATTTTTTCCAATAATTTATCTACTTCTCAGAGACACTTTAATTCAAAATTTCAATCATATTTCTCCAGGAATAAAAACTGTCAGTACGGAATCACTATACCTTCTAGGTGCCCCGTTGTTTTTCGATAGTATTAAACCTGTTTTAAAAACAAAATTTGATCAGTTTTTAAACCACGTTGATAAATTGTATAAATTAAGCCCCCACATTGCGCTTACTATCTTAAAATATTGTCTCCTTGTACCTAGATTTACATACTTACTCCGCTCGAGTCCAGTCTGGAAATGTTCGGATATTTTAAAAGATATTGATAATAATCTTAAAATAGCAATAGAAAAATTCTAAACTTAACTTTAAATACAACAGCCTGGACTCAAGCTACTTTACCTATAAAATTTGTTGGTATTGTGAGAAATCTTTCTAGCGTTGCATTGCCTGCTTTCCTTGCTTCCGTGCATAGTGTCAGTAATTTATGTAACATAATTTTAAATAATAAAGTAGACCTGTGCTTTGCTACGGAGGCAGGGCAGACATGGCAAACGCTCTGTCCCGGCGAAAATGTTCCACTGGAAGTTAACCAACAAAAACAGTGGGATATTCCGTTGGTACAGAGGGTGCAGAAAGATTTGTTTCATAATTTCCATAGTAACCAAGATAAGGCACGCCTTCTAGCTGTTTCGACTAAGGAATCTAGTCACTGGTTACACGCTTTACCATCAAGTAATCTCGGCACATTACTTGATGGGGAAAGCTTGCGCATCGCTGTAGGAATCCGACTAGGAGTGGCGATTTGTCAACCCCATCAGTGCCCCTGTGGTAGCAGCGTCGACAAGTTTGGGCTCCACGGACTTTCTTGTAAGAAAAGTGCTGGTAGGTTTTCACGGCACGGTTCTTTGAACGATGTCATCCGAAGGGCTCTTGTCTCTATAAATGTTCCCTCGGTTTTAGAGCCTTGTGGAATATTTAGAGACGATGGCAGGAGACCCGACGATATGGCATTGGTCCCTGAGGGAGGTAAAGCCCTAGTGTGGGATGCTACTTGCGTAGACACTTTGGCGGCCTCTCATCTCAGAGGTACCTCGTTTAGAGCCGGGGCGGCATCAGAGGCAGCTCAACTGAGTAAGTGGCGCAAATATGAGTCTCTGAGAGATGACTACATATTTGTGCCATTTGCTGTAGAGACTATCGGTCCGTGGGGTCACGTGCGGTGAAGTTCTTAAAGAACTCCATCCGCGACTGGTCGCTGCTGCTGGTGATAAGAGGGCTGGTTCTTTTCTCGCTCAAAGGCTAAGTATAGCCATTCAGCGGGGAAACGCAGCCAGCGTTCTTGGCACGATACCGCGTGGAGTAGGACTGTTTGATAATTAAATTACTAGTTTTTTTTGACGTGACAACGTCTTATAAATTGGTTTGCCGGGTGACACTTCAAGAAACTGCGTTACGCTCCGCTCACGTTATGCGCTCACAATGAGAGCGAGTGAGAGGCACGCGTCCCTTCCACTCGGGCATGGTTAGCCCGCCTAAGAGCGAGAGAGACAGACATAATAAAATTATTTTACCACTCAAAGTCGTTGTCACGTAAAACTTTCGCCCGTATACCGACTTTACAGGCAACCAATTTTTTTTTATTATAGTTTTTAATATTGTATATAATAAAATATTGTATATAATAAATTGATTATGTTAAGAACCGCACGCAAAATTTAAGTGGTCCCTGTTTCCTCGTTTCGCAATGCGCAACCCGCACCGCTAACTTTATTTGCTTACCAAATTAGTTTTGTTATCAATATTTCAATTATGATCATTTCATCTTATTTCGTGGATTCATATGGCTTGATAATCTCGTAGTTCTGTGTTCTTGTTACTTTATTCATAAGTTTGAATCAAGCAAATAATTAACAATATTTATCTAAAAGCTAATGAGATTGATGATAATTTAAGTTTACTAAATCAAACAGATAAGCTTTCAAATTGCTTTAAAGATCAACACAATCACATAACTGCTGTTATTAATTTGTATCTTTTATAAAACTGAATTAACAAAAGAATTTACAGTTCACCTAATGATAAGTGGCTACTGCTGTCCACATGCAACCAACTCGAAACAAAGAAAGCTACAGAGGAGGGTGGGTTGTCACTTGTGAGAACTAAGATGGAATACCACACAGGCTGTTATTATACTGGCTCTCTAAATCCTTCAGAACAGAACACAGTAGTGGTAGCACTGCTATTTGACGGCAGAATTAGGTAAGACGGTGAATGTTTCATATTCGTAGAAAAGCTTTATATTATATTCCTCCTTACAACCACATGAAAACATTGTGGAATGAAAACTTAAAATTATATATTTTCGGTTCTCTTAATACGAAATCTTATTTCTGTTAAATTAACATTGAAATATCTAGTCGTCAGCTGCGACACTGACTTTATATCTTATTCTGCTACAGTTTTGATTAATGGAACAGCTTCTAGACGGTGACAGTACTTTAGAGAGCGCTAAAATACCCATTTAAAACTTCCGATATCGTTAAGTATTTTACTTCAATTGTCATCTACCATAAATAGAAAGGACACTGTTTCTTATATAAAATATAATTTTATATAAGAAAGCTGATATTCGCTTGCTAAACATTTGGTGTTGTGAATTTAAAACATTTACGAGCAACACGAGTTTGATACAAGTCAGCGTCATGAAATTTTTAATTTCAGATTTACGAATATGTACTGATTTACCACGTGCACGGTTGCTAGGAATTTTTTTTTTGCTGGATGAGTAAAATTACCGATTAAGATGAGAAGTAACGCATCCATCTTCTTATGATTGTCCACATACACGGCAAGTGTACAATGTCCATTCGGTGAGGCTCTTAATAATTGTAGATGTCATCGTAGTGTCGTAGTTGTTTTCTGAAGTAGAGTTCATATCGCGTTCCCAAAATAATTAATTATCAGATCGGCGACACACGCTTTTATACCCAATAAGAGAAATATCGAACATTCTAAATCAATCCGGTTCATTCCAACATTTCCCTCATTCAATTGCATAATACTAGAACACTCGCGATTAACAATATGTCGAAGTAGAAAAAGCTTTAATATGTGCGTAGACGGTTTCGTTTTTTACGCTCACATATTTTATTAACTTCACAGAAGAATTGACTCTATTATTCACATTTCCGATAGATTTCCTATAGATCGTTGTATATTCTGTTGAAATGCCAAACTTCGGGAACAATCTCGCGCAACATAATGCAACCCGCAACTGACTATCGTAATAATATCTTGAGGAAACCTGCACGTCTAAGGAAAACCTGTTTTGAGTACTGTTAAATCTGTCAACAGATACTGAAGCTGCGCGAAAAAATTGTTAATAAGTCTCTTAGAATTGAGAGTAGGCCGTTGCCCAGCTGTGAGTTTTAAATTGGCTGTGATGTTACTACTTTAGCCATCATAGCTTAAGGGGCAAGCGCTCCCCTTAAATTTCATAATACACGAGCAAACGAAGTTCGGAAATGAAATTATTAATTTTAAATAGAAATTTGCTGAGTTACTAGCTCTCACATCGTGAGGAAGTCTCGTAGTGATTTTTAGTTTCATAAGCACTTCGAGGACACCCTTGCCCTAAAATCTTCTCAGAAACGAGGGGATGGGCTGTGCCTAGCAGTAAAAAGTATGTATTGGTTCTTTGGAACGAAGTTCCTTATCGGATGGTACGGATTTAATAGAATCAGGCGTTACTTTGCGGAAATCCATTATATTAAAGTTGTAAATATTTACTTTGCAAACATCCGCTTAATAAAATAAAATGATGTGTCTTACCTAGTTTGAAGAGCACCTCCCGCCCTCCCTAGTAAATATTTACAACTTTAATGGTACGGATTTGGTGGATGGGGGCAAAAAGTGTAAGATTTTTCCGTCACGACCCCTTCTGACGTAATGTAGACGGCCTTGGCGGCTATAAGGAAGCGAGATGGAATAATATCCATCCCCCTCGCACTTTTTCTTATCTTATCCATGAAAGAAATATTATTTTATTTTAAATGACGCTTCATTTTAATAGACGCTAGTAATTCATTTATTTGTATTTGTTAATCAATAATATAATACGTTTATCAACAATAATAATATACTAAAGGAACTTCGTTCCAACCGAGTGTTACACGACACTCACGCATGTTTTTTTTTATTACCTCTATTAGGTCTTTATACTGTGAATTTGAGCTTGTGATATTTACAGAAAATAAAAAGTAAAAATCACTTCGTGATTCGCTTCGTAAATTTTACTTTTTAGGGTTCTATACCCAAAGGGTAACCAACGGCACCCTATTACTAAGCCTCTGCTGTCCGTCCGTCCGTCTGTCTGTCAGCGGGCTGTATCTCATGATCCAGAATATGTAGACAGTTGAAATTTTCACAGAATGATTATTTCCGTTGCCGCTATAACAATAAATAATAAAAATTAAAATAAATTTAACATTAAAAGGGGCTCCTTTACTAGAAATGTGTATAACGATGATACGGAAACCTTCATGCGCGAGTCCGACTCGGACTTGGCCGGTTATTATTTTAATTGTGGTGAATAACGAGGACTGGAAACTCTTTATACGGGTAACGAGGTATTCTATCTGAGATTGAAGGTGAAACAACACACTTGTATTGTGATGTTAGAGGATAGATGTGATCTACTTACTATTATGTTGTACCATAATATAAGCTATTATATATATAAGCTATTTTCTACGTGGTAGAGCCATGCTGCAGCTATATTACAGGTATAGTTGTAGCACGAATGGGTCGGCTCGACCGGGGAAGGACCACGCTCTCACAGAATACCAGCGTAAAATAGCAGCTTAACGCTGCTGTGTTTCGTATGGTGAGTGTAGAGAACCGGAGACCCTTTTTACTGGAAAAGAGGCATTCCATCTTAGTCCTCACGGGTGACAACGCATCTGCATTTTGATTCTTTATTGAAGATAGATTTAGATGTCTATGGGTTACAGCAATCACTTACCATCAGGTGGACTGTGTGCTCGTTTGTCACCCTATCCTATAAATGTTGCTTATGTTGTACCATAATATATTCTCTGTATTATCTATAATTTGTTAAATAAAATAAAAATAAAATAAAATAAATATTAAGTGGGATATGTGCACGTTTCTTATCTCACTTCTATAAAAATATTATTTATGTTTCATAGAGTTAATTATATTTTTTTAAATTAAACGGGCAAAATAATGGTTGAAATAAAACTAACACAACAATTCAATGGTTTATTCTCGATACATTCAAAGCATTTTTGGGTACCTTTATTTTATAATTATAATATTATTATATACACCTTAATGAAGATTAAACGTTGAGCCAGTAACGATTACCAGATTTGAATAATTCAACGTTGTTATGAAGTCATTTCAATGCTAGTTTATACTCACTCATTTACAGTTAGTAAAATCCGTTCATATGTTTATAAATTGTGTACTTGTTATATGAAAATATTTATTTTAAGACAAAGCATTATTTGTAAACTAGCACAGTTCCAGCTTTGAGAACAAAGGTGCTGGCTGGTATTCCATTTCATAAATTATACTTTCTTATTTGTTTAAAAATTACAAACATGAAAGCACATAACAAACACTATATAATTAATATATCTTTAAGTTTTGAAATTATAATTAAATAATGAAATTTATATAAAAAGGAACCTTAAAGAGACTCTAAATTAGTGAGAAATACATTATATTTTCAATGTTACATACAAAATTTAAAGGATGATTCAGAAATTTGAAATTTTTAATTGCAATATGGTTTTGCTAAAATGCTGATATTGAAAAGCCTTTTATAGAAAACTGTTTAAATATGGCTATTCTAGAAGAGAGCGCTGCTTTGTGTACATTCATTATAATACCTTACACTAGCGTAAATGTCATTGAAATACACCGACATTTTCTTGGTCAAAAATATAACATTTCTTTTACCTTTAGTACAAAATTTTAGTGTTAAATTAGTTTTCTATCTAAATTTAAAATTAGATATTTCACAAGCATTCCAAACCAATATTAAAAATATATTTTTCATATTATATTTGCAAAACTTAATCCAATTTTTTTAAATATTATTAAAAGTGATGTCTGTATCGTTTTATTTATAGCAATTTATTTTATTTAAACAGAAGAGCGTGTTGCAATTTTTATGTAGATCAATACCAACCTGCTTGCCTAATATCTAATTTTAAAATATTAATTATTAAATATTAGTTGCGATATTGTCGGCAAACTTTTACAACTATTCTTATTTCAGACGCAGTGAGACTAGTTATTAATACAATTAGCGTCACATCAGCCAGATACATTATTCACCACATATTGAATTAAATTTCTCAAACCAGCAGACATTAATAGTTAAAAAGTTTTGATAAGCTCTGAATGTGGCGCTGTGTGCTTTGGGATGACATTATTGTCTTTGGCATTTTTCTCTTTTCTGTGCATTGACAATTTTTTGCCTTTAAGTCTGATTTCAGATTTGTTTTGCGTAGTTTTAAATTGGGATGAAATTGATAGGCTACGCTTTTTTATTTTACCTTTTTATATTACACGCATAGTCACTAGTTTTTTCACTTTTGCATATAACTTCTTGTTTCACACTGTTTGATTTAAGATCATTATTATCGAATGTATACTCCTCTTGTTTTCGGTCTTCGTTATTCTTTGATGGTTCAACATCGATAATTAACTGGGAGTGGTCGAAGCATGTTGTAGATTTCTGTGTAAAAATTTAAATATCGTTTTTTTATTCGAAAATTACCCATGAAATACACTATGGTTTGTTAGGCATAGTAACCAACAGTCACTTTTAAACTTTAACAAGTAACATAAATAGTGCACACCTCAATAAATGCAAAAGCTTACACCGATAAATAGTAATGTTTGAAATTTTAAGTGATGACTAAGAACCCTAGAATGTATGAAATAAAAAAAATTCGTTTAAAGATCTACAGCCTAATAACCATATTGACTAGTGTTGTTTACTCTTAGAAAATAGTAGCTGAATGAATTTAATAATTAAATAAAAATACAAGACAACTGGGCTTTTTTTTGTCCAGAAGCTCGTTTGGGATAGTATCAGGTGTCACTCGTACACTCTTTAATTAATTGTATTACTGCGGTATGCAGTGCACCCAGTTTTGTGGTCTAGTTTAAAGGGTAAGGGAACCACTTTAAGATGCTGTAAAGAATTCCAAGTTATTCCTCAGGGCTGTCTACCGTTTGAAGTAAGAACTTACCTTTGGAGGATGTTAGCTCGTTTGTCACTATTATATAAAATACTAGCTTTTGCCCGCGACTTCGTCCGCGTGGAGTTCGGTTATATCGCGCCTATGTGTGAAAAAGAGTCTGTTGGTACAAGCCACAATTATAACTGGATGTCGCGGCCAAAAGCTAGTAAACTACAAAACTTCTTTAAACACCATATTTTTGCTAATCTATTACTGTGTGCCAAAATTATCAGACTACTGGGCGAGCTTACGCGTGAGCAAGCCACATAGAATTGCCGCAAATTTTAAAGTCTGCCCTTGTGATTTCTTTATGGTCATTGCAAAGCAGACTTTGAGGGGAAACTGTATTCGTTTGAATTAAAAGGGAAGATCATTCGGGATCAAGGGAATTCTTGGTACAAATACAGTTTCCCCTTGCGCACATCCATTTATAATTGTGGCTTCCACTACATTGCGATGTAACGCTTTTACTTTTAGTCTGGTTCCGTTGCACAGTTGAGGAGGTTTTAAATTTCGCAACAACATAACAGGAGTGCCCACGCGCAGAATAAGCTTATGATGTGGAAGACCCGATGGTTTCAGTGAATTAAGAAATTCGACAGAGTAGTTAATTGCGTCATCTGTGTTGACCACAGAGTCTATTGACGTGTACACCATTTCTTCCCCCTCAAAGACGTTAACAGTATATCGTTAATTGCCGCTGCTTGGTCGTTTTTCGGGGTTAGTATGGCACGTTCACACAACCATTCCATTGGCTTATCGTGGATATGAGCAATATCTGGGTAAATTTTGGATGTTAACTCCTGTAATGTAAATACAACTGTGCACAAATTATCAGGGATGGTTATCATTCCGTCATTTATCGGTTAATCACCGTTGCCGATTTCAATTAGGAAATTTGCAAATCCACCAGCAGACTCTTTTTCTCCTAAGTGTAGCCGCATATTTTTCTAGAGCTTGAGGATTTTAATAAGAGGCCATAAAGTGGATCTCTTAAGACACGCCTTAACTTCATCTGCTCTAGTTCCTTTTGGCACTACTGGTATTATAGTCTATCTAAAATCTTCACCACCCATTACCACCCATTAACTTCTTATTTCCTCTTATATCTTGTAGAGTTCTGTTTAAAACCTCTACGCCACTTTTAATACTTCAGCAAAATTACTTTGTTTCGATATGTTACAAATGAGAGTATTAGCTGTTGTTAAATTGAGTGGTAACTTGAAGGTAGCATGAGCAGTTCGTCCACCCTCAAGCGGTGTAGCTGCGATTCCAGAAGAAGCCACAGCCAAAGCAATTCCGCGAGTACTTCTAACTTTTGCTAATAGCAAATTTATGAGGTATGTTTTGCCTGTTCCACCGAGAGCATCTAAAAAGAATATTCCACCCTTAATTTATTAAATTTTTTGTGTTAATTTGATTATAAACTGCTGTTTGTTCGTCATTCAGTGATCCGTCATTATTTTTAACAGTGTTTTCTAACTTGTCTCTTTAAAAAACTCTCTATTTTCAAATTGTTGTCCTTTGCTTGGCTGAGGTAACCCATACTCGTTTAGTAGCCGACCCCCTAACGCTAATACGGCATCTTCTATTACCGAAAGGCATTTGTTAAATACCACATCTGTTATGTACTCTACATCCACATCTCCCTGTATTTCTAGTTGCCTTTTAAAATCTTCAGATAGGTATTTTTTGAATTTCTCCCAAAGGCTTAAAGGGTCTGATACTTGGCAGAATACTAAAATAATCGTAACAAGATCCCGAATCATTTGCGGTGGTTGGCAAAGTGCTGCCTCATCCATTGCTGCGAACAAATTCAAGCAAGCCGAGAGCTTTGCACGCTGATTGGAACGTGGAATATACATGACCATCTACAGTTTTTAACGCTTCAAACGAAATTGGACCTCGGATCTCATGAAGAAGCATGCGAAGGTGATAGCATTCTGTATTGTTCGGATGCACAATATAAACCCTGCCCAGAACGTGCTCTTTATTGACCCCTGGCCAGCCTTCAACGTTTGCTCCTCTCTTTCTCCTTTGGAACTTTCTTTTATCCCAAACGTAGTATGCAGGTACTTCTAGGTAGAGCAATGTTTTTGCAAAGTTATCCACTTTACACAAATCGAAAAAGGATAGGAGTGTGGTTGTTGGAGGACTATTCACTCTTTCACTCAGATTTCGCTCATTAAAATAAACCCTTTGCCCATTTTCCAAATGAACAGCGAGGTGGACTACGGGAGGGAAACGCTCATGAATGGGAAATTCAAGGATTCACCATACTGCCTCTGATAAACTTATATATCTTCCACTTGTGTAGGTTTTAACTTCATCCTTCTCATTTTCTAAAGCAAACGATGCCTGGTCTGAACTTTTATTTACGTATTAACAGACGTATTTTATTGATTTCACCGAATGACAATATTCCACATTTAAGTGAGCGTTAAATGTTTTAAATAATACTGGATTATAAGGGACTACCCACCGATTATCTATAGCTGTGCCTTTGATATCTACAGAGAACCCACCGTCATCTAGTAAACGTCTCTTGTACTGCAGATAACCGTCTTCACCAGTTTGAGTTTCCCTTATGAGAGCCCTGGGGTATCGTTTAAAGCACATGTTTTCTTTCATACATGGTGACTTTCAATTTTAAGTTCCTCACGGACCATGTATGATATTACATTTAACGATTTCGTGAAGCTCTGGGTCACGTTTGGGATCCGGTATTTCAGCACAAATTATATTGTCGATTTGATCCGGAGTAATACGTTTGTGAAGCCATAAAAGAATATGAATATGTGGAAGACCTCTCTTTTGCCATTCCGTTGAGTACATATAGCATCGCACTTCACCAAATATTTTGCCCTTTGTCAATAAGTTCATGAACTTTTTCACCTTTAGTCGAAACACCCTCGAAATTATATCGTGTCTATCATGAGATTGTTGTCCTTAAAGCAATTGCTCTTTTATCTCGTCCCAGCGAGGATTGCATGTGAAAGTGATAAAAAGATCAGGCCGGCTGTAATTCCTAACATAGGTCATAGCGTCCTGTGTTCTTTCGTGCATATACCTAGGTCCCCAGTAAAAGATGATGAAAGGACAACCATTTGTCCTAGTTGGTTGGCTTCTGCGTCGTGTCGTCCAATAGCATCTTTTAAATAGATGTAACTATCAGCACGTAATTTGGCTTGATTATTTTTGATATAATTTAATCTCTCTGTTTCTATTTTGGCGTATTCATCCGCCAAATATTGACTAAAAAGGGCACGATAGTTGACTAAATAGTTATCTTCTCCTTCTTTAATCATTATTCTATACGAATAGAAACTTGCAGAAGAGACAGTTTTATAAAGCGGCAACTTAGTTGTGGGATCGCGTTGTGGTATGTTGATTGAATACCCATCATCCCCCTTGCAAAACATCAATGGATACTGTAGCGCATCATATGCTCGATGTATCTCACTAATACGCTGAATTGAATTACTTCGGCTCTCGAGGATGATGTCCCTTCGATAAAATTATTGATCCACTAACACTAAAGCCACTTCATTTGTAGTTGGTGCATTGTGTACATGCCTCTATGTTCTTCTGGTGGTTTTTTATCAGCATGTATGACAACTTTGTATGACTTTGAAGGAGAGGCTTTATCAATGGCACTTTTCAGATCTTTTATATAAGGGTTCACTTGATGCAGCATATTCTGCAATTGTTTGATAAAATTTGGCTTTAAGTTAGGAAATTTAGAACATGGAATCTTTGCTTCTCGATCGTCTTCACCTACAAAATATATTTGAAGGTACTGAGCGGCATGTTCGGCTTCTGGTAATATACTTCCAATTAAATGGTAGACTAGACCTTGTACTTTAAAAGTCGGTGAAAAACCATCTGCTGTTACCTGTTTACCACCAAAGGAAGTCGTCTGGAAACAGGCATTATATTTACGAATATTACCCATAAAATGGTCATGATCTTGGTGTAGATCATTAATCAAACTAAAGAGTGTTTCAACCGATCAAGTTGCACTTTTCCAGCGCTACAACACATACCAGGTGTCTCATTCTTCCATTTCAGCGCATTGTACCACTGACACTTGTATATCATAGAACCCAAGGCTACACTGCTGTCAGTTCTATAAGCAATATCAGGGTCATACTCCATAGCGGAATGGACCTTGTTTTTCCATAAACGCAGTGTAATGTTTTCCTCATACCGTGACTGAATTGCTCTATGCATTTGTGGATTCGCAGTTTGGTAATTTGCAACAGCTTGCCTGTGTACATCGGGATTTTTTTTCTGATAAGTGAACACAGCTTTACGATTTGAATCTGGCTTGTTCTGCCTATATTTTCTAGTGCACTTTTTAATTGACTTTTTCTTGTGTAATTAGTAAATCTAGATCTTCGTTTATTTTTCTTTTTTTCATATTTTAGTGTCGACGATACAGATTGATCTGTTCCGCTGGTTGGAGATGATATTTCACTGTTTACAAAAGATGTAACAGTTAAATTGTCAAGCTCTGAAAAAGGATCGCGCTCTTCGACAGGTATCTCCATGCGACGTCATGCCATGGGCGTCAAAATGTCCATTAGATAAATTATGGCTAAATCGTAATCGCCTTACTGGACAGATATCTGTTCCGGACTCTTTGTATAGCAGACAGTTTCGATATACTTCAAACCGAAACGGAAATATTAATCCTGCAGCTACCGATTCACAAAGTCCACCGTAAGTTTCATTTTTTAATATATCGACTGAATATTTATTTGTTGTTGAATAATTATCGCCATTTCTGTCGTGGGTCATAACTGAAAACCTAGGCCAATCATTTACCACAAATCTAACAATTTGTGAACGCACCACCATCGCATTTTCTTGAGTTCCGTAAATTAAAAATGAAAGAGCACGAAACAAACAGGCGCCGTCACCTATAATGGGGACGACAGTATGTTCTTCCATTTTTCCTTTAATATTAAGAGTTTCTGTAGTCATTTTTTCAGTGAGAAAAAATACTTCTATCAACAATACCTAATCACAAAGCAAATAGAATTCCAAGATTGAACAGTGGTTGTAAGAAAGACAAAATCAAGCAACTAATCTGAAACGCGAAGCAAATCTTAAACTGTAAGCAAGCAAACAAAGTCGAAGTCTAGTCAAATATCCGTTAACAGTGAATAGGTACCGTATGTGGTACTGTTTGAAGCGCTCATTCACCATTCACTTTATATTAGTTCGAAAAAACACAATGTTACCGCGTTCTAAAACGATACCAACGTCATCTGTTGGTAGGGATTAGAACTTGAAGATCAATACAAAATAGGTAGGTACCTAAGTATTTCTTTTGGTTTTGCCATTTTATTAATTTGTAAAAAAATATATTTGGTTTGGTTGTTTCTTTTCATTGTTTTTTAATTTTTAAATTAGTATGTTTTTGTTCAGGTGTAATTTTGTGCAAATTTTTTGTACAAATCTTCTTGCCTATTTTGTTTTATGTTTTTGTGCAATAAAAGTATATTCTATTCTATTCTAATAAATTAAGTTTAAAATATTTATCAATATCGTTTACGTTATTTACGACCCTAAAACCTTAAAAATGACACCCAAGTCACCCAACCCATGATGATTTTTACATATAAATCCATGTTGTTTTCAAAAAATAATCGTTGCCATTTTCGTAATTAAGGTCCCAAAAACCATAAAACGACACCAATATTGACATTTCAACCACATCGCACCCCCACAGGGGATGATGGTAGGTATTTCCCGTCTGCTACGTTGGATTTTGAAATAGTTGTTGTTTTCGTAATCAGCGACCCGATAAACCATAAAAACGATACCTATGTTGATTTTCAGAATTTGTCACCCATTTTTTCACCTTTTAGGGGTTGAATTCTGAAAGAGCCTGAAACACTTGTTTACTCATTAATTGATAGGAGTACTCCTGTGAAGTTTCGAATAAAATAGTTTAACTAATCTTGTTTCCCCATACAAACTTTTAACCCCTTTTTCACCCCCTTAGGGGTTGAATTTTCAAAAATCCTAGAACACATGATTGTTTACTTCTAATCGTTAACCAAAAAACAAAGTTTCAGGCCTCTAGCTCCAAAAATGACGGACTTCCATACAAACTTTTAACGCCTTTTTCACCCCCTCAGGGGGTGAATTTTCAAAAATCCTTTCTTAGCGAATGCCTACGTCATTACAAATGTCTGTATGCCAAATTTCAGCGAAATCCGTTCAGTAGTTTCGGCTGTGCGTTGATAGATGAGTCAGTCAGGTTTACCTTTTATATACATATATAGAGATTAATGTTTCTAGTATTTTACAAGTACTCGTATACTAATTTTAAAACTTAGATATTTACGATTGTATTTACTGCTTTACTGTAGATTTGAACTCGACCTTCCAACTCAATTTTGAGCCGCCAATCTCTCAAGTACAAGTGAACTGCGGCCATATTGGGCCATCCTCTACGCCACGTTAGCCATCTAGAGCAGAAAAAAAACTTTCACCAATATAGGTATGTTTTAACTAATGTGTTTATAAATACTCAAAAGCAGTTAATGGTTTTTAAATAAGTTGTTATTAGAAAGAGTTCCAAAAATTTTGTCCGATAACAATGTGATATCGATGATAATATTTATTTGTTGTGTAATGGCGGCGTAGGAAAAATTCATAACCGCATTTCGTCCTATTGATATCTTAAAACACGACTATGAGAAATGCCAGAAAATTCATGAACATGGTTTCAGATTCAACCATCTCATTTACGCTAGATGCGAAATATTCAGGGCGACGATGGGCAGTCCATGCTGCGAAGCGTCTGGTACTGTGACTGTCTACCCGTCTATCAAGCGTGACGATTAAACAAATCAGCAGTAGACTTCTACGGGCAGATTGACATGAAAAAGAAAAAATATCCAATACAAATATTCTTATTACATCGTTTCAAAAAGTTATAAAAGTACAACGCTTTTGTTCTAACCTAGTTAAAATTTGCAAAGTCCTTGATTTTTGTCCCAGTTTTCTATACATCAAAGCAGTAGATCGAAATGAAATGAGATCCCCCCTTAATGAAGATGTAATGTTTCGATTTTTGAGTACAAGCCTTGTTGCTTCAAGGTAGAACTTGGATGCAGGTCCAGCAAGCCCTGAACAATAAAATATAATAGGAAATTAAATAAATGCAGTCTTTTACCTTAATATCCTATTTTCATACCGGCTGACTTTCCTCACGGGAAAACATGAAATGTATTAGGTCAACGAATTGGAGCTCATGACATATATATTTTATCAAATTTAATGTTTTTTTATCGACATTTTATCAAATTGATCTATCAATAAATACCACTAAAAGGCAGTAAACTTTTTACTTAACAACCACGATTACGTACTCGATTTGAATTTCTTTATTACGAATACATTTTTATTTTATTTTTAAACTAGTAACCCGCCCCGGTTTCGCCTGAATAGGGTCTATTAATGTGGTGTTAAATTTAAGATAATCAAAAACCATTTGTTTTATCGATTTTTTTTTAGAAAACGTCCAAGAAAATGTAGCATAAATCACTATTGGCATTGCTCTATATCTGTTCGTGAAGCTTAATTAGTCGGATTAGCCTGGAGAGACGGACGGACAAACAATTTAAAAATGTTTATTTATGTCTTTATAGCATACAAATAACGCTCCGTCGATAAAGCCGATGTAAATCACCCGAAACGTCGGGAATTAAAAAGTAAAAATTAAACGCGATATAATCCGTAAAAATTAGTTTCATTTAAGAAGCCAGTTATTTTAATATAACAGATAGACTATTTAATTTTATTTACATGCAATGAAAGTTTGCTTTTAATTAAATAAAAATTATTTACGTCGTAAGCCTCTAGTTCGTTCGTACTTACATCCTTTTTTCTTTACGGTTTACCATATTTTTTTTTTAAATTCAACCTGCTATGATAGGTACATTATTTAAATAAGAAGCTCGTTGCTTAGTTGCGGTTTTAAAACTTGTTTTTTGTTCTTGTATGCAATCATGGTAATGAACGGCGTGGATAAAATTATACATGTTTAATTAATTGACTCATTTTTTATAAATTATTAAATTAAATAAGAGTCGTGTTAACACAGGGGCTAAGCGCATGTAATAATACACAGCACTCGAACAAACCTCGTACGATCTCCGCTGACACAAATGAAAATTGCAATTTAAAGTGCTACATTATGGTTCATCATCATCATCATCATTACAGCCCTTCACAAGTCCACTGCTGAACATAGGCCTCCCCCAAGGAATGCCACAAAGCATGGTCCTGAGCCACCTGCATCCATCGACTTCCTGCATGTCTTACCAGGTCGTCACTCCATCTAGTGGGGACGCCCCACACTTCACATTATGGTTAATAATTAATAATGATGAAGGAAGACATGTGATGTCTGCCACACGCATTAACAAGCTGAGCAGCTCAGCTGATTAATTACATCATAACTCCTTCTAGAAATGAGAAGAGGCCTATGCCCATCAGTGAGATATAATTATATGTATACCATAGGCTGTATTTTTATTAATTATTTTGAATTTTATTGATAACATTTAATGTAATGTTATTTTACCTTTTTCTTTCAGCCAATTTCCATATAAAACATAAAATTCCCAATTATCTGGCTCCAGTTCTATTAATCTCCATAAAACCTTCTGCTTTTCTGGTTCGGGTGTCAGTGAGACAAGTTCTAATTGAGCTTGAACGAACTGAGGGCGAAGAAGTAAGCATTTTTCCAGCATTTTGATGGCTTCATTTGTTTGCCCATTTTTTCTAGAAATTAACAACAGTCAGTTGTAATTGTAATTTAAAATGTAATGCACAATAAACCATAATGATATAGCACTGAAATAACTTGGGTTCCTATGTTATAATTGTAATTCATAATTCACCAGTCTGTGAAAGTTCACATTTTGACATTGGTCTTTCTGCGTTTGCCTTCGCTATGCTTGAAGCTTGAATCAATAAATTGTCAAAAAATACAATAAATGTTAAATGTCAAAAAAATATCAGTTTTCTCAGATTCAGAGATTAGATTAATTGTTCTTTATAAGTCATATATTCGTCTAAAGTATAAAAAAATTCTTGCTTTTGTGAGTTTTATTTTAAAAATAACGAAAGGGAGATCTTTAAAAGTGTTAGGCAATTTATTGTAAATTCCGATAGCATTTATAAATACATTTCTTTTATAAATATCAAGCCTGCACTGAGGCAAATAGAGCTTAAATTTATTTCTTGGTATGCCACTTCTACTGACTAAACTTGACTTAATAGTGAAATATTGTGGATGCAGTTTGACAAAAACATTTTCATTCAATATTGTTTTTTTTTGGGTGCTATCGTATTGTGACACTCTATCCTTATAAAATTGAAGTAACTAACGCACTTACAGTCCACCTGATGGTAATTAACTGCTGCAGGTGATGGACACAGCCTGCAATAATAGTGACTATTTATACCCAATACACCGGAACACAGCAGTTCATGCCCTGCTGCTTGGCGGCAGAAATATATAAGACGGTACTTACCCAGACAGAGAGAGGATTCCTACCATCTACTAAAGTTAAATTGGCAGAAGACTGCGCCGGAGTGTTTGCGCATACACCCTTGAGGTGTTAACTTATATACAAAATGTGTGGTCATGTGTAGAAAAGCCCAGGATAGGGGAAGGGGATATATAAAATGGAATTATTTGAGTACCGGACTTTCGGAGTATTGCTATCGGATTGGCTGTCGGAATCTATCTATCGATTGAATAATCTCCCATCACCCCCTAATGACGAAATGGGGGGGGGGGAGTTATGGTTACTATTACGCCGCTTACCACACGGCAAGTGAAATGTGTAGTATATATTCGTGTTAAAAAGGTAAATTAATATTGCCATGATGAATATCATCAGAAAAACGTCGACCTGATAGTAAGCCACCATTGTAGTTGATAAACGCCTATAGAAACAACCACAGAAGGTTGTAGTTGCAAGTTGCTGTCAACCAGAAGGGTGAGCAGAGATTATGCATGTCATTTAAGGGTAATCTGGGAGTATTGGGGGAGTGGGGTGTGATCCCAATCTGAGAAATATTTATTAGTATTAGTTATTATACCCTCGAAGCTGGAATACTACATTGGTTGCAGTGAGGTATGTCCTTGTACGACTAGACAGAAAAGGAGTCTCCCACTCGTGAACGAAGCAAGAGCATACCGTCACCTAAACATTGTTATATTGGCATCTCTTCCATTGAATAGAAAATTTCATAGTCAGAAGTGAAATGTTTACAATCTGATGAAGATGTTGATGATACTCAAGATATTTGTATATTTAGTTGATATACTATTTTAAATACTAACAATAATTACGGCTCAGAAGCGCAATGGCTATACGTTTAGTTGCCGAGCTGTGGACCGCGGGTTCGAATCACGCACGAAACAAGCGTTTGTATGACCTACAAATTATTATTCTGGGTCTGGTTGGTTGTCCATGTCGAATTCAGGTGTAAAAACCCCTCTACGATAAAGGGAAAAATTCTACTGCGATGCTAAAGTTCTTTTGTTAAAAATTAAAGAGAAAAGAAAGGAGAAGATTAGAAAAAACAGTGGAGTTACTTGTACAACTTTCCAAGATTGTAATGCGCATTAGCGTGGTGCTTGTTGAACTTGATTGCCTGCAGAAAGTGATATTCTGCGTTTTCTAATCCGCTAAGTAGGGTGCCGATATTGTTGTGAGCACTTGAGTACGTCGGCCATAACCTGTCGACAAAATTTCGGAGTTAGTTGACCAATAAGTAACAGTTAAAGAAAAAAATGATTCACTTACTAAGATCCGTTAGCAAAGAGCGTTAGCGTGCTTGAATTCTATCTCACCTATTAGAAAGTGATGGTTTACCCAAACATGGTCTAGAGTACTGACTAAGTTTAAAAATCATAATATTTACTAGCCTTAAGACATCTGTGTTGTAACCGGATGGAAAGACAGAAGCTGGCAATTATTTTTATGGAATAAGGGTGACAAACGAGCACACACTCCACGTGATTGTAAGTGAATGCTGTGGCCCATAGACATCTACATCCATCCCCGATTAAGAATCAAAATGCAGATGCGTTGTCACCCCTGAGGACTAAGATGGAATGCCTCGTTTCCAGAAAAAAGAATCCGAATGTATTGCGAAGGTCCAAAATCGAAATACTATGGAAATAATAATTTTGGTATTACCTAACACTAAAATGTGCAAACTGTTTTCGGATAAGCTAATCCTATACCTCAAATAATATTCATCTTTTACCTTAAAGCTTCTTTGTAATGATTGATAGCATTTTCTTGCTGCTCCGTCTCGCGTAGAAAGTTCGCAAAGTTGTAGTGCAGTTTGGCATTTTGCGGCAAAGTCACTAAATCCGACCTGCAACAAACAATACACATTCGGCGGCGATTTACGCCTGAACCCGACAACCGTGAAGCGAATATTGCGAGGTGTAAACAGCGGTAAGCATTTTACGCTACGCCAAATATGATTTTCTGACGCCGTTATAAATGTTTCGCAGAATAAAGTTGTACATAATTGTGGAAAGCTTTAATAAAGTTGCGTATAATTAAGTTATTTACAAGGCACCGTGATAGCTCAGCCGATAAGTACTGAGTGTACATAAAAAAGTGGTACTACTAATTTGAATAAAAAATAAAGAATTAAAAAATAACTTATTACATCTTGTAGTAGAAGTTGGACAAAAATTATGATTGAAATTATTTATTATTTGATTTCCCTTTGAAGTACCTTCCATGTTGTCAAGTAATACTAACAAAGATCAGAATAGGAAAAAATAATAATAAGACGCATGGCAGATCTAAAATGTAATATATTCGTAAATTGAAAATGTAATAAAATAAAAAATAAATACTATTATGTTTTTATCTACAAACCGCAATTAAAAAATATGTTATTCAATTACATGTTAGTTTAATAAATCTAACTGTATAGGCATATTTTATTTTTGTAGTAGAAACACTCAAATAAACGGTATATTGACTCTGCACTATTGACTATGCACTCAAAAACCACCCGCCTAGCGTGTTAGTATGAGATAACAATTAATCCCATTGGCGCATTCTAGAAAAAGTCTATATTTGGCGATGGATTTAAAAGTCTCAGAGTGAAGAAGATATAAATACCTTAATAGTGTTGCCCGATCCTGCCACTCAGCATTTCTTCGATATGTCCGTGCTACTCCACTTCCAACCAACACCGCTAAACCAACTACCAGCAATTCTTTGGTGCCAGGCTTAGAGTACCACAATAATTGAACGCCATATGCCGTTATTATCACACTGCCGATGCTAAAAAATATAACAGGGTACCAATAATTAGTTTAAAAAAACTGCACTCGCTACGCCTGCTTTCTATATACTAGTCAAGTTCTCATCATAATTGCAAAGAACTTTTGTTCATCTCCTAAAGAAAAACTTTCCCTCTCTTTCGGTAATGGCTTTGTTTTAATCGGATCCGATGATAGACTAGTATGAACACAGACTTCTGTAAACAGTTTAATAATCAGATTCAGATCCGACAAGTGAGAAAGGGGCATTATAACTCCAACAATTTTCACGTCACTAACAATAAGAGCACAACATAAAGTTCTGACAACAGACAGCAATAAAGTAATAATGATCCTGTAATGTCCATGATTACAGATCTAAGCAAAATCAGAGGCTCCAAGTGCTTTGCCTTTTTAAAAAAACTACCTTATTTTAAACTAGATCAATATTTTATTTAAAAAAAAACATGTGTGCATTTCACATGTGATAGAAGTGAAGCCTTCAGAAAACTAAACTGCGAGAGAATAAGTCGAATGCTCTCTGCATTCGACTTATTCTCTCGCAGTTTCAGGAGTAGGATAATTGTCGGTTTTGTAATATTGTTACATAGTTTAAAAATATTTTGCACTTTATTCACATATATTATTCTACATATATTATTCTACATATATTACAGCAGTAACATTATATTATATTATACATACTCAATTTCAAACAGTTTTCAATTCCATCATCGTAAGTACAAATAAAAAATTGATTGATTATAAATATTTTATAATCAACAAATTTCGTCCTTAATCTTTACTGCTCATAGAAAACATTGTATAATGCATAGACTTAGATATATACTAGCGTATAGACCACCTGACAGCGAAACGCGTGACCAATTTTGATTTGTCATTGTGTGCGTTAGCTAGTGATATATTTGCTTAAGGACTATCGAAAATGATTGTTAGAAGCGGTAAGATTATAAAAAATGTTTAGTGCATGAAGTTGAATAACTAAAAATTAACTGAATTTTACCATGATAGTTCTAAAATAATTAAAAATATTCAACTAACATGTTCCTGGGAATAGGTTCAGCTTATTAGGAACATGTATTAGTCCTATTAGTTGTGTTAGTAGTTGAGTTAGTTGTATACCTGCCTTTTGTTGGATTTTAATTCAAATGTATAAAATCCCAGGTGACTTTTTCGAAAAACCTGAAAACTCCCCAATAATCAGATCAGAATGTTGTATTTTTCAGCTTATGATCTTTGGAAAAATATTTATAATTATTTTTAAATGTTAAAATAGAAAATTCCCAGGTTATTTTTTAACATATTGTTAATATAAATAGGTAGATGCTTAACTAAGTATATACCTATTTATATTTTATATATTTTATAAAATGTTTTGATGGGAAACAAAAACGGGGACACGGATTACAACATAATGGCTGCTTTATTTTTCATATAAATATTACTTGTGATAATTACAAACATTTAATAATTAAATAGATTATAAGTTTATTTTAAGATTCGACTTAAGTATGAATGTAAACAATAATTTAAGGAAACTTGTGGAATCAGTTAAATAAGATTGCTCTGTTTAAAGGTCAATATGTTTATCAGGCTTCATCATGCTTCATGTTTATATTCTTTCATCTGTCCCTGAAAAGTATAAAGTAATAATAAACTTATTATCATTTTAGCTGCATGAATTTAAAAACATAATGATCTTAACACAGTAAGTGCACTAAGTGTCTGAGGATACAGATGCACTCTCTATTCTCTCAATCTCGGTATGTTAAAATGGTCACTCATTCATGGACTGACCGGCAAGTGCAACAATTTCGCAGATCTATTGATCTGCGCAGCTATCACTAACCACGAGTTCCTCTTCTCTACGAATAACGCTGTGAGGGATAAACCACGCTATTTAAGCCCTCGCGACAATGTCGTCGGCCATCAAGCATGAATCGGGCATTGACCGTTGTGAGTATCAAATACTATGGAATTTATACTATCACGTCTCATGCGCGGTCGTCTAATGTATGAGGAGCATTACTAAATATCTATACCTAACTACGCTAAAAGTTTTATCGTTATAATTTGGGAATATAATCGGAAGTTCAGCTCCGCTCAACCCTTGGGGAAAATAGCATGATGCTATGAATATTGTACTAGTGTGACCGTGAGGCTGTGCGGTTGGTTAAGTTAGGTTATATTTTGGTTGATAAATAGATACTTAGTTGGGTTCATAATGGCTTAAAGAGGATAATCTCAAGATGTTTTTGTCTTTAATGTACTACAGTTTTATAATGTATGAAAATCTGTCTCTTAATTTATCAAAAGTTTTGAAAGTTATATTTTGAAGTTTTATTATAACAATATTTATTTTACCTGGTGGCCAAATAATGTAGAAATGATTCCTTTTAATAAAATTGTTTTGACGCACAACGTCTTATAAATTGGTTTGCCGGTGACACTTCAAGAAACTGCGTTACGCCCGCTCTGTTATGCGCTCACAATGAGGGAGTGAGAGGCACGTCCTTCCACTCGGGCATGGTTAGCCAGCCTAAGAGCGAGAGAGACAGACATAATAAAATTATTTTACCACTCAAAGTCGTTGTCACGTAAAACTTTCGCCCGTATACCGACTTTACAGGCAACCAATTTTTTTATTCTACTTTTATACTTCTCAAGAAATGTTTGCTGCAAATTGTTGAGTTCTTCTTTATTAGAACCAACCCGTCCAATGAACCATAACCACTTTTTAATTATAGAATCTGGAGGAATCTGTTCGAAAACGGCAAAATAAAATTACATTTTAGAACGCAAACCGAGGATTTATTTTCTTGTTGTGTAAGCAAGTCTATCGATTCATTATAAACATTCAAGATAAATATCGACATTAATTTTGATATAGTTGAGTCAATCCTAGCGTACATGTAAAATATTTTGTATAAAATGTATTTACCAAATTCATGCAAATTATCAACAACGTGACTTTTTCTTTGCAAAATATCAAAATTAACAAAATAATTGAATATATTCTATATTAAAAACAGTATAACATAAATTTTAACCAAAATAAACGCGTCATAACATTGACGATGTCTTGAGAATTACCTGTGATATGTGAAATTATCAGGATTATTTCTATTATTAACAGCACACTCACTCACGGAACAATTAACTATTTCGGAAAAAGTTACTTACTAAAATAACCACTATTATTATATTTTAAAATTACAAAATATCTCAGAACTATTTCTTGCGTGCCGAATTGTGCCGACCTCATTCATTCAAAATCGGTTTAGAGTCATGAGATTTGGTATCCTTTTCTATCTTGCATTTTTGCCATATGAATTTCCTTGCCTTACACTATGTTGGTCTATACGCTAGTATATCCTAAGTCTATGGTATAATGTATTCTATCTCATTCTCTCGCAGGTTAAATCCTACAGATGTATGTTTGTCTCTTTTTAGTGTCGTTTTTTCGTTTCATCGTTTTTCAAATCACAACGATTGTTGATTTGTTGATCTAGTGGTTGTAAGCGTGACTGCTTATCATGTGATCCTGGGTTCAGTTACCGGAGTCAGGAAATTGGTGGTGTTTTACCCCAGTGCCTCGGAATACACGTAAAGGCTTTGGTCCTGCGCCTGATCTCCCTTGGCAGTATCGGATTGCCATTCCATCGAACTATGTGAGTATAAAGAGTGCACTTATGGTTAGGCGTAAATTCGTGTTCTATAATCCCGTCCTGCGAAGATGGCAAGCCTCCGTTGATATTGGCTGCCGGGAGCGCATTTCGGTTTGGGGGAAATTATGAAATAGCCCTTTTTCATAGTCCTTTTTTATAGGATAATTGTGACAAACGAGCACACAGTCCACCTGATGAGAAGTGGATGCTGTGGCCCATAGACATCTACACCTATCCTCGTTTGCGAATCAAAATGCAAATGCCTTGTCAGCCGTGAGGACTAAGATGGAATGCTTCTTTTCCAGTAAAAATGGTATCCGGTTCTCTACACTCACCATACGAAACACAGCAGCTTTAAACTGCTATTTTACGCTAGTTTTCTGTGGTCCTTCCCCGGTCGAGCCGACCTATTCTTGCTACAACTATGCAACTAATATAGCTGCAGCATGGCTCTATCCCGTTAAGAACCTACCAGCGTATTTACGAGAAGATCATCATTCAGCAGTGGACTTAAATAGTCTGCATAAAACGAGAAAGACTTGATGAAATTATAGGTCTTTAAGAGCCGCTCGATCCGCGGGATCAATAAAACTGTTAATTGCAATTTTAATTGAAGATTTACCACGTGCTCGGCAGTAAGGGAAAACATCGTGAGGAAACCTACATGTCTGAGAAAAAAAAATTTCAAAGACATGTGAAGTTCGCCAACACGCATTGGGGCAGCACGGCGGATATTTCCTTGCCCTAAAACCCTCTCAGAAGTTAGAGAAGGCCTGTGTCCAGCTGTTGGACGAATAAAGGCTGTAACTTTACTTTAACTTATAGGTTTTTAATGGTTACTGCGTTCAGTATCAATAAAATAAATCTGCTTCAAATACCTCGGTGTGTAAAGAACACGTTCAGCTATGACAAAACCAACAGTTAGAAGTAAATTGCTGGCTGGTAGAAAAGGAATTACAAGTAATAATACTCCAATAACGGCAGGCGTATGTCGATGGTTCTGAAAAAAGAAACAAAATTGTATTTCACATTTAAAAACTTATCTTTTATTTATAGAGAGTTCCATGTCATAAATATTATCTAAATTTATATAATAAAGTTAAATGACTCGATTGTGCAGTGTAAAAGGTTGGCATCCGGCTTAAAACAATAAGTGTTATGTCCTTCAAATAAGTGTTCATGGCTGGATGTTTTTTGCCTTACAATTTACATTTTTTATTTTTATAGTATAGGGTGACAAACGAGCAGACTGTCCACCTGATGGTAAGTGGTTGCTGTGACCCATAGACATCTACATCTATCCTCAATAAAGACTCAAAATGCAGATGCGTTGTCACCCGTGAGGACTAAGATGGAATGCCTCTTTTCCAGTAAAAAGGGTCTCCGGTTCTCTACACTCACCATACGAAACACAGCAGTGTTAAACCTTCCCCGGTCGAGCCGACCAATTCGTGCTACAACTATACTACTAATATAGCTGCAGCATGGCTCTACTACGTATAAATGACATATTATAAAAAACGCCATGTTACAGGAAAAAATTCCTTATATGATTTTGAAATAAATAAGAGGTAAAGTTTATGTTTGTTTATCTGTATGAGGTAGCCCTAGAAACCACTGAACCAATTTTTAATTTGATATTAGTTCGTAATAAAATTTATTAAAGAGAGTTCAAAACAAAAATGCCTTTTTTTAAGAGGTTACTACTAGGGTACTACTTCAGAACTCTTACTTGTTTCTGCCAAGAAACAGCAGAACACACAATGCTCTCTTCTCGTTGAAAGGGGCTTAAGCTCATCAGTTAAAGGCCCGGAGGCATTTTATCTTAAACACCAGTAGTGACAAAGTATTTGTGGCCTTCTTAATTTCAAGTTTGTTTCAGATTTATATCGTTTACATCATAGCAGTACTTAAGGTGGATTGGTAGCTCGTTGATCACTCTAAGGTTGTCCGTTAAAGTCGTACTGTTCCTAGCACAACCATTACAACTTTTCAAAGTCCACTGCTGAATATTGGCCTCCCCATAGAAATTATGATTTTTTTAATAATAATTTAAACAAATTTTATGAAGATTGAAAACTCTATCATTAAAACAACGGCTAAAATGCAGTTTTGATATAATTAATTGTTATATATTCAAGTCCTCGATATATAGTTTTGAGATATTCAAGAGCGTTGCACTATTGGTGATGAGACTCTTCTATTATTTCTATACTCTTCTATGCATGCTTCTATAGAGGTTAGCTTTGCTGGTATACCTATAGTATAATATCTATCTACCCCCTATGGATTACAAAGATTTATATGTGACAAAAAGATCACATTGCCAGACGTATCACACCTTTGACGCTGCTACCCGTCTCGGTCTAATCATTTTGTATGTAGCACAGATTAGTGAACGTTGCACGACTTTTTTATTAAAGTTTTTTACAAATTAAGTGTGACAAACGAGCACACAAAAGCTTTGTATTGCGATTGTCAATTCGCCTGCTAAGTATGATGTTAAATTAAATTTTTCTTGTAACGATAGAAGCCCATGCCCATTACTGAACTTACGGGCTTACAACTAAGTAAGGTACTAAAATAATATTATTCAAATATAAAAAAAGCATGGTGCCATGTTTTTTTTATAGAATAAAGTGACACTCTTATTCTATAAAAAAAAACATGGTGCCGATTGAAGGCAACGAGCATATAGTCCACCTGTTGGTAAGTGAATGCTGTGACACATAGACGCCTTTATCTAATCTAAAATCGTAAGGAAGTTCCGGCTTCATTCCTGAGGACTAAGATGAAAAGCCTCGTTACCAATAAAAATTGTCTCGGTTCTCTATAATCACCATACGCTTGCTTGTATTATTATGCGAGCGTAATTCTTTCCTGATCGAGCCGACCTATTAGCGCTATAGTCTTATTACGCTGTAAGGGAGGCTATAGAATGCGTAGAAATTTTTACTCAGTCGATTCTTAAGGTACATACACGATGAAGTGTGATGAATGGATCTTACGCCAATTATCCTAAAATCACCAAGTTTAAAAACATAGTTACCACAACATCGGCACCACAGCGATAGCAAAGAAGCAATAGCGCGCCAAAAGCTGCACATGTAAGTAAATTTCTAGGATCCCAGCCACTGGTAATAAGCGCAACTGATCCCATTTGCCAGTCGTGACTAAGTGTCCAAGGACAGAGAAGCAACCACCAGTTGAATGCTGCCAGGTAGCTGAAGGTCATTAACCTAAAAAATGTTATTGTATTACATGTTAACTAAATTAAAAACAAATATTTTAATGAATAATAGGTGGTTAGGAACCTTTATTTCCCTTCGAAAGGAGTCTTGGGAAGTTAAGGTGTAAGGAAGTCTTTGCGGCAGAAATAGGTAAAACGATCCATCTTTTTATTTCTGCCGCAAAGCTGTCCCACGCGTTTATTATCCTTTGTGTTCTGTTTTAACATCATTATCATCATTATAGCCCATCACAAGTCCACTGTTGACCATAGGCATCCCACATAATACAGTCCGAGTCATGAGCATTCCTCGACTTCCTGCATTTTTTACCAGGTCGTCACTCCATTTAGTGGGGGGCCGCTCTACACTTCGCTTACCGGTACATGGCTGCCACTCGACAAACTTTCTTCCCGATTCTTCGAGACAAATTATGCCCAGCCCATTGACACTTCAACTTATTGATACGCTTGGATAAAAGAGTTAATATTAATATTCATAATAAGAGACTGTGTGTGAGCGATTTCATATATGTTTTCAGATATGACGATAAAACTGTAGGCTTCTTTGTTTGAATTAGGAAAGATAGAAAGAAAGATGTATCTTTAATCATTTTAAATTTATGTTTTTACATAAAAGTCGACAAAGGAGCACACAGAACACATGGTTATGATGAATGCTGTGGCATGAGTGCTAGACACTTACATCTATCTTCGATTAGGAGTAAAACATAAATGTGTTGTCACCCCTGGGGGCCAAAATGAAATTCGTCATAAACGTAAAAGGTTTTTCCGGTTCCCGTCACTCATCATATAAAAGACTGACAGATTAATACTGTATTTTATGTTAATAAGTTGTGAGAGCGTGGTCCTTCCCTACTCTTGCAGACCCATTCGTGCTGCAGCCATAATACAGCTGCAACATTGCTCTACCACGTTTATATCGTATAATTAAAATTATACTCGAGTAATTGTACATTTTAATAAATAACAATTTTACTAAAAAATTGAGAACAAATAAATTCAATCTGTTTTGTATTGAATGTTTTTTTTTATAGAATAAGACATAGCCCACGTCATTGTAAGTGGATGCTGTGGCCTATAGACTACATCTATCCTCGGTTAAGAATCAAAATGCAGATGCGTTGTTACCGCTGAGCACTACGATGGAACGCCTCGTATCCTGTAAAAGAGTATCCGGTTATCTGCACTCACCATACGAAACACAGCAGCATCGAACTGCTATTTTACGCTGGTATTCTGCGAGAGCGTGGTTCTTCCCCGGCTGAGCCGACCCATTCGTGCTACAACTATAATATAGCTACAGTATGGCTCTACCAGGTATATACCTGGTAGAGCCATGCTGTAGCTTTATATTTAAGGTAATATTATTTATTTATTTTTTAATATTACAAACCAGTGCTTGACTACACTGACATAACATAAGCCTATTGACTCCTGCCTTGAAGACACCTATATTATAATTGGACAGAAAGGCAGATACTGACAAATTATTACACTCCTTTTCTTTAACAATCATGTCCGACGAAGCAAAAAATTGGTTCAAATGCGTGCTATGCTGACAATTTTTGATAAAATGTAACAAAAAATCGGGAATGATGAGTTTTTTTTAAATTACCTTACAAGAAAACTAGGATGGAAAGCAGCCGGGTTGTCCTGAGGAGAAAACGACGGCCATGTTCCTTGCAGTAACGCAAGCCGGAGGTATATCAGTAACGCAAGGGACACTAAGACTTTGAATGTTCGGACTGACAGACTAGCGCATTTCTTCTCGATTTTCATTGAGTAAAAAGACCTGAGAATACAAAGATGTGTTAAGAAATATTGCCAATGAAATACTGGTGTAATGCTTACAATACTATAATGGTGTTCTTCTGGGTGATTAATACAAGTTTCAAACACTACCAGAAGTTATTAACTAATCAGACATAGATGGAACACGATATATCATCATCCCCCATCCCGAGTCGTGATGCAGGGAATGTTCACAACATATTTACACCTAAAGGCTATACTTGTATGTGCTTATACCAATATTTTCTCTCTACATTTCATTATCATCATTATCATTACAACACCTTCACAAGTCCACTCCTGAACATAGGCTTCCCCTAAGAATTCCACAAAGCACGGTCCTGAGCCACCTGCAACCTTCGACTTCCTGCATGTCTTGCCAGGTCGTCACTCCATCTAAATTTGAATAAAACTAATTTTATGAATTTTGTTTTACGTTTAATATAAACAATAAAATAATGTAATTCAATCTGCTGTATTTGCGCAAATATACATAAATCGTTATTATCATCTCTACCTCGAATACGAACCAAGATTTCTTGGTAGTAGTGAGGCATGAAAGTTGTTTGCATATGCGATTATAAGCGATTGAAAACGATCTGATACTAATAATATCTGTTTGTATCTTGTTGTATCCACAAAGGTACAAATTTTGTGCTTCTGATTGAGTTCGAACCTAAGACTGCGACTTAGAAATATATTATTCATAATATTAAGAAATGTATTCATCGAACCAAATTATTTGAATAGTCCCTAAATCTTATAACTATATTAGTTTTTTTTTTAAATTAAGTATAAAGTACTATTCAAAATGCGACTAATGATGCCTGTAGTTGGATAAAATTACCGTTTTGGGGCTCTATTGGAAGTTTCATTATTTAAAGATTTTACTACATATAAGAAATCTGTTAACTTTAAACAACATCATTTATGAAATAATGATTATCTTTTCGTTATCACTCATCATCATCATTACAGCCCATCACAAGTCCACTGCTGAACATAGACCTCTCGCAAGGAATGCCACAAAGAACGGTCCTTAGCCACCTGCATCCATCGACTTCCTGCATGTCTTACCAGGTCGTCACTCCATCTAGTTGGGGACGCCTACATTTCTAAATCAGCCGGTACGAGGCCGCCACTCGAGAACCTTTTTCCGTCATCACTAAAAATATTATATGTATTGTTAAAAATGGTTTTAATAAATTAAAATTTAAATTTTCCAGCACACATTTTAACACCACAGGAAGCCATAAGATAGTAGAGAACACACCGATGAGATAAAGGAAGTTTAAAAAATTCCCAACAATGCTTCCTAAAAAGCTTCTAACGGCGGAATTTTCATTAGTAAATGTATGTTACAAAAGAAATTCCATTGAATAAGCAAAGTATTTTAATTATCAGATTAAGTTAGAAGAAAATAATTGTATTCTCCCGTTTTATTTCAAAATTCAATTTTGATGTATATTAGCATTCAAGCTATAGGTTTAAAATAAACATTGTAAGTACATGTTGAATTGCAGTGTAATATTATTTTACAATTGTATTTATCAATTCAATCTATAAACACAAATAAAATACAACTTATAAACAAATGAAATTAATACATAAATACTTCTAATTAACATAATAAATAAATTAAAGGAAGAAAGTGTTTTACAAAGTTAAATAGTATGTAAAGTTTAACTTAAGTAAAAAATACTTGCTAAATCGCCGCCGTCTGTTGTTAGTGTGCCTAGAAGACTGGCTGAGTTGCCCCGCTGTATTGCGGGGGTGATCCACTGATCAAAATATCTGCCAGCTTTTGGGTCACTAGTGACATTGACAAGGCGTGTTGACATATCTCTGTACAAACGCCTTGCTTCAGGAACTCACGGCCCCAGCGTTTCTATATAAAACGGCACAAACATGTATCCCTCTCCGAGGACTGCATATTTGCGCCACATGTTAGACTTGGAAACAGCAGCAGCCGCGCCTGCCTTCTGTGCAGTCGCCGCAAGATCTGATGGCGCTAATGTGTCAACACAAGTTGCATTCCATACTAAGGAGCGCCCATTTTTCCAGGAATGAGCGTCATTCTATCAGGCCTCTTGCCATCGTCCCGCAATACACCGCTTGGCTTTAAAATTGCAGGTACGTTGGCACTGGTTAAGGCCCGTCGAATAACGTCATTAATGGCTGCATGGCGAGGGATGCGACCAGCGCTCAGATGCTGTGTTTGTTGGAAAAACCTGGACCGGCCCGTTCTTATTATTCCAGGCTTTCTTGGCCTCAGCCAAGCACGAAATCTCTACATCACCGAGTGATGGGTTAATAATTGGTCCAATGAGGTCTGACGTGCTATGAACTCAAGACAAGAAAGCCGGAAGTGCTACGCTGGAAACTCTTCGGATGCCTAGACCGCCAAGTCTAACGGGAAGTTAGGCCTGAAGCATAGTTTTCAAGACAAAAGCATAGTTTTTCTAATCATATCATCGAGACGATTTAAAAATGTGACGTGTATCCAAAGAGTTGAACACCGCAGCACGTACGTAAAATTTTTCACAAAAAGACAAAATTTTAGTATGGCATATACCATGTGTGGGCTAATTTCTTTCAAACGACTGGATGACTCTTCAAATTTTAAAATCTGTCAAGGACAAAGCATAAAAAGGACTCATCCAGATTAGGAGCACCTAGAAGGTGAAGCGACTTGCTGTTAATTATCTTTATATTTGCGGCTAAGGACTGCCAAATAAACCAATAGGCCAATAGAACTGAAAGTAGAAATAAGACTGGTTAAATCATCAGGCACTGAGTTCGCTTCGCCTCCTAGTGTCCCATCATCTAAATGCCAGACATTGAATTTGGCTTGAGACCGGAAATAAATGGATTTATTGCTAAACTAAACATTGCCTGACCAAGCGGGTCACCCTGCTGGCAACCGATAGAGGATAAAATTTGGTGTTCTTTGTACATGAGTGTAGATGGTGTACTGTAACATTGCCAGAGGTAATGGTAATTACCATTATGCTAAGCTCGACTATCTGTTTCGATTTCAAAAAATCCCAATACAAAAGTTAGAGCTTTTTTTTGGCGGCCAAAAATCTTTCAGGTATTTCCTTAAGTCGACTCTTAAACGCTTACGGGATTAGTTAGACGAGGCAAAGGCATCAGCTAACGTATTTAACACAGGCCGTGTGGATTTAGAATGTTTCAATATAATAGCGTCAACAAATCTCCTATCTCCCCCTTAATCAGTTTTTTTTAAATATATAATTTAATAAATTACCTTTTTACAAACGGCCAACATCTAGAAATCGATGACAACATTTAGAAGAAGTACTGTGACGCCAGTCTCTTTTGCAAGCATACTAAGTGCTCCAAGAACAACGCTCAACCACACACATTTCATGCCACTTGTAGGTCTGTAAGAATAAATGGTAAATCATTGTTCTTCTAGAAAAATAGTTGTGATGTGCTAATAAAGATAGCATGAAAAACATAAAATGGTATATGATATTTTGTCTTCTTATATATAAGATGATTTGAATAGTATAGCAATTTATAAATATAAATGTAACCTACATTTTATAAATTTAACATACTTGAGGTTAGGATTTTTTCTTTTTTTAGTATGGAAGTTACTGTAAAAGGAATAGATTTAATAAAACCCACTAATATTTATTTAAAATTCTCATGAACCATTAAAAAAAAACAGGGCTCTCTCTTGTTGAACAGAAAATAAGATAAGAGAAGACTTTGTGTTACCACGCTACTCCAGGGCAGAATTTCACATAACCTTAAAAATTTATTTCATTCTCAGACATGTAATTTCCTTTACGATGCACACACTCGCCTTGCCTGAAGTAAGCAAACTTGCTTCATTCTTAAATGTAAATCAAAATTGAAATTAAAATAAAACATTATTGTTGTGCATTAATAGAAGATTGAACTCAAGTTATGGTGATTTTAAAATAACATTATTATTAATTTACATTAATAAACACAGTAAAGGTATTATTGAAACTACAATAAACTTTATTAATAATTATTTATGTTATTAAATTATAATATATTTACCTATGGTAGACTAAGAGAGACAACAGAAAAAATATGCACGCCAAAACATCTGCCCTTCCAACCACTCCAGTTACCTACCAAAGAATTAAAAAATATTAATCAGTGATAATTATAATTCAACGTAGTATGTAATGATATAGGGGTTCAGGGTTTGCCGTGTAGTTGCAAGGGAACCCACAAAACAATGGCAAATATCTCCTCTAAAAGGCAATCTATGAAGAGGATCCTTTTTCTGCCGTGGACTGGATATTTATAAAATAAATGTTGCTCTTCCTATTCTGTTTACTTTATATTCCTGCTAATAAAAACAAAGTTTCATTTATCCTCAATTAAGATTCAAAATGCAGATGTGTTGTACCCCTGAGGACTAACATGGGATGCCTCGTATCGAGTAAAAAGTTTGTCCAGTTCTCTACACTCACCATACGAAACACATCAGCATTAAGCTGTTATTCTGTGAGAGCGTATTCCTTGCCCGGTCAAGCCAACCCTTTCTTATCATACAATAGCTGCAGCATGGCTACAATTAGGTAGTAGAATATGATAACTATGATGAATGAAATAGTCCCTCAAAAATTAATTTGCGAACCGACATGATTCGTTTTTCTTACGATATCGTGGTGTATGAACAGTTAAAAAAAATGTTATTTAGGGTTAAAATGTTACGCAAACTGTTAATTGCAAAATTTGGAATGTGAATACTTTGAGAAAATTGAAAGCTGGAACTCAATATTGACAAAAAATATTACCGTTAATATATATATTATACGTGGTAGAGCCATGCTGCAGCTATATTAGTAGTATAATTGTAGCACGAATGGGTCGGCTCGACCGGGGAAGGACCACGCTCTCACAGAATACCAGCGTAAAATAGCAGCTTAACACTGCTGTGTTTCGTATGGTGAGTGTAGAGAGCCGGAGACCTTTTTTACTAGAAACGAGACATTTCATCTTAGTCCTCAAGAGTGACAACGCATCTGCATTTTGATTCTTATTGAGGATAGATGTAGATGTCTATGGGTCACAGCAACCACTTATCATCAGGTGGACTGTGTGCTCGTTTGTCACCCTATCCTATATAAAAAAAACGTGCATTAGGAGTTTTAAATCAAGAGATGTAGGATAATGTTTAATATATAGTGACCGGCCTTTATATATGTATTTCTTAGAGAGATTAAGGCAAGGAAGTTCCGCCGCGCTTCCCCAATGCGAGTTGGCGGATTTTACATGTCTTCGAAATATCTCTTTTAGTTCCTCAGACAGGCAGGTTACCTCACAATGTTTCCTTTCACCGTCGAGCACGTGGTGAATCAGCACTTAAAATTAAAATTAACAATTTCATTGATGCCGGCGGGAATCGAAACCGGGTTGCTCGCATTTTACGGTACATTTAGGCTCTTAGATACCACGGCTGTTTTATTACATGTTTAATATGTACTTAAGACAGTTTGTAGGCATAATTACAATTTTAATTTTAATAAATTAAAGGCTTAAATTAGAATAATACAACTAATGCAAGTGACAGTACGTAATTACTGCTAACGCTGTCCAATTACCACTGTAATTAAAGTCGATTTTATGTATTTAAATAGTTACCGCTTCAGTGTGTACAGGATGCACTGCAAATAATAGGGCCGCCAGTGCAGCGAATGGACGTTGCAGACGAGCTATTGTTATACAAGCCCTTGTGACCAGCGCGCAGCATGCGGCGTGAAGCGAGACATTACAAGCATGCCACCACCACGGCTGTAACCCAGTTAGCGCGTGATTAAGTCTGAAACAAAAACAGAGAACTTTTTAAATTTGACTTTGGGGCAATTGTTTGATATAAATTTGTTTGATTGTAGTTTGATGTAAATCAAGTCGCAAATACACAACGCGATGATTTTAATAATGTCCTTCAGACTTTATTAAAATCATCGCATCTGTTAACAGTGGTAGAGCCGCGCTGCAGCTTCTGCTGTAGCATGGATGGGCCGGCTCGAACCGGGGCGGTACCACGACCTCACAGAATACCAACGTAAGTAGGAGCTTTGCTTCTGCGTTTCGCTTGAGTTAGTGCAGGTGGCCGGAGGCTAATCCCCATAACATGGTAGCGGAATTTAAAAGAAAGAACTACCCCAGGAGGTACCAGCACCTGGTAATGGAGAATCCTCACTGAGCATCCACGGTCAAGCTACCCTCTTCCTGAGCGTGGGTGCTCAGGCTGCCTGTATTCTGGGGGCAAAATCCGCTCTATACTAACACTGCACGGGGCAAACAGAGTAATAAAACCATGGGACCCTGCCACGCTATCCGTGGACTTCTGCAACATCAGGGACTTCACTCGAACCTTAACGCCGTCCACTACCATCTAGAGACAGCGAAGCCAGCTGCTCTTTTTGACCGAGACGCAGGTGTCTCTCCGGCTGATACTTCGTACCTCTCCTACCGGGGTACAAATTAGAACACTTCTTTGTGCCCTGGGCTGGAGTTGCGTATACGTCAGAGAGGATATCTGTTCTCGACGCCTCGGCAGTCTTGAAGGTGCGGACCTGTCCATCTATGGCTGCGCGTAGACAGCGACGACCATCCCCGCGTCTACGGGTGCCTGTATAGGTCCCATAGCGGTAATGCCGACACAGACCGACTCATCGACCACGTCCAAATGGCTACAGATTTCTTGCTATAACAGATCCCATCCGTAGAGATCGTGATACTTGGCGATGTTAACGCCCACCACGCCGAATGGCTCGGTTCACGTTTAACCGATCATGCGGGAGATCTGTTTATGACTTTGCTGGCATATGGTCTGACACAACTGATTACTTCGCCTACGGATTCCAGATGTGGAGGATCATACACCTTCCTGTTGGACCTTCTGCTGACCTCTCATCCGGACGGATATCAGGTTTCCGTCGATGCCCCTCTTGGCTCTTCGGACCATTGTGTGATCCGGGTGTGGTGCCACTCACGCTCTCCTCGCGGTTGCGTTCTGCAGGTTGCCGCCGTGTTTGGCATTACAGGTCGGCGGATTGGGATGGAATGCGGTCTTTCTTTGCATCCTACCCATGGGGGCGGGTTTGCTTCTCGCCGGATGATCCCAGCGCTGTTGCTGACTCTGTCACCGATGTGGTGCTAGGGAATGGAACTATTTATTCCATCATCTGTGGTACCCATCGGTGGTGATCGCAGCCTTGGTTTGGTCGCTCCTGTAAGACTGCATTACGCAGTAAGCAGGAGTGTTATCGGGCCTGGGCTGAGGCTTCGGCAGCTCGGGATGTAAACACCAGCATGCTTAAAAGTATAACTTCGCCTCCAGGTCCTTCAAAGGTTATTGCCAAGGCAAAGTCAGAGCACATAGGCAGAATTGGCGAGAAACTAGTTCGCCTTCCTTCGGAACCGTGCATTCTGGTCTCTCTGCCAAGGCTGTCCAAGAAATTTCTGTAAGCCATCACTACCATCTCTGCACAGGAGGATGACTCACTGGCCCACGACGCAAAGAAAGCCGACCTTTGGCTCCTTTTTGCGTCAACTCGACTCTTGATGACAGGGGAACACACCGCCGACCATCCCGCAGTGTGAGTGCTCTATGCCTGATGTGCGATTCACAGTGCTCAGTACGCAAAGCACTCCTCTCCTGGACATCCACAAGTCAGTGGGCCTGATGGAATCCGCCAATTGTGCTGAGGACGTGCGCTCAGAGTTGGCACCGGTTCTAACGCGTCTTTTCGGTACTCCTACTCCCTAGGCGTTGTCCCGAATTCATGGAAGACAGCTTTCGTGCACCGATCCTAAAAAGGTAACCGCTCTGATCCGTCCAATTACAGGCCTATCGCCATCACCTCCTTGTTCTCGAAAATAATGGAGTCAATTATCAACTGCCAGCTCATGCGGTACCTTGAGGAGCACCAGCTGATTAGTGACTGCCAGTACGGTTTCCGTCGGGGTCGCTCAGCTGGTGATCTTCTTGTTTACCTAACACATAGATGGGCGCAGGCGATCGAGTCGAGGCATTGGCCGTTAGTTTGGACATAGCGAAGGCCTTCGATCGGGTCTGGCACAGCGCTTTTCGAAGCTTCCTTCCTATGGGCTTCCCGGTTGTGCAATTGGATCACCAGTTTTCTGGCTGATCGGAGCATCAAGTCGTAGTAGACGGTGCGTGCTCCGATTACAAGACTATTAACGCTGGTGTTCCACAAGGCTGCGTGCTATCACCAACGCTGTTTCTTCTGCATATCAATGATATGTTGCAAACCGGTAACATTCATTGCTATGCGGATGACAGCACTGGTGATGCTCTATACACCGGCCATGCCAATATTTCTCGGGAAAACGTCGCCGAGTACCGGAACAAACTTGTGTCTGAAGTCGAGACTTTGTTGGACAAAGTCTCGGATTGAAACGACTAAATCTAGTCCAGTTCAATCCCCAGAAGACACAAGTTTGCGCGTTTACCGCTAAAAGGAACCCCTTTGTCGTATCACCTCAGTTTCAAGGCACTCCCCTTGTTGCCTCAGCCAGTATCGGAATCCTCGGCGTTGGCATATCGAGTGATGTGCAGTTTCGTGGTCACTTGGAAGAGAAGGCAAAATTAGCCTCTAAAAAGCTTGGCGTGCTCAGTAGAGCGGGGCAGTATTTCATGCCGGCACACCGCCTGCAACTTTACAAGGCGCAGGTTCGGCCTCACATGGAATACTGTTCCCATCTCTGGGCAGGGGCTCTCCAGTGCCAGCTCCTTCCACTTGACCGCATTCAGCGCAGAGCGGATCGAATCGTCGACGACCGAGTTCTTTCCGATCGGCTTGACTCACTAGCACTGCGTAGAGATGTTGCATCTCTTTGCGTATTTTATCGCATGTACCACAGGGAGTGCTCTGAGGAATTGTTCGGACTAATTCCAGCCGCTCAATTTGACCATCGCACATCGCGACAAAACTCGCGATACCATCCATACCATCTGGATGATTGGCGGTCCACCACTGTGCGATTTAGAAGATGTTTTCTTCCTCGCACAACTTCCTTGTGGAACCGATTACCACCAGCGATTTTTCGGACCGATACGAATTAGGGACCTTCAAGAAAAGAGCCTACTCCTTTTAAAAGGCCAGCAACGCATCTGCAATTCCCTGGTGTTGCAGTTGTTCATGGGCGGCGGTAGTCATAACATCAGGTGAACCGCAGGCTCGTTTGCCTCTCCTATAAAAAAAAAAACTTAATTTCGGTAACGGGGGCCAGTCTCAAAGGAGACAAGCCATCTGCGCAGGACAGGATTATAGTGCCCAAGTGTATATCTCATAGTCCGATGGGATGGTAATCCAACACGACCGGAGAGATCAGGTGCAGGACCAACGGCTTTACGTGCTTCCCGAGGCACGGGGGTGAGACACCGCCAGCTTCCTGACTCCGGGCTGCTGCTGAGAATTTCTTGACAGGAAAACCCAATAACTTATTTTTGGTCCGACCCGGGATTCGGACCTGGGACCTTATGATCAGTAATCGCGTTTACGACTACTAGTACAACGAGGCAGTCATGTGACGATGATTTCAATATCGTTTTGTGTGTCTATGGTAAATTACTTACTCGAGCAATTTTCATTTAGTAAGTTAGTGTTTTACCACGTGCTCGGCGGTGAAGGAAAACATCGTGAGGAAACCTGCATGTCTGAGAAATAAGAAAAAAAATTTCGAAGACATGTGAAGTTCGCCAACACGCAATGGGGCAGCGCGGCGGACATTTCCTTGCCCTAAAACCTTCTCAGAAATGAGGGGAGGCCTGAGGCCCAGCAGTGGGACGTATATAGGCTGTGATTTTAAGTTAGTGGAAGAAACGAGATGTTAACTAAGAAACGTCACGCCTCTTTATTTTTATTTTTACGTGGTATAGCTCTACTAGTAGCAGCTACCAAATAGCGGTCGGACCACGCTCTCACACAATACCAGCATAAAATAGCAGCTTAATGCTACTGTCTTTCGTATGATGAGCATGGGGAACTGGAACCCTTTTCAATGGAAATGAGGCATTCCATTTTAGTTCTTAGGGATGACAACGCATCTGCATTTTGATTCTTAATCGCGTATAGATTAGATGTCCATGATCCATAGCAACCACTTAAAGGTGCACTGTGCGCTTGTTTGTCACCGTTACCCTTTAAAAAAACATTAATTAACACAAACTTAATATTATCTTACCCTAATTCTCAGTATTTAAACTTTTTTTGAGTAATAAATGTTGAATATTTAATTAGTCCACTTTCACAAGGATGACGTTATCAATTTGGCTATTTTTTTTGTAACTTAAGTGATCGGCCTGATGTACCTAAACTTTCTTTGAGGTTTAGTTTTATATTTTGCCTTTATACTTATGGTTATTATAAACACCAATTTTAATTGTTTTTGCTATCTAAGCAGTAGTTAATTTTTTTATAGGTTTTCACACTTTTACTAATGATGACGTCATCGATAGAGCTGAAGAGTGCTTTGTCAAGCACAAAGATTAATAATTTTAGGGCTGATTTTTCAATAGTCAGATAAAAGTTATCCATCAAATAAATTATAACTTGAATAAACATAAAAGTAGGTTATTATTCACACAAGTGTCATTTTCAATTCGTTTATGTTGTATTTTATTTTACGAATATCTTAGACTAATTACATAAATATGTTTGCTTAGAGGGAACTTACAATTCTACATAAATTCAGTCAATATTACATTAATAAAATAATTAATCCTTAATTTACTAAGTCACAGCCTAAATTAATTTGTTGACAAAGTTTTTGGAACGAAGTTCTTTATCGGACGGTACGGATTTGGCGGATGGGGGCTTGGCGACAAAAAGTGTAAGTTTTTTCTACATATACTATCGAGTGTTGCAAGTTAAAACGGTAAGTTAGGAAGGAAGTTAATTAACACAAGTAATGGTGTAAGTCAGTTGCTTAATTTTAATTTCGTGTCAAAGGATATAAAAGATACAACCTACTCATGATACAACCAACAATAGCCGTGGCTTGGTCACCCGCGGTGAAAAAGAGGAACCCCTTGGCTGGTGTAGGGCCGGCCGGGTGGCCACTCCGAGTGGGCTTGGCGAGCCCACTTCGGATGTGTGTCGGTGGGGCCTCTGATGGGGCCGCACCGTCGATGCGGTGGTGGTGGGGCTGCAGGGGGAGAAGGGTGTTGGTATTGCGAGGCGCCGCTTTTCCTACCCTTCGCAGCCGAAACTTGGTTGGCGGCGGAGACAAAAACCAGATCCGCCGCTGGGGTCGGGAAAGCGGGTGCTACCAGGCACTCGATTTTCCTGGCCCCATGGCCTCCGCGTATCGGACTCGGGGGCCCGTTACGCAGGTGGAGTTAGAGGCCGTGGAGGAAGGCGTGTCTTGTGTTCCTGATGCGCCTTGCCTGAGAAGGAGAATGGGGAGGAGAAGTCCTCCACCGAGAAGGGGCTGCCATGGGGCGGCCGGCACTGGTGGGGCCGAGGATTTGTGCGAAAGCGTTCCCGTGGCCCTGCCAATATGCGGTGAAGGTGGAACACCATGGGGTGCGAGTCCGACATAACCCGTCCTTGCCCCACGAGGCGGGTATGCGTAGGCATTTCCCGTGTAAAAGACCATAGACATAGAATATACTGGCGTACCTAAGTCTATGGTGTAGATGGCCTTGGCGGGTATAAGGAAGCGAGGCGGAATAATATCCATCTCCGTCGCACTTTTTCTTATCTTGCGATGAAAGAAATATTATTTTATTTTAAATGACGCTTCATTTTAATAGACGCTAGTAATTCATTCCAACCGAGTGTTCCACGACACTCACGCCCACGCGCATGTTTTTTTTTGTTGCACTAATGACACATCAATTGAGGTGTCTATGGAATGGAAAAATGGCAACAACCTTGTAAAAGAAAGAAGATGAGATTAATATAATATCTAACTTAATTAATGAGATAATTATAAAACGGTCATATGCATAAACAGTTCAATTTCAAGAACAACTTCAAAAAAACCGTAATAAATTCATACACAATATAAAATATAATTATATTAACAAATTTCTTTACAGTATGTTGGTGCGTCACATCGCGATGTAGAGATTTTGACGACTGCTTAAGCAAACAGTCGACGACGATTGTATCTCAAGTTCTTAAGTCGATAAAATATATTAAGGTTTGTCAACATCGTAGCACTTGTTTCATCATTTCTACTAATAGTCCACATACGCAGACATTTTATACACAAAACCCAAAAACTTGTATGTATACTACTAGTATTGGCTCTGCGGCCTTAATACATTGCGCACTTAGTTACGGTCAATTCTCAGTAACTCCTTTAGACGACTGCGAACGGGCGAGAAGACTAGTTCTTTGTTTTGTAAGCCGCGAACGTTGTTTTCGCCAATGTAACACTGATTTTGTTTACGTGTCTGTGACCACGAAAACGCTATCATTATTTATGTGCGCATTTTGGCAATGTGATTTGAAGTTTATCTTCTATACTTAATATAATAAAGAAGAAGGAAGAGTTCTTTTGTTTTTTTTTTGTTTGTTTAAACACGCTAATCTCTGTAACTACCGGTCCGATTTGATAAATTCTTCTTACATATCATAGCCAGATTTATGGGGAATAGTATATGCTATCTAGCATTAGGCTACACCCCTCGCCTAGCCTTAGCCTAAACATTGATTTTTGTTAAGAAAGTCAGAAAAAAAGCGCTCCTGAAATTATTTATCCGCGTGAGCTGGCGTAATAGTTAGTGATACTCCAACTAAAAAGAAGACCGCGGTACCATATTCCTATTTCTTATACATAAGCCACATTAAGGTATTTTATGACAAAAAAAATATTGAAAATTAAAAAGTGATATATGAGCAATATTATTAGGCGTGGCATATTAATTCTTACGAACGAAAGTTACTTTATCATCAAGACAATTTTATGAAGATAAACTTTTCTCTTAATAGCATGTTATTTATACGGATAGTTTAAGAGATAATGAAAAATTAAAATAATTCAACACTCGGCTCGGTGCCCAAATGACGCATAAACTCTAGCCGCCCGATGAGAATCGAGAGAAACCAGCAGTGAATGCTTCTAAGAGCGAGATTAGTTCAATCACTTTTGCCAAATAATTGGAAAAATTAATGGAGTACTTTAATCTATCGGCATATGTAGGTTATAGAGCGAAGTTAAATTTTATCTAGTCTCCCTCCACTCCCGCGTGAGCGACACCCCTCGCGCCCTAGAAAGAATCCCGAAGCGCGTTTTTTTTCAGTTTTAAAGAAAACCGTGCACGATACATGAAAAGTGTGTAGGTACGAAATGATTCTTGATAAATTTCCATACATTGCTATCTAAAATCCTTGAACTAGGTGTCATGTCATGTCGCGCGGCTCAGACGCGTGATTTTCGTGTGGGAAACCACGCACCACGTTTGGATAAGTATGTTGTTTTATTTCGTATTTGCCTAAAAACAGTAACTCTACTAAATGAAAATACAACTGCGTGGCATTTTTACTGTGCGTGTAACCCACCGCCCCGCGTCTGCGCAATTCACAGCTGTGGCACAGTTTTTGTTTTGAATTGACGCTCTAGTAGTAGACATAAAAGTTTTTGACAAAACAGCACCACTTTTACGTATCAAAATTAAAACGATAATACAGGCAGCAAGCCGCCGTAAACTCCATATTTTTTATTACTTTTTCTGTGGTGAGGAAATGGAAAACATTTCCTGTATCCATACATGAATCACTCAGCTAAATATTGCTTTTGCAATAAGCCATGGGACGTAGATGTTATCCGGATCCGCAATAAACGTTTAGCCAAATATTCGTCAGGAACATTAGTTTTTTCCTTTATGTTTCTCGATTTATTCAACATCAAATATGGGTTAAGATGATATTAGAAAAACAGAAAGTATGAAAACTTTTCATTGCATTTTATAAAATAAATTATAATAACAGGCTGTGAGGTATTTTATCTGAGTCCTCAGAGGTGACAATGCATCCGTAGCCTTCTTTATTTGTAGTTGATTGCAGTTTTCCACGGGCTGCTGAAGTCACTTACCATCAGCTGGACTCTAAGTTCGTTTGTCACTTTAATTTTTTTAAATTAATTAAAGGTAAGATCCTATCTCCTTTATTCCATTGTTGGACATAGGCTGCCTTTATTTTTGAAAGTTCTTGCTTGTGTATTTAAGTATTTGCGTGTGTATGGTGCTTGTTATTTAGTTTTGGAATACATTTTTACGACATGCGAAGAGGATATAGTACCAGATATTTACCTCGTGATTTAAATTAAAGCCAAAAAGTAAATAAAAATAAATATAAAACAAAGATAATGAATACTACTCCTTTCTAAAAGGCCGGCAACGCATCTGCAATTCCCTGGTGTTGCGGTTGTTCATGGGCGGCGGTAGTCACTTACCATCAGGTGAGCCGCATGCTCGTTTGCCCCTCTCCTATAAAAAAAAATAAAAAAAATACAAACATATTTTATTTCACAAATGTTTCCACAAAAATATTATTTTTATCGTTTAATCTATAAGTTTTTTATTCTACTATCATTTAAGGGACATTTACTGCTTAGCGTATGTCATTCCCATCATACCTAACATACATCACGAACTCATTTAACGTTAATTAATATACTACGTGGGCCATGGATTCGAACAGAACTTTCGCATCGTCGCCATTTGGTTGGGATAAAATATTATCATATGTACCTACGTCAGTTCTGTTCAAATTCAAGACCCTTATTAAATTATTTATATTTTCGGATTTTATCGCGTATATAAACTTTGTTTATATTCGCGACGTTCAACACTTTACAGCACCCATGGTCACGGGGGACTGAGGTGTTTGACGTCCCAATGTCATAGCGACATTTTTGATAAATGGAACACTTCAAGACGGCGACAGCAAGTCTAAAATACAAGTACACTTCTTTATAGATATTTTAATAAGTCCTTCTACAGTCACATGTTTTACAGTCCGGTATAATCCGATTTCAGACAATTGTAACTACGCATATGTAGAAACACAATGTAACATGGTCTTGCAATGCATTATATCCCTTAGATTAAGATGTGTATAAAGTATTAATAAAAGTTACAGCCTATATACGAGTATGTCCCACTGCTGGATACAGGCCTTCTCTCATGCCTAAGAGGGTTCTAGAGCAAGGAAATATCTACCACGTGTGGCTAACTTCACATGTCATTGAATATACGAGTACAATATTTTTAAAAATATGATTTTTTTTAATTTCACTGACATGCAGGTTTCCTCAGGATATTTCCTTTCATCGCCGAGCACCTGGTAAATTAGCACTTAAAATTGCTATTTACAATTTAATAAGAGCCGGTGTAAATCGAACCCGAGTTGCCCACGCACTGTGAAATATACAACGAGCGCTTAGCTCTTCTGCTACCACGGCTCCTAATAAATCTATTCATAAATAAATATAATTTAAACTCTATTAAAGTTTACAAAGGGTAGTCCTAGTAATCATTTATATTAATAGGGTTTTAAAGAACACCAATATTTATAATTTCATAAAGCTACCGTATGGAGTACTTTAAAATGCAATAATTTAAAACTATAAAATGATTAAACTTAATAAATATAATATATCTAAATACATCATTAAACATCTTAACAAATTATAAATATTAAATTATGTATAATTTCTTTATAACTATAAAATGAACAGTATATTAAAATAATACGTTATATCCAGTAGAAGTATTTTCTTTTAATAAAACTAGTTTTACGGATTTTATCGCGTATATTAAGTTATTTTATATTCACGTCACGGGGGACCATGGGTGCTGTAAAGTACTGAAACGTCGGGAATATAAAATAACTTAATATATGAGATAAAATCCGTAAAACTAGTTTTATTTAAATGTAGTGTTCGCGTAAATATAAGAAATCATTATTTTCTTCTTTCTTCAAGAGTCATTTTAATTATATAACCAGTCACCAGTCATTATATCATAGACCTTAATAACTATCTGTATATTTATCGAATGTTGGAATAATAGACCCTTTTATGTACTTTTAGATCACTAACTACGAAGATCAGTTTAATTATTTTTCATAATTATTGATTGCGAGTGATTTTTGTAATCTTTTGGAAAAATTAATGCCTTTAACCTTAAATAAATTAAAAATATGTATATAGTAGTATGTATGTATGTAAAATATGTGTGTAGTAGTAGTATATATGTAAATAATAATACGGTGCATAAACAGTCGCGGAAACACGCTGCTGGCATTGTTACGCTTTTGTAATTTTTATATTTTGATTTATCGTTATTGTCGTCGTTGGTGGGCGACGTATGAAAATTTGTTACACTGTTATTAGTGCGTAGCATACGCAATTGTGGTACAAGTGTCGTAATAATTATGTAAGAATTTAATGATAAAGTGAGAACTGATAAGATGAGAAATTGTGTGATAAGAGAAATGTGTGGTTTGCAAATGTTGTGGCTAAGTTTAAGAAAGGAATGAGAAATGCTTGTGTGGTTTGAACCTGTAGAAAGTATGAATGCGAAAAGAGTGACAAAGCAAATTTATGCTGCAGAAGTGAGTGGCAGAGTCGGCAAGGGAAGACCTAATCGGAAGTTCATCAACCAAATTGGCGATAAATTGAAGATAGGCCAAGCTAAGAGTACCCTTAATTGATGAGCATGCATACATAGATGCGAAAGAAGCGAGAGAGGTGCGTAAGGACTACGTCAAATGGAAGTCCGTAGTCTTTACCGAACCCTCTGTGTGACAAGCGTGAGTTTATGTTACGTTATTTAATACTATTGGTGTTTAGTAATTAACATGAGACCCTTTTTACTGGAAAAGAGGCATTCCATCTTAGTCCTCACGGGTGACAACGCATCTGCATTTTATTTCTTTATTGAGGATAAATGTAGATGTCTATGGGTCATAGCGATCACTTACCATCAGGTGGACCGTGTGTTCGTTTGTCACCCTATCATATAAAAAAAGATGCATTTATTTTCCTCGAAACATTATTGTTTTTATTTAATACAGTCCAATCGAGTATACAGTCCACCAGATAAGGATTTGTTGAGGCCAACATACTACATCTATCCGTGATTAAGAAACAAAATGAAATGTTTCGCAACTCAGACTTATTTCTCAATAAATAAGTAAACATCATAAAGAAACGTGAAAATTCCGATTCCTATTTTGTGATTAATTGTTAGTAATTTTTTTCTGGTAAAAATTATTGCAAATCGATTTAAATGAATACTTAATCAGTTGACCATTCAAACAAAATTGATTCAGAGTCGATATCATTTGTTTTGGACATAAACGAGACAAAAAAATTAACTATAACGAATCTCTAAAAATTTTGTTACACACAAAATTTGTTAAAGAAATTTTGTTAATAAAATTACTATAAAATAGATGATTATCCATTAAGGACAATGATGTATGGAAATAACACTTGCAAGTCCCGAGGCAACTAACTAATGCCTCACAGTCTGTAATTATCGATTATCTGTAGCATACATTAAGTAATAATTATTATACCTGTCTCTTTCTGCTTTCATTTAGTGAAGAGAGAGAGAGAGAGAGAGAGAGAGAGAGAGAGAGAGTAACTTTAAGCATATTATCTTAAATAAGCGTTGATTTTTTATGAGTATGGCTGATTTACACATATTAATGTGACACCTGTAATCAACTAAATTTCAACTTAGTGATTGAATTAATGTAAACAATGCATTTAGTGATAAGTCGCAAGTTAAAATTTAGTGTGCATGTAAACAAGTATAATAGAATTTTTTCTATATTTCGGTTAAGTTTGTGGGAGTGGCTAATCATTTGAAACATTAGGACATGCACGATTCTGTTAAATTCATAAGTTTAGCGGACGGCATCTGTTTGAAGACCTTTTTAAAAATGTCGAAGTGGTCTAAATATACATACTATGAGAGTACAGTAAAAAAAAATCAAGAGTATTTAAAGAAAAAGAAATTACATTATTACAGTATCTCTAATCGTTATGTTCAAGACAACAAGAAATTAAAGAATTCTTCTGACTTCTGTAGTGCAGAGATCCCATGCAATGATCCGTAGTCAAACAAAGTTGTGATGAGCTTTAATGATGATGATGAATTGACGACCTACTAGACTTTTCCATTCATCTCGTGAAACAACAAAATAATTAATTGCACAAACCCACCTCAAATCTTAAAAAACTTCGATACTATTCTAAAACAATAATTATTTGAACTAAATCACACAGCTTAGACATAAATATAGTTTGAAATGATTCTATGTTGCTTATTCTATGTCGAATTTATTAGTTTAAGTAAAATGAAAATAAACCTACACTAGTTGCACGTTTCTAACATCTCTGGGTCCTCAGCAGAACAAAAATAGTTTCTAGAGCATATTCTATTTAGACTAAGCCAGTGTAAAATAAAGTTATGACAGTTTCGTGTTTATTTTGAATCTACTGCCGTGTATTTACATAATATACAAATATGCCGTGCATACATTTTCTGTACAGATACGATTCAGAGGTTGGATTACGGTAAACGCTACGGAAATTTGTTATTTTACGACGAATGTTATTAAAGACAGTTACTATAAATTTATAGACATGTCTTTATTTGCCCTTAAAAATCCACTGCTCGCGTCTCTGACCTGACTGTGTAGTGGCTGTTTAAGAATATCCACTACCCCATATCATCCCGTGGGTGTCGTAAGAAGCGACAGAGGGAAACAAATCAGGAAATGGGCAGCAGCATCTTCCTAATAACGACTAAAAAAAAACTGCGGTTGCAAACCCGCTTGCCAAGCGTGCCAACTATGGCAAATATCCGACCTATGAAGCATTCCATAGGGGTGGCCTATGGTCAGCAGTGGAATTTAATAAGCTGCAACGGTAACGGTAACACGAACCAGTCATAACGATTTCGGCTAACCTTGAGCGCGCGTACTGTGATTATTTAAAATTTGGAGAGAATGTGGTTTGTAGCACCACCAGCATGTGTTGCATACTGCCAATCAATGAACGAGATGATGGTGACCAACAAATGGCTGTGTAACAATTCGAAAATCTTGAATATAATCCAACAAAATGGAGACGGCATTACCAGTACGAGAATATTGCTGATTTGTGCTTGCAAATTTGCCTGTCTTGCGTGCCAAATATAGGTAAATCTTAATAGTTATGCATAATGGATGGCGCATTCTTAAAATGGCCTATGGAGTAAGAAGCACTATCAAAAAATAAGGTAGTGTCATCATCATTACAGCCCTTCACAATTTCAGTGTTCAACAAAGACCTCCCACAAGGAATGCCACAAGACACGGCCCTGAGCTACTTGCATCCATCGACTTCCTTCATGTCTTCCTCAATGGTTGCCAATTCATCTAGTGTGGGGCCGCCATAAACCTCGCTTGCTGATACGTGGGGAAACCATCATGGATTTTGTGGGGCGTTAGAGAGGTTATGCTGGACTCCTACAGATTAAAACCCTAATGTCTTTACCCTTTGCTGGGGCTACGGGAACGCTTTCGCATACTGCCGCAGTTCTGATGGCTAGTATCGACCCAGAAACTCTTTTTTGATGAGGGAGTGGAGCTGGAGTTCTGCACCTCATATAAGAATGCACGTTAAACACACTGTAAGCGTTACTTTGGAGGCCTTGCGTATAATACGACGGAAAACTCCCGTGTTCACCGCATACGCTATAATTATGGGAGGTTGAATGAACCTATTTTATAAATTAATAGTGCCTTTTTAAGGGAAGAAGTAGAAGAAGCTGCAAACTTTTTGTTGATCTTGAGAGGATGACTAGTAAGACCTAAAGTTTTAATATTGCTTGGTGTAAACTTGTCATTACGGTAGTTAATTTTTGGGGGATTTGGTTTTAATCTCACACGATACCGTATGCGTAGTAACGGCAGTTGAACATTTAAATTTCGGAACAGGATGTGATATAAATAAAGTTCTTTTTTTGGGACTTCTTAGTATCTTAATATCCGCACGGGATGTAACGTGTCCGCTTGATTGCGTTTTAATAGCCACTTATGTAACAGATAGCGCTCCGCAAAATCTATCTCGGTTTAATATTTCCATTTCTTGCTCGTGTTATCACCTTTTACTCGTATCTAGACTTAATTTTTTTAACAGGATAGTTGTGCATAAGGTTAACCTTTGATAGATGATATTATGCTAAAAGTTAAAAAAAAGTAAAGTTACAGCCTATATACGTCCCACTGCTGGGCACAGGCCTCCTCTCATTTCTGAGAGGGTTTTAGGGCAAGGAAATGTCCGCCGCGCTGCCCCAATGCGTGTTGGCGAACTTCACATGTCTTCGAAATATTTTTTTTATTTTGATTTCTCAGACATGCAGGTTTCCTCACGATGTTTTCCTTCACCGCCGAACACGTGGTAAATCAGCACTTAAAATTGCAATTAACAATTTCATTGGTGCCAACGGGGATCGAACCCGGGTTGCTCGCGTACTATGAAAATTACAGCGAGCGCTAACCATCTGAGCTATCATGCTAAGTATAAACTAATTCTTAATTGAATTTGATACAAATTTAACATTATATTATGCTTTTCTGTATCGTCATCATCACGGCCTAATTCTTTATATAGCGGTCAATATGGCGTCACTTGAAATATTACTTCCTTTGTTAGGTTCACTGCTAAACAGAGTGCTGAATTATTAACGAACTCAGTGGTGATGGAGATGTAATATGTAGGCCTTTTTGCCTTTTATTAATGACAAAATCAACACATTTAATTATTCCCAAAAAAGCTTGCCTATGATGGTTTAAATTTTCGAAGACAGAAAATAATGAATTATTAATACAATTTTAAACGGGACTTCAAAAACTTTTTAAATAAAAACCTGCACAATAATCCCATTTTTTAACCTACCCTTTTCAAAACCCAAAACTGATCATTCAAGTTGAGTTTTCTGTATTTCGTAACGCAAATTTTAATCATCTACGTGAAATAGTTATCGGGATGAACGTCTGTATAAACTTCTTTGACATAAATATAATGACATTCCATGTTTAAGTTAATAGAACACAAAAATTGCGAAAAGATGGAATTACAAAATTCTATTCATCGGGACTTTACTACATACACCTCTTCGAAATTTTAAACGCACGGGCGCTGACAGAGAGTCCGCTTGATTGGTTTTTAATAGCCACTCACATCACCAACGATACCGTTCTGCAAAACCGATCTCAGTATCACATCTACTTTCCTTCGTCGTGTTTTATTTCTAATAGGATTCTAGGTATATTCCATGTTTTAAAAGTTCAAAGCTAGATACGATAGTTTTTTGAAGAGCCATAACAAAGTATTAGTTTTTCTATCAAATTATATATAGTAATAAATTAATAATTCTATAATTGTATGATGATGTTGGTGCCTTTCTAGTTTTAGGGAAGATTTGTCTTAATCGTCACGTTTGGCAGGCGGATTGACGACCGCAGTAGTCAAGCAAACCACATAAAAATGCGAAAAGTTCCAAGTTCGATACAAAAGACGCTTTGTGATGTTGGCTTCGTCGATAAAAGAGTTTTGTTCTAAACGAGCGCCAAGCTCTATAGCACTTGTTTAAATCAAAGGATCTATAGGAATACACACCGTTCTAGTAACTTGGCCCCATTTTCACAATTATGTTTTTGTTAAATATATTACTACTCGTTCGAGTATTTTAAATTCTTATATTTACACAAACATAACACATTGGATAAAACTCGTTTATACTTAACTTATTTAGCGCTTAATTAACTTACTTTGTTATACACGATTAATATAAAATATAGTAGTAGTATGAATCAGACAAATGCGCCATTAAATGGACTAAAATATTAAAGAAACAACAATAATATCTGTTGAATAAAAGATTTTTTTTAAAAATTCAACAGAGATTATAATATGTAACTGTGATGTGGCACATAAACATCTACGTCTGTCCTCGATCAGGAATCAAAATGCAGATACATTGTCACCCCTGAGGACTAAGACAGAATTCCTCGTTAACAGTAAAAAAAAAAATATACACACACAATACGAAACAGAACAGAATTATTCTGCTGTTCCAATCTGGTATTAAGTGGATACGTGGTCCCACCCTGTCCAAGCCGACTCATGGCTGATAGCATGGCTTTAACCCGTAAATTTTAATGATTACTTTTAACATCGCATTTTAAAAAAGTAGCAAATACACGATTATATTTTCTATTATTATGGTAGCTTAGGGGTATCGTAAGCCAAGCGTTCGCCGTAATTTCACAGTATCATACGAGTAACAAATTTTGCATGCCTTAAGCGCAAAGCGCGTAGGTATGTTCTACTAGCGCCTAAAAATCAAGATCCAACGTTTTGTCGCATGAAATCGTATCTAACAATCATATTGTACATATAAATGATATAAAAAGCATATTCTCAGAAAGATAAATGATTGTTGAACTTATTTTTTTTTCAAATCGATTAATTGCTATTTTTATTTAAAAAAGTGGTTTTAGTGGCTTATGGTGTGGATGTATCAAGTCCGCATGGAGGGGTAAACACGATAACTTTTGAAAATATCAATTGTTCAACTCAATCTATTTTTTAACCTCTTCATCTCGGCCGCCGTCGTGAGTGGATTACTGTATCGTTTGTTTACAGCGGCTCGTGCTGAAATTTGATACATACTTGACCAAGGTTATTATTTTTATAATCACAGATTTTTATTACAATATTTTGTTTCGCTAAAAGTACGTAGGATTTATGTATAAATATACTTATACGTCTTGGACTTTATGTAGTGTACTTCGAACTCCTCGACAAATAGAACTAGGTGTGCCAAATTTGGCCTCGTTTTGTTGGTTATGATGAGACATTGTCTCCGGACTTGATAGAGTGACTTGAAGGTGTACTACGGTGAATGCTACTGGAACTCCTCGACCAGTAGTACTAAGTGTGCCAAGTATGGTCTAGTTTTGTTAGTTATGATGAGACCTTACCTCCGGACTTGATAGAGTAACTTGAAGGTGTACTTCGGTAAATGTTACTGGAACTCCTCGAAGAGTAGAACTAGGTGTGCCGAGTTTGGCCTCCTTTTATTAGTTACGATGAGAACTTTCCTCCGAACTTGATAGAGTGACCTGAAAGTGTACTTCGGTGAATGCTACTGGAAGTCCTCGAAGAGTAGAACTAGGTGTGCCGAGTTTGGCCTAGTTTTGTTAGTTATGAGAGACCTTACCTCCGGACTTGATAGAGTGACTTGAAGGTGTACTTCGGTGAATGCTACTGGAACTCTTTGACGAATATAACTACAATTTACAATTTATTTTTTATTTTTTCACGTTCATGTGAGCATTATAATTCGTGCACTTTTGGATTTTCCAAGCTTTTTTTAAATCGAAGTTTGACATAAAATTATCGCAAAATTGGAAGTATAGTAATTATTAATAATATATATATTATAATTAAACTACGTAATGTTTTTAATGCGCTTAAGGCATTTACTAATAGTTTTTTTATATTATTCTGTAAATATACTAGCTCCCTTATTCTTAAAAGCACAGGACTAAAAAATGGAAAAAGAGCGTTATCTACCCTCGGTATAAGTCCCTCTACTATTGTATGTAATTCTTTGCTTTCATTCATTTTTCTAATATATTTTTCTATTTTTACCAATGAGTGCAAAAGCGCAACTTGGCATAGAAACGAAATATTATATATATAAAAACAAAATTTCTTCCCGGCACATTGTAAACAAGATGCCAGAAAGTGACCACAACGTTTACTTACATCCCGTACATTTTTTATCTTGATTTTCAGTTATTGCCAGTTCAAAGGGTGGCACCTGACCATTACTTCGCCCACTTTTTGCTACCTAGCGCAATTTTACCAATGTTATTGTAATTTGTTACTTCAATTTTCTCTTAAATTGTGCTTTTGAACAGAATTTGACTTGTTAATAAACGCTGTAATCTTAGATAAATGATACTCATTAATCATAATTGAAATACAAATATGAAATAAACGCTCAATAACGTCAACACTTGATAAAACAAAATCGATTAAAATTTAAAAGTGAATATAAATGTTTGAACAAAACAGCAGATGATATTTTTAATAGAATAATGGTGACAAACGAGCACACAATCCACCTGATGGTAAGTCGATGCTGTGGCCCATGGACATTTACATTTCTCTTTTATTAAAATCAAAATGCAGATGCATTTTAACTCCTGTGGACTAAGACGTAATGCCTCGTTTCCTGTTAAAACGGTCTCCAGTTCTCTACACACACCATACGAAACACACCAGCTTTGAGCTGCTATTTTACGCTGGTATTCTGTGAGAGCATCCCCCGGTCGAGCCGACCCATTCGTGCTAAAACCATAATATAGCTGCAGCATGGCTCTACCACGGAAAAACATGATCTAACCTTATCATCAACAAACGGAAATAATCATCAAATTAACTGGACATGTGTGTGTGGTTAAAAAATAAGTTCTATTTCGAAGTATTTTCAAAAATAGAAACGACATTTTGTATGTCAGCAAATATGTCGCAAACAGGTAACATTCATTGCTATGCAGACGACAGCACTGGTGATGCTTTATACACCGGCCGTGCCAATATTTCGCGGGAAAACGTCACCAAGTACCGGAACGAACTTGTGTCTGAAGTCGAGACTTTGTTGTACAAAGACTAAATTTAGTCCAGTTCAATCTCCGGAAGACACAAGTTTGCGCGTTTACCGCTAAAAAGAACCACTTTGTCGTTTCTCCTCAGTTTCAGGGTACTCCCCTTGTTGCCTTAGCCAGTATCGGAATCCTCGGCGTCGACATATCGAATTACGTGCAGTTTTATGGTCACTTGGAAGAGAAGGCCAAATTGGCCTCTAAAAAGCTTGGCGTGCTCAGCAGAGTGGGACAGTATTTCACGCCGGCACACCGCCTGTAATTTTACAAGGCGCAAGTTCGTCCTCACATGGAATACTGTTCCCATCTCTGGGTTAGGGCTCCCAGTGCCAGCTTCTTCCATTTGATCGCATCCAGCGCAGAGCGGTTCGAATCGTCAGCGACCAAGCTCTTTCTGATCGGCTTGACTCACTGGTACCGGGAAGAGATGTTGCATCTCTTTGCGTATTTTATCGCATCTGCCACGGGGAGTGCTCTGAGGAATTGTTCGAACTAATTCCAGCCGCTCAATCATACCCTCTGCATATCATCCGTATCACGTATAGCCCCCTCTTCTATAAAAAAATGTCTCTTTGTCTTCATTGTTTTTTTTAAATTATTTTATACCTTCGAGTTGGATAATTTCGCTGGTTACACAATACCATTTTTTTATTTTGTAATAAGTCATTTTTTTAAATATTGTGTAACTGTTTTTGTTTTAAATAAGTTTTAAGATTCTTACAGATTTAAATCAAACTAGTTTTTACGGATTTTATCGCGTATATTAACTTATTTTATATTGCCGACGATTTGACCACTTTAAAGCGTCTATGGTTACAGTGGAGACTGAGTTGTTTGACGTCCCAATGTCATAGTTAACCACAGCTACCTCCAGATAAAAATTATTAAAATTTGTTCCGATCTACTAGTTCTACTAGATCGGAACAAAAATTAATAATTTTAATTTGGAGAAAATCCGTAAAAACGAGTTTTATTTCAATGTGTAGTGTTGATGTGAGAAATGTTGTAGTGAAATCATATATCCTCCCTCATATATCTAAACTATATAGCAAACTTAGCTCTGCAGCATATGCTGTAAAAAAGATTAGATGCCTTACATGTGTTGAAACAGCTAGATTAGTTTATTTTAGTTATTTCCTCATAATGTCATATGGAATCTTGCTATGGGGTAATGCGACTGACATTGAAACTATCTTTGTCTTGCAAAAGAGAGCCATAAGAGCAATTTATAACGTAGGTCCGAAGGAATCCCTTAGAGAAAAATTTAAAGGAATAAATATGGCTTCTCAAGAATTTAATGTATGTACACAAAAACAAAAATAGTTTTAATAAAAATAGTGATGTACATTATGTAAATACTAGGAACAAGCACAAGTTAGTTATACCAGTTCCTTAATTCCAAAGAGTCAGTAATTCCTTCATGGGGCAATGTATACGCTATTACAACAAAGTCCCAGAAAATATGCAGACCTTTTCTATCAAAAGGTTTAAATTATTTATTAAGCAAAAATTGTCTAGTGAGGGTTATTATACTACTAAAGAGTACATGACTGATAATAACCCCTGGGAATGAGGTGATCGCTACCATGCTGTTTTTATCTATGTATGTTTTCATAACAATTGTATATATATATAGGTTTCTTGCTGGTTCTTCTCAGTACAGAGGTTTTTTTGCGAACCAGTGGTAAAAGTAAAAAATAAATTTCAATAAGTATTGTGTACTGTAATCTATATTGAATTAAAATGATTCTATTCTATTCTATTCTATTCTTAAAGATTTCAGACCACGCAGCGATAGAGGCAGATCATTCCAGTACCAAAAATCTGCATACCTGAAGGATCCTATAAACGCCATTGTTTCTATCAATAGCCATATTTTGATCCACTGCTGAACATAAGCCAACTCCCATAGATTACCTCATGGGGGAGACATATGCCATAGTTGCTACGCTTAGCATGCGGGTAGGCAGCCGCAGTTTTTTTTTAAATATTTTGAGTTATTATCAGGAAGACGTTGTTACCCATCACCTGTTTAATTTTCCACTGTCTATGTTTCTATTATCTTATTCTATCGCTTTAGTGATAATTAAAACAGTTATGTGAAGAGATAAAAAAGGAAAATGCATTGCATTACGTATCGATATCAAATCTTTCGCGATGGATTGTAAATTATTCTTCCATTTTCTTTCTATAATCTGTACAAATTTCAAGACTTATTTTAGCTTCCTATTACGATTATAAATCTAATAAGCTGGGCGATCGCCATAGAGTTACAGATAAAAATTACATTATCATACTGAACATATTCAGAGTTTGTAACGATAAATCAACACAAAATACAAAAAAACGTTTCTTGGCACCTACTCAGCTCATACATATTCCATTAGACCTTTCATGAATATTTATTCATAAAGTGCAAAATTTTATAGGAGAAAGCACAAAATATATTTCCTTTCGTAAACACAATAAATTCACGAAAACTTTACAGTATACCTACAATGGACTATAACAATACCCGCTTTGTTAGCTCAGGGCGCAGACTACAAACTTATGCCATTTATAATGTACCCGGGGCGATACAGTAGTATATAAATGTTTGAATGCTCTCTTCAAAGCGTCTAGTAAACTAAAATAATTCTAAATATTAAATACATTGTCATGAGCAATGGTCAAGTCGCAATAGGCCGGTCATATAGCTCGAAGAACTGACAACCGATGTGGAAGAAAGGTCCTCAAGTGGTAGCCTTATAATGCTAAGTAAAGTATAGGGCGGTAAACAAAGTGTAATTCGACCTTCCCACTAGATGGAGTGACGATCGGGAAAGACATGCAGGAAGGCGATGGATGCAGCTAGTTCGGGACCGTGCTTTTTGGCAAGCCAAGTGTAGTGTATTCTGGTTTCATCATCATTGTCATCATTGTTAAAGCCTATCATATGTGCACTGCTGAACATAGGCCTCCCCCTTAGATTGCCTCATAGAGGGGATTTTTGCCATAGTTGCTACGACTACTAATTAATTCACCCGTTTAAGACAATTCTTGCTAACTGACGCATTTGCATTTAAAAGACCTATGCATTATTAACCTATGACTAAAAAAAGTTTGAAAAAAATTAAATTCATAGAACTAAAAAAAATATTTTCAACATAATATAGCTTTTGGAGTCCGTGCTTAAAATTTCTATCAAATTAATTGATTTATTTATTTATTTATCCAGGCGACAGAGTGAAACACACCAGAAGATGGGCAGCAGCATCTTAAATATAACAATATAAAATTAAAATAATTCTTCAGTTGCTTACCCATATGAATGAATGAATGAATATACTTTATTGTACACCACAAACAAATATACAAATATGCTATGTGGAGCAACTGTGGCAAATATTCCCCTTAAGAGGCAAACTATTGGACAGGCCTATGTTCATCAGTGGACTTTTCATAAGCTGTCTTACTGCTGCCTTACTACCAGGGATAACAAAACCGTTGTTTTGTTATCCCTGGTAAGTATCATAAAAGTTAAAAAAATTGTAAGTGTACTTAATTTCTGCACTTAATAAAAATTAAGAAAATATAATTTCACAATACATCAATATTCAAAATGACCAGTATAACACTCCTAGGTTTACCGTAGTTAGATAATAATTAAATCACTGACACTTTTTTAAACTTCACGGAAAAGTTTGTGCACCGATAGAATTATGAAAAATTATCGAATATATAATCATAACAAATTTAGATAAACGCACTCTGCTGTCAGAAATATCAACATTTAAAAAAATTGAATTAAAAATAAAGCCTTAATATAGGAAGTAAACTAGAAAAAACAATAAATTCTCTATTTTCAATTTTTTTAACAATTTTAATAATGTGTCTTAGATACAGGTTAGTCTTGGAACTTGTAATATGATAGAATTAAAGAAGTTAGTTATTTACCAATTCCTCTTACAAGACGTCGTCTATTAAGTAGTTTATTTAGTAAGAAAAAAGAACACTTATCAACTATTAAGAAATTTATTAACAATTTATTGATTGATGCCTGGTGCAATGTACGAGAATTGATTCTTTACTGCCTCTTCGAAAGTGGACGAGGAAGGGTCTCTAGCTTTAGCTTTACTCATTCGTGCATTAAAGCCGACGCAAGTTCAGCCATAATTTGAGACGGATTGTATTGGAACAATGGAAATAATCATATAAGTGAAAAGTCCTTTCAATACTATGCAAAATGCGGGAAAGCCTTAATAGGATTCTGAAACATATATTTATTTATTGTATTCTGCTTTCGACCACGGTGACAACTTCCAATATAATTTCGGAAGATAACAGCTGTAGTGTAGCAGCTGTACAGCTAGTCACAGGTGCTCTGAATACGAAACTATTATCATTATAACAGTTTAATACAAATTTAATACCTATATTGAACTAAAGCATTTAAAAAATAAAAAATAAATACTTTTGCCTAATTCTACTTTTACATTCAGGACGATTTATTTCCGTATACGTGATCCATTCCACTATTACACTCTAGGATAAGGGCTCAGGATGAAAAGTTAGCGAAGGCTTCATGACGAATGTGCCGTACTTTCTTTGGGGAATATACGTAATTTACCACCCAGTGACTGTTATGTCTGTGACAACCAGGAAAAATTGCTTACGCGCTTTCAAAAGATTTTCGATGAGATCGAATTTATTATTGTAACACTTGTTTTCGACTGAGTTATTTTTTTCAGCTAAGCCGCTCTATATAGGGATTGTTTTTGTTCATAATTCTCTATGTTGTTCTTCTAATAAAATAATAATAATTCCAAACTTGTTTCCGACCAAGTTTAATAAAAGTCTACACAAGTCGCGGGACCACGCTAAGTATTTAAAAGTTTTGTTAATACTTATTTATCATGTCACGAACATGAGTGCTAAGCCAGATAACACTAATTGCGACTATGGGAAATGCCAAAAAGGCTGTCGATGTTCTATTTGGCTATGACAATTTGACTAATATGTAGGGGAGCAGCGACAAAGGTGTGAAACATCTGTCAATTTATTATACTTTAATTCAGATAAAACAGTTCACATTCACGTATGGAAATAGATTGTTCTAAATATAGAAAACTTTAATTTCTTTATATAAAGGTTGCTTTTAACTTTTTAATAACCGAGGGAACCCGATTCCAGTGTCGAAATCGTTAATGTTTTTTTAATAAAAGCAGTTTTGAGTATTTCTGTTAAGTAGTTCTTTTAGCAGCCCGGTGTCAGGTTCACCCCCGTGCCTCGGAAAGCATGTATAGCCGTTAGTCCTGTTTCTGATCTTTTTCTGGTCGTGTCGGCTCGCGGTCCCATCGGATTATGGGAGTGAGGAATAGAAAATCGCATCTGTACTTGCGCATGCACTCGGACACTATAATGTTGCCCTGCGCAGATGACCAGTCTCCGTTGGGACGGGCCGCATTGACTGCAATTCGATCTGGTGGACGTTATTATTATTTTCATTATAAAACAGTAGTGTATTAACGATGGTATCTAAGGGAGAATATAACAACTTTTTTTTAAAGTGCCAACCTTACATGCACGTGCACTTCTCACAGACAAGTGAAGGAGAGTGCCATTTTTTTACCTTAATCGAGGATAGATATACATAGGTGTCTATGGGCCACAACGTCCACTTACCATCAAGTGGACTGTACGCTCGTTTGTTATATTATTATTTGATATAATAAAAATTAAAAATTTGTACAACCTACTTCAATATGTATTATTAAGAATAACTCAAAAACGATTAGTCAGACCTTGATAAATTATATGGGACCACATGAAAAGCACCAACTTTCAAATAAAAAAAAGAATAATCGAAATCGATTCACCCAAAAAAGTTATGAGGTAACACAAAAAAACATACAGTCGAATTGAGTACCTCCTCCTTTTTGAAGTCGGTAGAAAAACAGCATCAACGGAGCGAGAATATTAGCTCTGTGCCGAACATAGATTTTATACGAGGTAGATTTTAGGCGATTATAAAGACTACCACGCACTATCTCTGCCTAAAAAAAGTGTGTTAGTATCGTCTGACACACCTTTTTTCGTCTTTCACAGCCATATAACTACGCATACATGCTTGTCAGCTAATGGTTCTCTGGTTCATCTTCAATATATCCCAAATTTGGTCAAAAACTTTCATCTAGGGCGTCCCTTGCCGACTCTGCCACTCGTTTCTGCATAATAAATTTTCATTGTATTGCTTTTTTTTTCTTTCATTATTTCTACGTGTCCAAAACGCCGATGTATCTCTTTCTTAATATTGGTGATGGAACCAAACTTTTCTCTTATCATACAATTTCACCTGTCCTACCTGAATACTTCTTAATGACTGTATTCCCACAGCATTAATTTTAAACTCATGTTTTTTCTGCCATGTCGACCCCTACCTTCTGCCATACTACCTTACATTAACGAAGAGACTTTAAATTTTCAAGTTATTATTGCATGTTATTACAACTTTTAAATTGGACAAACAAAATACAAGTGCACCTACTAAGTGCGCATATGTCATCGATTGGGTATTAAATTAAGCACAGTCTCATTTCGAAAAAAAAACTATTTTTTTTCCAGCTACAGGCTGGCCGCTTTGAACCCTTATTGAATAGGTACCTAAATAGTAATATTATAGATAGTATAAAATATATGAGAAAGTTTCCCATTTAATATTTCATGGATTTCAACGTGATTGCACCATACCTATTTTGTCTCTTAGTGCCTAATGGTCCATGTCAATAATTACATTAGTGTATGTTAAATGAGAATTAGCTATTCTTTCTATGCCATTTGACTACATCTTCAGAAAATCGACTAAAAGAGGTGTTTAAGAATGACCACATAATTTTAATTATTATTTGGAGATATTTAGTACATATTATGAAATATATAAAATAAATATCCTCAATACATCTAAATAAGTGTAGTTCATGTACCTTCCAAACAATATTCCAAAACTAAAAAAATGAAAGGTGTAAGAATATCAACTACCTCATATCATACCGTGGGTGTCGTAAGAGGCGGTAGAGGGAAACAAATCAGGTAATGGGCAGCAGCGTCTTCCTAATGACGACTAAAAAAACTGCGATTGCCAACCCGCATGCCAATTGTGGCAACTATGGCAAATATCTCCCCTATGAGGCAATCTATGGGGGAGGCCTATGTTCAGCGGTGGACTTTAAGAGGCTGTAACGGAACGGAAATACTTTTATAAAATAAATTTTATGAAATTAAGGATGATATAAAAATACTCACATTCTTCACAATAAAAATATATTTAATTACAATTTGTTCATTTGTCACTATGCAAACCGCAGTTCTCTTTATTCGACTCTCCAAGAAAAGGACATAAAGCAGTTTGCTGGCGACCGCAAATGGGCAACAAATTACTAAGTACTATTTCATTGCGCTCCTGTAGATATTTCAATATCAAATAGACGTTGCTTTGCCTTTGTTGGCAATAAGTTTTTGGTTTCCCACAATTTTGATACACGTAAAACTAAACTTAAAAATAAAATGGAAATGTCTGTTTTTAATACCGAAATAATTGCCTTTTACAGTTAGGCTTGCAAATAAACTCCTGAGTTTATTTGCAAGCCTAAGACATAACCATTTTTTAAATAGGTGAACCGATTGTGATGAAACTTTGCAAACAGATAAAGAGCAATGCTAGGAGTCATCTAGGCTATATTTCATCTAAAAAATCGGAGATTTTTTTGTGAAATACTAAATGACGCCACACAAAAAGGTCCAAGCCAGGCGAAGCCAGGCCGGGTACTAAAATATGAGCATAATTTTTTCGGTCCTTAAGAGTCCGCTGCTGGACATGAGCCTCTCCCGTTGTAGAAAGAATTTGTCTCCATCGTCACACTTGGAAGGCGTATTGACGATCGCATGCCAGACGTCTCGCACCTTATCTTACACCGGTCTTAGTACCTATTTTACGTCTGACGTAAGCGAGACGGGTATACCGCGTCGTTTTTTTTCAATGTGGCGTTAACATTAGAGTGGTAGTATGGTAGATCGAACATGCATTTTTGTGTGCCCCTTTCTCGTTTCTTGACCTTTCCCCTCGCGCCCCTAGATAGGCCTCGAAAACAAAATTAAGCAACGGGTTAGTATGGCGCCAAGCAACAGCGTGGGCGCATTCTTCCACAATTTCCCGCCAAAATCTCCATTCTACTATAGTAGTACGTGCGAGTATCGGCGTAACCAAAAGTAATGAAGGTAAATACTTCTTTATTTTAAAATATTAACGAATAATGATAATAATATTGTTCCTTACTGTAATAATTTTAAAAGTGTTGATTACGAGTTATTGTTATCTGTATATTTTGTTCAAATTTAATTATTTTTATTTTCTTTTTTAGTGATTTCTTGACATAATATGGATCCACGCATGGAAAGTCAGGTCTTGAGGTGGCTAGAAGAAGAGAATGATGACGGCGAGGTACTACCGAGTGACTCTGATGATGGAGAGGACAGGAGTATGGCTCCTGCGCCAATACCTATGGAACAAGATGGGTCTGACTTTGCACGCGAAGAGGTAGTGGAAAATTTTTCATCTGACGACTCTCTGAACTATCATCAAATAATGCGAGTGGAGAAGTTTATGTGTCTAAGAATGGAACACGATGGAGTAAAGCATGTCCTCCAAAAACGCGGGTGAGATCTCAAAATATTAGATTTCGACCTCCGGATCCAAAGGGTAATGCAAGAAATGCAGAAACACCATTGTCTTGCTTCGCGTTGTTTTTTGACCAAAAGTTTTTGGAAATTGTTGTTCCTAGTACAAATATTTATATTGATAAAATTCAAGACCGTTTCCAAAGAGATAGAGATGCAAAAAACAATTGATTTGGTTGAAATCAGAGCTCTGATTGGATTGGTGCTGGCGATAGGGATGTCACATTCTGGTCGTCGCAATCTCAATGACTTTTGGGATAATTGAAAAGGAACTGGCTTGCAACTTGTTTATTGCACAATGTCAATAAATCGATTTAGATTTCTTTTGCGTTCTCTCCGATTTGGTAACGTGAATGATCTAGAAGAACGACGGACTCTTGACAAATTAACCCCTGTTAGAGAAATCACAGAGATAATGGTGAATAACTGCAAAATAAATTATTCGCCTAGTGATTACTTCACGTTGAATGAACAGCTAGTTGGATTTAGGGGACGTTGTGGATTTATTGTTTATATTCCCAATAAACCAGATAAATTTGGTATAAAATTATAGATGGTTGTTGTCATAAAGTTTCCTTACGTATACAATTTTGAAGTTTATGCCGGAGCACAGCCAGAAGCACCATTTCAAAAGTCCAATAAAGTAAACGATGTAGTACTTCGTCTCCTCGATCCACTTTGTGGCTTCGGATGCAATGTGACAATGGATAATTATTTCACAAGTCTTCCTACAAGCTTAGAGCTACTGAAGAAAAAAATCACTGTTGTAGGCACTCTGAAAGCAAACAGGCCTGAAATACCAAAGGAATTCCATAAATCTAAGAACAGACCTCCTAAGAGTAGTATTTTTGAGTTTCAACCAAATTGCACACTAGTATCTTACGTGCTCAAACAAAATAAATCAGTTGCTTTGCTCTCAAATATGCACTACGACAATGCCATAGATTAAACAAAACAGTGGATGATCGAAAGCCGGAATTAATTACATGTTATAATCGCACTAAATGTGGAGTCGATATTTTGGACAAAATGTGCAAACAGTACTGCGTTTTGCGGAATTTACGACGGTGGCCGCTTACCCTTTTTTTCAATTATTTGAATATAGCTGGTATAAATGCTTTGATTATCCATCAACTAAACAATGGTCAGCAAAATATTGTGCGGCGTGATTTCCTGCTTGATCTCTCATTTGAACTTGCTAAACCCCTTATGGCAAGACGATTGACATGGGAAAACCTTCCTCGGGAACTAAAAAGTAAGACAAAATGGCTTTTGGGCTACACTGATGAGATGCCACGTAATGAACCCAACAGGTTGGGAAGAGTGGGAAAATGTTGCATGTGTTCTCGAGCCCGTAATCGCTCCACTAAAAAGTGGTGTAAACGTTGTGCCAGGTGGATCTGCCCTGATCACCAGGCTGTCCTATGCCTCGAATGTGAGGAAGAAGTTAAATAAAAGTCTGAGCATTTTTTAAATTTTTTTATAAGAGTTGATCTCAAACTTGCAAAAAAATTGTTTTTTTCGTACTAGTTACTAATAATGTCCCTAAAATAGTTCGTAACTGTTGAGAACCTCAAATTTTTATAGAATTGTATTTTTTAATAAACAAATTCATAAACTTAATCGGTTTTATTTACTTGAATACCTTTTTAGTAAGAAAAAACATGGTAGAGCCATGCTTTTTCTGAGCCACACTGCAGCTATACCATGGTTGTAGCACAAATGGGTCGGCACAGAATACCAGCGTAAAATAGCAGCTTCATGCTGCCGTGTTTCAAATAGTGAATGTAGAGATTCGAAGACTCTTTTTATTGGAAACGAGGCATAATCATCTTCTTCCTCAGGGGTGAAAACGCATCTGCATTTTGATTCTTAATCGAGGATAAATGAAGATGTTCATGGGCCACAGCATCCACTTACCATCAGGTGGACTGCATGCTCGTTTGTCACCCTTATTGTATTTAAAAAAAACTAAATATCGTGATGGGTTGTCTAACGCCACCACCACATAGCTCATAATAAAAAATTAATCCTTACGTAATCTATTGCAGGACAAGTTTCAGTACCAAAAACTTGCGTTCGTTTACCGTTATGAGATATTACAGAGGTTAAAATTTGCTGGCTAAAGCTATCATGAAAAGGTTGGGCTCCCTTTCTGCGTGGATTTATACCACCCTCCTATCTACTTCTGCCTCCAAAAGGTAGTGCATGAACTATAAAACAAATATAAAATATGAAGTTACTGTATTAGTCCCGATAGGTGACGACTTATCTGTGGCTCATTGTTTTCAGATCATGGGCTGCAGTGTAGTAGCTACTTCACCATCATGTGTACTATTAAGCTTGCTTGTCAACCTTATATTGTTAAATACAGTTGTAGATAAAGTGTTAATAAATTATAATGAGCTGAGCAATCCCGGTGGAAACTACAAATAATCAAAATTGTCACCGTGGTTTAAAATCGATCAACATCGTCCTTAAAATTTGTGTTAGCGGCATCACCCTACTTTATCCTGAGGATTCTGTGACTATGAGAAAGGCTTCAAAGACGTCACGACCTCCGGTGGATGGTATATTTGGTAACAGAAACAGAAACTTTTTTATTCAATATAGATTATAAATAATACTTATTGAAAGTCACTCTTTTGTTTAATTACCACTGGTTCGAAAAAAAACCTCCGTCCTGGGAAGAACCAGCAAGAAACCCAGCGGGACTTTTTTTTAAAAATAACAGCTTACAATCATGTATGATACACAATTAACCACACAAAACAAATTAGAAATAGCTTGGTAGCGAACACCTCATTCCCAGGGGTTATTACCATCCATAAATATATACCAGATGTGATAACAGGAGTCTGTTTGTGTAGATACCACCCTGTTATCTATTTCTGATGCCAAATAGCAGTGCGTGCACTGCTGTGTTCCGGTCGGAAGGGTATAGAAAGCCAGTATAATTACAGACTGTGAGACATTTAATCTTAGTCCTCGGAGCTGACAGCGTATCTGTAGCCTTCTTTATTTGAAATTGTTTGCAGATGTCCATGCACTGCAGATGGAACCACCTTATGTCAGATGGACTATGAGTTCATTTATCACTTTAATTTAATTTAAAAAAAGTTGCGGTTCCGCCGCAACTCATGCTGAGTATTGACCTTTTTTGGAAAGCCTTCGACGTACAAAACCAACTTTATTAAACTTTAGTGTTGTTGTTATAAAGTGTTTGTATTGTTGCATAATTTATTTTTATTTTCCCAGATTGGCGTCGGGGTCGAGGTACCCATCAAATGTGCGATATATCAGTAATTGCTATTGACTGATGATTTCTGAGTTTTGATGACTTTATGAGTTTCCAGTCTTGTGACTGGTCATGGGTTCAAATCCACTATTTGACTACTATCGTGAGCCAACCACTTCATTTTAAATTAAGTTGGAGTGGTTATCGGGAGTATCGGTAATGTCAACAGTGTTCCTTTATCCGTAATATTCTCAGTGCGCGAGTAACCCGGGTTCGATCCCAGCCGGCAGCAATGAAATTGATACTTGCAATTTTAAGTGCTATTTGACCATGTGCTCGGCGGTGAAGGAAAACATCGGGACGAAACCTGTATGTCTGAGAAATAAAAAAAAATATTTCGAAGACATAAAGTTCGCCAACACGCGGGCATCGCGGCGGATATTTCCTTGCTCTAAAACCTTCTCAGAAATGAAAGGAGGCCTTTACTTTACTTTATATTTATTAATGATGCTTAATATAATTCTGACAATAATAATTAAAAACTAGGAAATCGAGCATCGAACTAATGTTTCGAGTGCACTCAACCTTTTTAACAGCTGAAATATCGTTAAATATGACCTCATACATAAAAATGAATTTTCAATAACTTTCACATAGTGTTTGAATGAAAATAATTTATTATGTCTTAGTTAAATAGTAATAATCATCTATATTTCCTCCGGACTTGAGAAGTGACCTGAAGGTGTACTTCGGTGAATGCAACTGGAACTCCTCAACGAGTAGAACTAGATGCGCCGAGTTTGGACTTGTTTTGTTAGTTATGATAAGACCTTACCTATGGACTTGATGGAGTGACTTGAAGGTGTACTTCGGTGACTGCTATTGGAACTTCGACGAATGAATGACGTGCAGTCTCACAGGCCAAGCGGCGCAAGCGAAACATCATATCACCCCTTTCCCCGCACTTCCCGTGTTTGAATGCCTGAGTAGCTTCGAGTTTAGTATCGCCAGTGCCCTAGAGGGGGATAGTTGCGTCGGCCAGGCCCAAATCGGTAAGTTAGATTGATTTAAAATTCTCGAGCGGCCTCTCAGACCTTATGTCACCACTTACGTAACTTTTTTGGCATTTCACTATATTGATTTATTGCGGTTATTTTCAGATATTACTTACAATGAAGAACTCTTGACCTCTTAGAAAAAAGCGTAGAGAGGTTGTTCACATAAATGCAGTGCCAAGCACAAGTAGACAAGTCTCATCAGTCGTAAATTCTAATGTCGATCGCCAAATTGTAGAATGGTTAGCACAAGAAGACTCAAGTGGATCGGAAGCTGAAGACGTTCCCGAAAATTATGCCCCGGAGCATAGCGACCACAACTCGGAAACGGAAGCAAGTGCTTCTGAAGATGAAGAACCAGTAATACATCAGGAAAATCAGCTTTCAGAAAGTGACAGTGACGAACCTTTGTCAAGAATATCTACATATAATTCTATATGTTTCTATGGCAAAAATCAGTTCAAATGGGCAACATATGGCGCCAATACCATTGATCGGGGACAGTTCATCAAGATCTTGGTGAGAAACATGGTTTTTACAACACATGAAGCACAGAGTTTATAATACTCGTATTCCACGTGATATAAAAATCAACTTGGTGCGTATTCTGGGTTCAGATTTGCCACCTGAACCACAAAATCCTGAAAAAAGACTGAAAACACGGAAAACCTGTGCTAGTTGTCCTCCTAAATTGAACCGTAAATCGAATTACCAATGTATGTCATGCGAAAAACATGTGTGTTTGCAGTGTGCGAAGCAATTATGCCCTAACTGTCAATAAAAAATACTAAAGTTTGACAGTTGTCATTTTTGAGACATGACACTTGTGATAAGAGTTTATTTTTTTTAAGTTGATTAGAGTTTGAACTTTGATAAAAAAATGTTATAATTATGTCGATTTTTATTATTTTATAAGCAATTGTTGATCTCAAGACTAGTTTTTCGATTATAGAAACCAAAAACTTTGCAACTACCAGTACATAATTAAAAATTATATTTATACTACATGCAGTTGTTTTAATTTTTACTTTAGCATATAATTTAACCCAAAATATATATTAGGATAACCTACCATATTTAATATACGTATCATAGACTCGATATAGCATCGGCCTGTCAGGCCGCTCGTCACCAGTTATGTTACAAAAACACCACGTCACCAGTTAAAGGTTAAATATATTTTCACGATCATATGAGCATTATGAGTCATGAACTTTTGGATTTTCCAAACTTTTTTTTATTGACGTTTGACATAAAATTATCAGAAAATTGGAAGTATAGTAATAAGGTTATATGTGAAAACTTGTGAGTATTTAAACTCCTTTAAAAATTTACGTATAACATGAGTGCTTAAGGCATGCAGATTTGAACTTACCAAATATGTTTTATCTATCTATATTATTATATTATATTTTTTCTATCATATTCTAAATATCTCAGAACAACTATATATTAATTACAAAGACAATGAATTTCACAATATGCAGATTTTCGAAAATAATATTGATACGTTGACGTATATTATGTTCTTAGATAACACACACTACAATAACACATTTAATATCGGGGATTTAAATTTAAGTTATAGTTTCTTACACTCGTAGAACTAGTAAAAAATAATGTGACTATTTGGCGTCAGCATAACAAATGTCAGTTATTCCTAAAATTTAAAATTAGGTAACAATAAAAAAATCAAATTTAATATCTATGTCCCGACAAATAAACAGTCAGTGCTAATTTAAAGCATCAATATATATTTTAAATGTCAAAATGTTACAATCGAACAAGAGGCCAAATAGAAAAAATATGAATTGATTTAGATACAAAGATCATTAGATTAATCTACATAAATATAATTTGCCGCATGTATGAAAAATCATCACTTGAGAACAGCTGGACCGATTTTGATGAAATGTTTTGTTTGTGTTTGAGTTTTTTGTGTGAGTCCCTGTATGGTTTAGATTCACAATTGGACCAAAAAATTAAAAAATTAAACTTCTTCCTTCGGGAGAAATCATTTTTCAACCCAAATTACAGCCTTAAAAATAGTTTAGATCTCGTTTCCAAAATTAAAGATATTCGTATTCCTCCTAAATCCATGTTGTTATCTTTAGACGTTGATAGTCTTTTCACAAATGTCCCATCCCCTGACTGTTTGCGTATACTCGCAGATCACTTTAATAAACGTCGTCTACATCCCGGGGAAACAAATGATCTTCTTAACTTAACCTCTCTCTCTTTGAAACAAAACTATTTCCCGTTTAATAACCGTTTCTATATACAAAAAGGAGGGTTAGCTATGGGGTCCCCTCTAAGTCCTCTTATGGCGGACATTTTCATGGATAATTTAGAAAAACAACATATAGTTTTCAATCAAAATATCTTGTACTATAATAGATATGTAGACGACATAATTATTTGCTGGACTGGCACAACGAGACAACTGGATGTTTTCCTTAATAAAATAAGTAGAGTCCACGATAATATTAAATTTAACAACATACGAGTATATAAAAATGGAGCTTCAGAATGTAAGTCGAATTGAGTAATTTTTTTGAGAGCTTTAAAGCGTCTGCAAAGCGATACTGTCGACGGAAAGTGTCTGGGAGTATTGATGACTGATTTTTAACGATATTATCTATATATATGTAAGAATCAGCTGGGAGAATAAACGTGAGGTGAGCATATCGGATCTAGTTATATTTGTTTTCACTGGATTGGGATTTGATGAATATTCGACATGTTGTGGCGGCGTAAGAGAATCTACTATCCTATATCATACCGTATGTGTTGTAAAAGGCGACAGAGGGAAATAAAACATGAGATCGGATAGCAGCATCTTCCTGTTAAAAAACTCAATGTAATAAAAATCTGTGGTTGCAAATACCAGGCGTGGCAACTATAGAAGATATCCCCTTAAAAAATAAAATAATACATGGGGAATGCCTATGTTCAAAAGTGGACGCTTAATGGGCTGAAATACTACGTGATATTGCTGGGCCACAACTTTATTGCTATTTATTGCAAGGGTTTGCTCTGCGCTTTCTAACACGCCGTCCGTCCCTACGTGGTGAAACTGCAACTCTTTCAATGTTGTAAGTCTTTAGCATTGGATTTATTAGAATGAATATTCCCGATAACTTGTAGCGTCAAAAGAGCAAATTTCGGGACCGATATGTACTCGAACATTCTAGATGTTTTTACAGTAGAAGGTTCTGGAAACTATCTGAGGCCCTATATAAGTCCGGTATAGACCGCGACCGAGTCAGTATTGAATTGGCGATACAAGCGAAGACTTCGAAGCGATACAACTGCGAACTAAAGCGATCTGTAGTAAAATTGTGTTTTGTTATTAGTGTGGTTTAAAGTTGTAATTAGTGTTGTGTAATTAAAGTGTCAATTTTGGTAATTCACTCGGCAGTTTTTAATTGTCTCGAACCCCAAGCTCGTAACAATTGGTGTCAAAAGTGGGATTTAATCATGCCGATTTTACCTAAAGATGACACAGAGGGTATCTGTACCCGAAGTCAATGCCAAAAGGAGACGGACCAGAGATGATTTGGTGGTACAACGTCGCAAGCGTCGGAGGGCCAGCTGCCGACCACGGAGGTTGGCCCGTCAGCAGCTCCTGCATTTGCAGCATCTGAATTAGGTGCTCTGATGATGATGCTGCAGGAGCAGGCCCGCGGACAGGAGGAACAAGCCCGCTGACAGGAGGAAAAGGCCCGCCGACAGGAGGAACAGGCACGCCGACAGGAGGAACAGGCCCGCCGACAGGAGAAACAGGCCCGTCGGTTGGAAGAGCAGCTGCAGTGGGGACAGGAGGAGCAGATGCTTCTCATGAAGGACCTTTACGCTACCTTCGGGAAAGAGATAAGGGAGGTGAAGGATAGGGTTGCTCAACATGACAACCGCCTATCGGAAGCTGAAACCCGAATCGACCAAGTGAACAATCGGGTTGACAACGTGATGGCTGACGTGATGAAAACGCTGGACGACCTAAAAATTGGGGATGGAATTACAGCTCCGTGGTAGCTACAACACCTTCGCTACGTGGACTCAAAGTGCCGCCGTTCGACGGGACTTCTTCCTGGTCGGCCTACAAAATCCAGTTCGAGGCTGTCATGAAGGCGAACGGCGGGAATAAAAGTCAGGCCATGACTGCTCTCACTCTAGGCTTGCGCGACCAGGCCTTAACTGTTCTGGAAGCTCTCGGTAAGGAAGTGACTTACAAGCAGCTCCTTGAGACATTGGAGGCGAGATATGGCGACGCTCACCTGGAACACGCCTTTCGTGCGCAGCTCAAAGATCGCGTGCAACGCAGCAACGAAAACTTGCAGCAGTGGGCCCTTGAGGTGGAAAAGCTGGTTCGAAAAGCATACCAGTCTGTACCTGCGCCCATTGTAAGGAACCTGGTGCAGACTTTCATCGACGGCATCCGCGACCTTGAAGTCAGAGCTGCTGTGAGGCTCGGACACCACGAGACGCTTAAGAACGCGTTAGCCCATGCACTGGAGGTGGAAGCCGTGCGGCAGGATCATCGTTCCCATCGCGTTAAGGAGGTTGCAGCAGCTACAGTACGCGACTGCAATAAAGGATACAGCCCTACGTGCTACGGCTGTGGGGAAAGGGGCCATCTTCGACCCAGCTGCCCTAAGCGAACTGTAGAAAGGGGAGGTGATCGATCTAACAGCACTACGGGGCGGGTGCTGGCTGATGTTAAAAGAGCCCCAAGGATTTTGATCTCACAAACCCATGATGGAAACAGCCTAATCATCAAAGGCGAGGTCAACGGAACGCCGTGTAAACTGACCATAGACACTGGAGCCTCTCGCACGGTTGTCAGTTCCCAATTTATAAGTCAGTTCCTTGGGGACTCCGCATACAGCCGAGAACGCATTAATTTGGTAACAGCCACCGGTCAGCGCATACCCGTCCGTGGAGAGAAGGAGATGGAGTTGAAGCTAGGCAACATGATCTACCTGCATAATGTCATCGTGGCTGATATAATGGACGACTGCATCCTGGGCCTAGACTTCATGAGGAAGAATTGTTGTGAGATCGACGTTGTTCGCAAGGTGTTTTGAAATGTGGACAGGAGGAACTTTTCGTGGAAGGGGCGTTACCAGGGAATGTGTACAGCCTTAAGAAGATTGTTCTGCCGCCGAGATCGGAAACGAATGTGCCGGATAGTCTTCCTCGGAATCCTGGGCAACGACTGGAAAGTGTCTCGAAACTTGGTCAGAACCACCGACATCTCAGGAGTACGTGTGCAGAACCTTTGTGATCAGGAACAGATTATGGAAAAGGGCACACTGGTTGGTACTTGTGAGGAAGTGGATTGGTTGCGTAGGTGCCAATATCCATCGACTGGGACCCCCAGCAAGGATGCACAAACGAGGGTGACCACACTTTTAGAAGACTGTCGCAGCGTTCTCTCCCCGAATGAAGTGGTCAAGGCGAAGAAGTTGTTACTCAAGTACGCCGATGTTTTCTCGTCAAACAATGCTGACATAGGAAAGACTGGCTTAGTTCAACACAAAATAAACACAGGAGAAGAATTGCCTATCCTTCAGCGCCCAAGAAGATTGCCGGTAGCACGTGAAAAGGAAGTGGAAACCATGATTGAAGGAATGGTGAAGGATGGTGTTATTGAACCTTCATCTAGTCCATGGTGTTCACCTGTAGTGCTGGTAAAGAAGAAGGACGGCAGCATGCAGTTTTGTGTTGACTACCGCCGTCTGAACGACGTTACAAAGAAGGACAGCTATCCCTTGCCAAGAATTGATGACACGCTGGTCATGTTTACAGGCGTAAAGTGGTTTAGCACACTGGACCTGAAAAGTGGCTACTGGCAGATTGAAATTGACCCTAAGGACAAGGAGAAAACTCCATTTTCGACAGGAAAGGGTCTGTGGCAATTTAAAGTTATGCCGTTTGGATTGTGCAATGCTCCAGCAACGTTTGAAAGGTTGATGGAGCTTGTAATTACCGGGTTAATTGGCGATGCCTGTCTGGTCTACTTGGTTGACATCATCATCGTAGGCCGTACGTTTGAGGAACACCTTTAAAACCTGGAACGCGTGCTCATGAAGATTCAGAGTGCCAACCTCAAGTTGAGTCCGAAGAAATGTTCACTATTCAAACCGCAAGTTAGCTTTTTGGGGTATGTAGTGTCGGAAGAAGGTATCCGCACGGATCCAGAGAAAATTGCCGCTATCAAGGATTGGCCGGTTCCAAAAGACAAGACGCAGGTTAGAGCATTTTTGGGATTGTGCTCCTATTATCGGCGATTTGTGAAGAACTTTGCAGATATAGCTAAACCTCTGCACAAGTTAACCGAGGAGAAGCGACATTTCTGCTGGGATGAAAGTTGCGATAACGCATTCCAGGAGCTCAAGGACCGTCTGTGAGAAACACCTATTTTGGCGTACCCTGATGCGGGTAAGGAATTTATAGTTCACACAGACGCAAGTGATATAGGACTTGGGGTGTGTTGTCTCAACGGAATGGTGATCAAGAGGTTGTGATAGCGTACTTCAGCAAGTCGTTGTCAAAGCCGGAAAGGAACTATTGTATCACAAGGCGAGAATTGCTGGCTGTGGTAAAGTTGTTGCAGCATTTTAGCAAATATCTTCTAAGGCGGAAATTTCACTTACGAACTGACCATGCTGCACTGAAATGGCTATTGCAGTTCAAAAATCTAGAAGGACAAGTTGCGAGATGGATTGAACTACTGCAGGAATACGACTTTGTGATCGAACATCGCAGCGGGAAATCTCATGGCAACGCAGATGCATTGTCAAGAAGACCTTGTCCTGAAGATTGCAAGCATTGCACTAGGCAAGAGGGTAAGGAAGTGGTATCTGTGAGGATGCTTATGACAGACCAGCTCAACAATGAGTGGAAAGACAGCCTACGACATGCACAGCAGGAAGATTCGGACATCAAGCCGATTCTAGAATGGATGAAGGCCAGTGCTCCTAAGCCCAAGTGGATTTCAGCGATGAGTTCGACTACGAAAAGCTATTGGGCCCAATGGGACAGCTTGCTGATTCAGGATGGAGTCCTGTGCCGTAAATGGGAAAAGGGTCGGGAGACAGTTGTCATTTGCAAATGGTTGTCCCTAAAGCTAAAGTACCGGATGTTCTACAGCTGTACCATAATGGTTGTTCAGGAGGCCACCTGGGAATTAAAAGAACTCTACTAAAGATCCGAGAACGGTTTTACTGGGTCCACTGTCGTGACGATGTCGAGGACTGGTGTCGCAAATGTACAAGTTGTGCGGCTGTAAAGCGACCTCAAACTCGTAGTAGAGGTGCATTGAAATTGTACAATGTTGGTGCACCATGGGAGAGGATAGCCATTGACGTTGCGGGGCCGTTTCCGGAAAGTGAAAGTGGTAACAAGTATTTCATGGTTGTGATGGATTACTTCACTAAGTGGCCAGAAGTCTTCGCCATTCCAAATCAAGAAGCTTCAACAGTTGCAGATAAACTAGTTCATGAAGTCTTCTGTCGTTTTGGAGTACCTTTACAGATTCACAGCGATCAAGGAAGGAATTTTGAGTCTCAAATATTCCAGGAAACTTGCCGAGTTATGGGTACTCATAAAACAAGAACAACTTCTTACCACCCACAATCTGATGGAATGGTAGAACGATTTAATCAGACATTGAGAGGTACCTAGCAAAGTTGTGGAAAAACGGCAACGAGCCTGGGACAGGCACATACAACCGTTTTTGTTGTCATATCGAAGCGCTGTTCACGAAAGTACGTCAGTGACACCAGCCTTCGCAAACTTTGGGAGAGAATTACGGCTGCCTGCAGACCTGATCACCGGAATACCACCTGATGCCCCACGCAGTATAACCAATTTTGCAAATGACTTGCGGAACAAAATGAATGACATTTATGAGCACGTCAGACAATCGGGCCATCAAACGTCTGAAAAGAATAAAACACGGTATGACCGCAAAATGAACAACAAAGGGTTTGACGAAGGTTCAATAGTGTGGTTACATAATCCAGTTCGCAGCAAAGGGAAATCTCCTAAGCTTCAAGCTAAATGGGACGGACCGTACCCGATTGTGACAAGGGTCAATGACGTAACCTACCGGATACAGAAAGGTGCAAGAGGTACTCCTAAGATCATCCATGTGGATCGACTGGCGCGTTATTATGGGGCCAATAATGCTCGGGACGAGCATGTCTTAGGAGGGGGCAGTGTTGCGCGCCACTATTAATGTCTTGTACATAGCAACACTAGCCACTAGCGCCCTCTGGTATCGAGTAGCAGAACTAGGAGAGTCAAGATCCTTCTAGAAATTTCGGGACCGATATGTACTCGAACATTCTAGATGTTTCTACAGTAGAAGGTTCTGGAAACTTTCTGAGGCCCTATATAAGGCCGGTATAGACCGCGACCGAGTCAGTATTGGATAGGCGATACAAGCGAAGACTTCGAAGCGATACAACTGCGAACTAAAGCGATCTGTAGTAAAATTGTGTTTTGTTATTAGTGTGGTTTAAAGTTGTAATCAGTGTTGTGTAATTAAAGTGTCAATTTTGGTAATTCACTCGGCAGTTTTTAATTGTCTCGAACCCCAAGCTCGTAACAATATAATTATTTAATTGTACGCAAACTTCGTTGATAGCAATTTTGGTTTGTTGTTATACACAATAAAAATCGTGTTGTTTTAGCTACTTCTTACGTTTTATTTTTGTATGCAGGGAAAATCACAGCAGGGGCAGTGACAGTAATTTAAAGCTGAAGCTCATTGGTATGATTATAAATTTTAACTACTTCCAATAAAAATATTAATGTCATTTTATTCTTAAAAAATATTCAAATGCGATTCCATCATTCATAAAATACAGAATTTAAATGTCCAAAGAATAAAACATTTAATTATTACAAAATAACATTTAAGCGCAGAATATTTTTTTTATTTCAATGGAATGGATTGTTCTTCTTAGCTGAAGAACAAGCCGTAGGAAATAAAGATTACACTAAAACAATGACATTCTACTGTTCTTTACTTCTGAAGTGAACTCTCTTTAATGTCGCTTACGAAAAGAAATATTCTTTTGCAAAAGATAAATTTCATGCAAACCATTGCTTTGAGCAGGGAAAATTTTTCAAAAAATTATGAGTTGTTAAACAATTATTAAATTAATTAGTCGTGAAATTTAATCACAAAATATATTTTTTACTCCTCATTTAGTAACCATCATCATTATCATTACAGCCCTTCACAAGTCCACTGCTGCACATAGACTCCCTCAAGGAACATAGCTCTCTCAAGGGATGCCACGAAACACGGTTCTCTCAAGGAATGCCACCTATCGACTTCCTGCATATCTTACCATGTCCTCACTTCATCTAGTAGGGGGGCACTTCGCTTAAAATCTATCATCGGCCGCCGGACAACAATGCATAACATTACTGTCTTCCGATTTAAAAGGAAGAGTGTAACAGTATGATGATAACAAGCCGTGAAGCGGTCCCATCTTCGTCCTACATTGTGTACACCATCTGCGTCTTCTTTTAAAGATTGATGCAGTCATTAATAGTGTGACGGCTTATAATTATTATTAATAAATAATAATTAAATCCAATAAAAAGACATTTAAAAAAGTCATAGAAATTATATTTTAAACAATTAAAATGCATTAATAAGCATTAATTTCAAATATATACATTTCGAATATTGAATATTATAGTATAGTAAAGGAATAATATTGTCTTTAAAAATCTCTAAATTTATTAAAACTCTGCTTACAATATTCAAAATGTATTAAATAATACAAGTACAAGTCAATTATATTGCAATGATAAAGATAAATAAAATTTGTAATTTTTAAATAAAGTTAATGTAGGTGTTCTTGTATTACTCAAAAATTTTCAAAGTTCATGAGGGAGCTCTTGTATTACTGGAATGTGTTCATGTAATGATTGCTTATATGAAGGGCGTTGCCGAAGATACATACCCATGGGTGTACATATACATATATGGGGTGGTCGGCTGACCGACTGCTACTAGTACTGTTGCACAATGACTAGTCCTATATTAGTGACGTATGATAGTAAGGTCTATGATACAAAATCATTAATATAGGACACCTTCTATATTAATGATTTTACATACATACTACATTATGATGCATAAGCATTATGATAGCAGAGTTATGACTTGAAGTGTATAATAGTATGGTCTATGAAATAAAGCAAATATGTGTAAGGTCTCAAATATGTAAAAGCATTATATTGGAAGAAATAGGACTTGAAAAGGATTATCATAGTGGCGTGTAAATTGATTCACAGCGTCCGAGACCGAGGTAAACTTGGACTCGCTAACCGATGTGTCCTAGACATATCATCTTAGTGCCGGTGGTAATCGGGTTTGTTGTAGCAATACGACTTGCCCGAGGACATCGCACACCCCTACCGTTTGTGGGCGGCGTCTTAGCGCATAGCGTTATGATACGTCGGCCATCTTTCGGATTAGGGTGAGTGTGTTTGGTAGTACTTTTAAGTGCAGCAAGAATACTCAACTCCATATCTTAGGGCAATAGCGCTATGATACGTGGAGTTTTGGCTACTGACGTCTTAGTGGCGTGCTACTATGATACGATTGTGGTATTTTTAGTTAACAACATTATCAATTTTGTTACCAAAGTCGATAGGGATCATGTGGATGTGTTGTGAGGGGGCGCCATCCGTATGATAGTTGCATTGATGCTTACTGCTACATGCGGTATTTTGTCTTGTGATGGATCTGCGGGTGCGCTGCGCCTGATTCGACGCATCTTGTGGTTCTGGTCGATGGAGGTATGCGGATGGTGATGTCTGCTGGGATTGTAAGGGGAACCTTGGGATGGTGTAAGCCCGACGATAGTCGTATTGATGTTTGTTGCGTTCTGCGGCATTGCGTCTCTGCGATGGTTGTTTGGCGGGTCGCTATTCTCAATGGCGCTCTCTGCGTCTTGGTTTGACTCACAACCTAAGTAACTTTGTCCAAGTTGGGTCCCTTAATTACGGGGCTGCAGACTGTCTGACATCCATGATGTTTTATATAACAACATAATAATATATCTTAGTAAAGTTCCCACTTTTGAATGATTGAAGGCAACTTGTTGGTGGGTGAGACAAACATGATCGAAAAATGCATATACTCAACGTCAGTGACACGAACCCATTCTGATGGCGAATTATTACTATTATCTTATAACTGCCTATTGGCTATATATGCCATTGTATTGGTTGGTGGAGCATATGTGTCATGCGGGTGGTAGCTGCAGGGAGAATCTGAGGAAGCTCTCAAGGCTGCGGCTGAAAGCCGCGCAACGTGGGAACCCATTCCCTTGAGGTGAGCGGTAGACTCATGACACGCTCTGCGGCCAATTGGCCGTGCTGATCATGCAATTGGTAGTGATGCCTTAAACTTACATCACGTCTGCAGGAACAGCAGTCTGGCAAGTGGTGGCACTCACGGAAGGCTTTTTATGGCTAGTGTGCCTATTGTTGTCTAATACGTGTGACGTACATTCACTGTGGCTGGATTTGATCGTATTCTGTATGGCTTTTACACGCATTGACATGCGCGACTTCCGTCGATGTTTGTGTTTACGCACTACCAAGGGGCCAAGTCCTCCTTTACTGGTACGCCAGTTATTTTACTGTCGACTACGGTCCAGTTCCCAACTTAACGTCCCCTTCGGGGGGAGCGCGTTGGTTGGTTGGCGCTCATCGCACACAGCGTGTGTGGAGCCGTGTGCCTTCCCCACATTTTTTTAAATGTGGGAGAGCGAAGGAATGTAATGTGTAAGCCCTTGTATCTGGTATTTTATATAAATATTGTGAGCCTTTTCTAAGCGGGAAGGGATTAATTAATAAGGAATTGACTGTTGTGAACCTGATACAAGTGGAATAGGGACGATTTAATGTTCTTAACCTTTTTTTGAGCCCTGTCTTCGTGAACGGGTTTCTTTATCTTGTAAGGCACTACCCAACAGCTTTCGATTGCTCTAGTAAATATTCATTTTTCCAAGAGACATCTAAGATAACTAAGTTACTATATAAACACAACGTAAAGAAGGGTCGTAACTAAGACGATCACGCCATAAATTTATTAAACGGCCTATATTTAAACCTTTAGAAAGATCTATATATGGCTACATACTGGTCACGTAATTTTGATAAAATCTTATAGATATAAATTCTAAAGAAAGAAATAAAGAGGAGGGTGGGAGTGTTACAATAGGTTGCAGCAGACACCATCAAATCATATTTACTATGAGCTCATTCGTTACTAAAAAGAAAAGAAAAGCTAACTATCGCCAAACATCACAAATAAAATGGCTTGTTTAAGTAATAAGATTCTTGGCTAGAAACTCCTTTGATACATAAAACCCGTATAAATCTTTGATCCCGACTTTAAACGAGCGCCCAAAAACATGATGAGCTTTGTGTTTTACAAGCGTTTTCATTCCAGTTATAACTCTCCCAGTAAACAAACACAGCCAAATTAAACGTTAGTGACCTAGTTTCTTTGAAAAAAGGACGTAAGGGTTTAAAATAAATTATTTTATCAAATAGTATGATCATTTGACTTACCTACCTTTTTATAGAATAAGGGCAACAAACGAGCATACAGTCCACCTGATGGTAAGTGAATGCTTTGTCTAATGTGTAATGTGTATTACCTACCTTTTTATAGAATAAGGACAACAATTGAGCATACAGTTCACCTGATGGTAAGTGAATGCTGTGGCCCATAGTTTTCTACATCTATCCTTGATTAAAAATTAAAACGCAGATGCGTTGTCATCCCTAAGGAATAAGATGGACTGTCTCGCTTCCAGTAAAACTGGTATCCGGTTTTCTACACTCACCATACGGAAGCAGCAGAATTAAGCTGCTATTTTACGCTGGTGTTCAATGAGAGCGTGGTCTTTCCACTACCTTAAGAATATCCACTACCTTATATCATCAAGTGGGTGTCATAAAAGGCGACAGAGGAAATGAAACAGGAGATGGGCTGCAACATCTTTCTGTTCACAGTTAAAAATAATAAAAAAACTGCGGTGCTAGCCCGGATGCATAACATTTCAATTACAACTTTATAAAATCAATTGGGACACAAAAAAAGCAATCACTTGGTGCGGCCTATGTTCAGGCCTTTTGAACAGCTGTAAGGAATGAAAGAATGATATAATAATTTATCTTTATTAAAAAAATCCATAGTATAACTTGATTGAAATAATTTCATAACACAATTAGTAAGAGGGCTGGTTCTTTTCTCGATCTAAGTATAGCCATTTATTGAGGAAACGCAGCCAGTGTTCTTGGTACGATACCACGGGGAGTAGATCTGTATGATAATTTAAGTTATTCGTTTTAGTATTTTTTTATTATAGTTTTTTAATATTGTATATTTTTCAATGTTATGTAATATAAGATTAAAAATAACGTCGTTAACTTTTATTACCATTATATATTAATTAAATACTAGAAAATTATTATCAAAAACGTATCGCGTGCGCATTAACCTACGAGAAAGCTTTCTTCACTCTATGAAAATTTGGTGCCGGCACTTTATTTCATGCGACTAGATTTTGTGAATCTTTGTAAGCACATAATTATTTCTATCACGGTTAAATTCCGTACCAAGTGGTACCATTTGTGAAGCGTTATTGACGTTAAATTAGAACCAAGAAATGCTCATTTGTTATAATTTATTTAAAGGGACCGCATTCGTTTGACTAATGGAACCCTAGCAGGTGTAAATTGGATATTCACTTCAAAATAATGACTCAATTGGAGGTATAATTGGTGAATTATTTGGTATGTTTATGAAGTATTGTATTGTATGATTATTTTACTAAAATATAAATAATATATATTATGTTCACCATAATCAAAGTTTTTTCCATAAATATAAGCCCTTTTGTATGTTCTAGATATAAGATACTTGATAATTTAATTTTATTAAGTTACGATTTATTTTATTCTTTGTTGTTTATTTTGTGGATGCGTTGTTAAACGAATAATTAAAGAACATTTATTATAGTTTAAAAATGTAATATAGGTTTCGGGTTTAATTTTTTTTATATAATGTCGTCAAAATGATGACCGTTTCTTGCAACACACTCTTGTAAGCGAACTCTCATACTCGCCATTACGCGAGAACAAAGCTTTGGATAGATGGCAACGATTTCGGATGTTTTCTTTTAGTTCTTTTAGGGATTATTACAGTATACTTTTGATTTAAGATTACCCCACAAGAAAAAACCACACCGCGTCAAATCTGGTGACCGTGGTGACCAAGGTATGTGTCCGTACTTGCTTATCAATTTTCCAGAGAAAATATAGTGTGCGGAGTTGCCCCATCCTGCTGAAAGTGAGTCCTAATTTTGCGGCCGCGAAACACTTGCAATTGCGGTACCCAAAACTCAACAATCATGCGGCAGTATACCAACGAAGTGACAATATCATTTTCATTAAAAAAATATTGGCCGATTATTGCATTCGCAGAAATAGCGCACCATACCGTTGTCTTCTGATGCCGTTCTCTTGGATTTGTGGCATTCCAGTATCGCATATTTTATTTTTTAACGTACATTTCGATGTGAAAATGTGCCTCATTGCTAAACAATATATTTCCGAGTGTTTTAGGAGTCCGAAAACGTTCCAACATCGTTCTGGCGTATGATTGTCTCAAAACATAATCGATGTCTTTCAGTTTTTGGGCGATTTGCATTTTATAAAGGTGAAGTTTTAGATGCTTCTTTAAAATCACATGCACAGTTGACTTTTTAATTTCTATGGAGGCTGCAATCTTTTACTGATTTTCTTGGATTTCTGGCGTTGCTGCTGACGTTGACGGTCCCGAAGGCGGCCTATTAACCATTGTTCCTTCTTGATGGAATCTCTGCACCCACGACTGACTGCGTACTCGGACCATCGCTTAGTCAAAGTGGGAACAGAATGCACGACGCGCTCGAACCAACGACTCACCACACTTCAAATATTGTTCTACCGCAAACGCGCGATGCGCACCCGACCAATGTTACTAACTCATGGTTACTAACTAATCCGCAAATACCACGCAACGAATTCTACTTCTAACGCGCCGCTGGCCCTGCTAACACACGAGTAACAATAATTTACAGTTGAATAATTCCCGCTGGACACCCTTTACTATCAAAACAGAGCATATTATGTCATATTTTCCACGCTTGGCATGAGGGTGGACACACGCAAATTTTTCACTTTTATTTAAATGGTATCTGGTAGATGCTGCTGCCCACCTTCTGATTCAGTTTCTCACTATCGCCTCTTAGAACACCTACGGGATAATATGAGATAGTAGATATTCTCACACCGTCACTACACTGTAACCAGTGCGTGTTGCCATTATGATTTACGGAGCCGAAACGTTGCCCTTCACTGCTTGACGTATGAGGAAGCTCGATGCCACTCAGCGTAGATAAAAAGGGTTATGCTCGAAATTTCTATGCAGCATATAACGTAACGGGGATGTCTGCAGAAGAACAATAGTAACTTACTAATGGGCTATAGCTTGAAAAACTGACAGCGGGTGGGGACTTCCTTCCCCACCCGCAGTCAGTTTGAAGGGTTCTCGAGTGGCACTGGAGTGGAAAGCACAGTGTTGGGCGAGCCCTCACTAGATAAAGTGACGACCTGATGAAACACAAAAGTAGTCGATGGATGCAGGTGGCTCAGGACCATACTTTGTGACAGTCGATCGAAGAAGTCTATGTTCAGCAGCGAAATTGTGATGAGCTGTAGTTATAGAGATAGTGATATAAAAAACAGGTTTTCTAAATAGATCCTTTCTTACTCTTTTTTGGTTTGAGGTCGAATTTTATATGTGAAAAAATAAAGCTTAAATACTGACAGTGTAAGATAAGGCAGAGAGCTTTGAATGAAATTTTGGTAAAACGGTATATTACTAATATAATTGTGGCCTGACATGCGATCGTAATTGTTCCAGATTTTTGTGCAACGATTATTTAACATTATTTCTCAACGTGAACTCTTTTTTATTTTTTATAAGGTTGACAAACGAGCACACAGTCTACCTGAAGGTAAGTGGATACTGTGGCCCTTAGATATTTATCCTCCATTAAAAACAAAATGCAGTTGCGTTGTCACTTTGCGGACTTAGATGGAATGCCTCGTGTCCAGTAAAAACTGTCTCCGGTTTTCTATGCTATCCATACGAAACACAGCACCATTAGGCTGCTATTTTACGCTGGTATTCTGTGAGAGCGTAGTCCTTCCTCGGTCGAGCCGACCTATTCGTGCTACAAACATAATATAGCTTCAGCATGGCTCCACTTCGTTAAATAATAATTTATCATTCAAAACTTGTATTTGATTTTGCCCTAAAATTATCCACAGCTGAACAAAGGCCTTCCTAGTAGGAAATGTTATAAGATTAGCAATCACAGTACGTTAGAAGTCTCGCATCTTTGACCCTGCTAACCGTCTTCGTTGTGGATAATTTCTATTTATTCTGTAGGTTTACTGTCACATCGGTTGCCACGAAAAGCTCTGGGCATTTTTACTATCATCATGATAATACCAAATAATACAAAAAATACCGTCTCTCCTCACCTTCACTCAAAATACACCACTTGCTCGACCTATTAGAAAGGGTCGGAACGGGCTACGGTATACCGCCATCTATACTAAGACTTTAAGATGTCCAAACGAAGACCAGACAAAATGAGGTGATGGTTTTCCGAACGCCGTCACTACACGGCTTCGTCGTTCTTATATTACTTAAGGTTAAAATTTTATAGTATATTAGAGGGTCCGGCAGGCGTTGTCCTGCCCTGAAGAAAAAACGTAGAACCCGATTGCAGTGCTACCTACCAGGGTCCTGTTGTGATTCCAAACTATCCAATTACCCACTTACATAAATATACACAAAAATTTCATCAAAATCGGCAAGACGTTTAGGAGGAGTTCAATGTCAAACACATGTACAGAAGAATTATAGATAATTATACATATATAAAGTTACATATTTTTCTCTCTTTCCTTCAATTAGACGAATATTTATTAATTTTTATATTGTCAACATATCATTTTGCGGCTGCTATATTAACTCATAGAAATTTAGAGAATATTTCCTCAATTACACGTTAATATTAAAATCTGCGATAACTGGCTGTTAAACGGTCCGCGCACGTAGCGGAGTTACGGATTTCATAAAACTTGTTTTATTCGCAACCGTAAAAGAGACATTATATTATATCGCTCCCTATACGCACGCATCGCCTCCGCTGTGATTTCTTTACAATTCCGGTTTTATTACTCCCCGCATATACACTTACAACACAACAATAATATACACGTTCTTATGTTAAACTGCAGCAAAAACGATGCCTCGACAGTGAAATATGAAACACAGCACCATTAGGCTGCTATTTTACGCTGGTATTCTGTGAGAGCGTAGTCCTTCCTCGGTCGAGCCGACCTATTCGTGCTTTAAAAAATAATTTATCATTCAAAGTGATTTTATTTTATGTTAAACAAAAGTAAAATTACAGCTTATAACGCTACTCACCGCTGAGCACATTTATTATTGTAATTATAATTGTACCGTGTAGTGACCACTACCCCATATCATCCCGTGGGTGTCGTAAGAGACGACGGAGGAAGCAAATCAGGAGATGGGCAGCAGCGTCTTCCTAAAAACGGCTAAAAATAAAAAACTACGCTTGCCAACCCGCTTGCCAAGCGTGGCAACTATGGCAAATATCCCCCTAAAAAACAATCTACGGGGTAGACATATGTTCAGCAGTGGACTTTATTAGGCTGTAACGGTAACGGTACATTTATAGAAAAATTTGAAAAAACAGCGCCTAAGATAAAAGTTTATTCGTCTTCCAATTTCTTTACACGAAAGCCTCATAGCGCAATGAATCGAGAGTAAAAAGTTTTAACTCATTAATTACTGAAGCTGATAAGCTGAAATGACCATCACTAGTAAGAGCAAAACGTAAAATAAATTTCTTAAATTTTAATATTATATGGGGTACAAACAAAAATATTTCATCTCCTTCCTGTGTTGCGTAGAGATAAATACCTTGTCGTTCACCAAAAATATTAGTTACTAGCTGTCCCCCGCGACTTCGCCCGCGTGGTATTTATTACGATTGGATTTCATGGGTTTTATTTTTTGCACGGAACCCTAATAATTTTTCTAAAATAAAAGTAGCCTAAGTTATTCCCTATAACATCAGATATCTGCTAGTGAAAGTCCCGTCAAAATCGGTCCAGCCGTTTCGGAGATTAGCCGGAACAAACAAACAGACAGAGAAAATTTTTAAAAATTGCTTAATTGTTATTAGTATTGTATATACTTTCATATGTATTTAATAAAAAGCTGTTATTTTGACATTACAAACAGACACTTCAATTTTATTTATTTGTATGTATGTATGTATAGATTATATGAGGAGTCCTAGAAAATGTGTAGTTCAAGAAATTAAATTGTGCCGATTATATTAGGCTTTTACCTATGAAATTGTCGTATTTTTATGAAATAAGTTAACGTAATTTTTTTCTATATTTTTATTCCTATTAATCAAAGTAATCACCCATGCAATCGATGCATCTTTGCCAACGAAGTGGCAGTTTATTGATGCCCTTCTTAAAGAAATCAGCTGGACGGGAGGCAACAAATTCTTCAAAGGCATTTTGTACTGCCACTCGAGTACTAAATTTTTTCCCGCCAAAAAGTTATCCAAATTCTGGAAAAAGTAGAATTCTGTAGGCTCAAGCTCAGGTAAGTACGGCGGATAATGGAGAGCTTCCAACCCCAGCTCTTGTAACTTGGAGACCATCTGTTGTGCAGTATGAGGTCGCGCGTTGTCGTGCAGGAGCAGCGGGGACGAGCGATTGACCAAAGCTGGTTGGAGACGTGCGAGCTTCTCCGTCATTGTGTTCAGTTCTTCACAGTGCACATCTGTAGTAATTTTCATTCCATTTGGTAAGAAGCTGTGATGAATCACAGTGGCGCTAGACCACCAAACAGTGACCATCACTTTTCTAGGGGTAAGTTTTCGTTTAGGGTATTGTTTAGGTGCTGAACCGTGATCCAACCAATTTGCTGGGCGCTTGTTATCGTCAAACAGAATCCATCTTTCATTGCAAGTAACAATGCGGTTCAAAATTCCTTCGTTTGTGTGACTGTTGAACAGTGCAAGGCACGTCTTTCAACGTGGTAGAGCCATGCTGCAGCTATATTAATTGTATAGTTGTAGCACGAATGGGTCAGCTCAACCGGGGAAGGACCACACTCTCACAGAATACCAGCGTAAAATAGCAGATTAATGCAGCTGTGTTTCGTATGTTGAGTGTAGAGAACCGGAGGCCCTTTTTACTGGAAAAGAGGCATTCCATCTTAGTCCTCACGGCTGACAACGCATCTGCATTTTAATTCGCAAACGATGATAGGTGTAGATGTCTATGGGCCACAGCTACCACTTACCATCAGGTGGACACTGGACTGTGTGCTCGCTTGTGTCGCGTTTCTGCGACGACGGTACTCATATTCCTTAATTACTCGAATTTTTAACGTATCCATGATGACAAAAAGATTCAAATGCGATGAAAACATAACACTAATTAATAAACAAATGACTAATTTTGAAAAACGAAATGTTTTTAAAATAAAATTAATTTGAAATTAGAATTCTTAGCCAAACAAAAATTGTTTTGATTTCTTTTTGTAATTCTAGCTTTAGGCACATTATTTTATTAGTGTGAATGGTTTTCATGCAATGCTACGGCATTGTTGCGCAGTGCAGTTTATTAACTTTATTGCAACAATTAAATCTATAATTTAAACTATTAGCTTTAGTATTTTGTCCGTTATAGCCGATAATAAAACCCTTCTTGAATTATTTGTTAGGATTATATAAGTTTATAGATATCATCAAAGTAAAAGCTTCACAATACATATCGTTTAAGCACGGGAACTATGTCCGAGGCATGGATCGAGGGAGAGAAAGGACCACCCTCAAGGAATAACAGCATAAAATAATGCTGTTGTGATTTTAAATGTGAGTAAAATGAACCGGACACCCATTTTACACGTAAGTGGCCTATGATCTAAGTCGAATGTAAGTAAGTTAAGGTATGATGAAACTTAAACAACACGCATTGATGATGAGTTGTGATGATTCTAGATAGAATTCTAGGTCATAGTCATGAAATTATTGTATTGTCACCAGTTCTTATCACCGGATTTATCTTATTTCTGTATTACTGAATTCCAATAAATTTATACAAACGTAAATAGATACTCACAGGTCAACCTAATATAAATCTCAGTAAAAAAAAATGTCCGTATAAAGATTCCTTCCCAAAACAAAACCGGAGGCAAACTTACAAGCAGCAGTATCTGAACATAAGGAATAAAGTTTGAGGTTATCTACTATAGTTGAACCCAAGTGGTCCAAGTATAGAGCTTGTAGTGGACTTATTGATTTTTCATATTTATTAATTTCCCATTTTATTGATGCAATGTCAAATTCTTCATCTTGCATATCTTGAAAATGAAACCGATTTCATCCAACAGTTAATTTCAAAATATTTAACTTGCCATAAATCAATGGGCTGCAATTAATAAAATCAGGATTTTTTTGCGGAAACCCACTATATTAAAGATGTTTAATATTATTTAGTAAGGATACGCGTAAAAAATAAAATAAAGATGATATGTCTTAACTAATTTGACGAGCACCTTCCGCCCTTTCTCAATTGCGTGCACTATCATCGAGGCTACTTAAAACCACAGCATATTCATGCCGTATTTTTAACAAAAAAAACGTTATTTTGTTCACACTTTATAACATTAAATTTACCTTAATGTCCCTACTATCAACCTATTTAAGACCACCGCTGAATATTGATTCCTTCTTTTGTAGAGAGAATTTGCTTTTATCGTCACGCGTGACAAGTAGATTAATTATCGCAGTACCTGATATCTCGCATCTTTTACGATGCTCCCCGTCGCCGGTCTGGGAATTTTACGCCTGGCGTATACAAGATATATTATAGCGTCTATCGAAAACCATAAGCTCTTTCTATCTTTTTCTTACCAATATACGTCACTCAAGAAACAAAGGGAGCTGATGAATGCTCTTTTGCCGCTTTTCTACTTAATGTTACATTTATTAAATACGTATAATTATCTTTTTATCTTCACCGGGCCGTAAAAGTCCACTGTTGGGCTTGAGCATTGTAGGAAAGATAAACTTATATTTATCGGACATTAAGTCCGAACAAAGTAAAACCCCAAAATATTCAGAAATGTTACATTCTATTTTTTTTGAGAGCGGTGTTATATGTTTAACGTGTATATATGTGTGTCTGTCTGTGGCATCGTAGCTCCGAAACGAATGAACCGATTTAGATTTTGTTTTATCTTGTTTGAAAAGTGACTTGATCGAGAGTGTTCTTAGCTCATCAGCTTTTTGTTTTGGGGTTTTTAAAATTTTCTATTAAAGTTGTACTGGTTTTAACCGTTAAGAACTTTGCAAATTTCTTTGATAAATGAAAGAAATATAGGTGAGTTTAGCGTAACGTTTTCATTGTTTCTTATGTTTATAACTTCAAAGTTTTTATTCGTCTCAAGTATCTATATTTCGTTAAAATAAAAGTCTTATATTTCGTGACGCTAAAATCGCTTTGTCCTATGAGTTGGAGCAATTTCGCAGAGTAGAGGACCGCAAAGTACTTAGGTATATAATATTTTCATTACTGCCCCGACCCTGCTTAGAAAGCAAAGGCGGCCCACTAAATAAAATATTCTCCACAAGAACATTTGTATTATTGTTGGGTTTTTGTTAGTGCAGCGTACAATATTTTTTTTTGTAAGAACAAAAATTTTTTCATTCCGTACCGTGATATGTTGTGTGGTAAATCCATTCTGTAATACCTTCTACCAAAGGCCGTGGCTTAAAGGACAGACTACCTTACACGTGATCCGGGGACTCTTAAAGTTACGGCCTATATAAGTCCCACTGCTGGGCACAGGCCTCCTCTCACTTCTGAGAGGGTTTTAGGGCAAGCAAGTTCCCGCCGCGCTGCGCCAATGTGTGTTGGCTGTTGGCGAACTTCACATGTCTTCGAAATATTTTTTTGGAACGAAGTTTCTTATAGAACGCTACAAATTTGGCGGATGGGGGCTAGGCGAGAAAAAGTTTAAGATTTTTACGTCACGACCTCTTCTGACGCAGTGTAGACGGCCTTGGCGGCTATAAGGAAGCGAGATGGAATAATATCCATCTCCCACGCACTTTTTCTTATCTTGCCATGAAAGAAATATTATATTATTTTAAATGACGCTTCATTTTAATAGATGCTAGTAATTAATTTATTTGCATTTTTTAATCAATAATATAATACGTTTATCAATAATATTATACTACGAAAGGAACTTCGTTCCAACCGAGTGTTCCACGACACTCACGCATGTTTTTCTTATTTCTTAGACATGCAGGTTTCCTCACGATGTTTTTCTTCACCGTCGAGCATGTGGTAAATCGGCACTTAAAATTGCAATTACAATTTCATAGGTGCCGGCGGGGATCGAACCCGGGCTCCTCATGTACTGTGAAATTTACAGCGGCTAACACGGCTCTCCGGGGACACTTGGTTCGAATCATTTGGTACGCTATATTAAACAAATTTTATGGACACTTTTTCATTTTATATTTCAGTAAACGCTCGTCAACATGAATGCAAACAACCCGGGCACGTTTGTGCTCGATCCCGACAGCACAAACGAACTAATTGTTCATTGCAATATGTAACTGCTGATTTACCGGTGAAGGAAAACATCATGAGGAAATCTGCATTTCTTATAGAATTTTTCTTACCAATAAAAAGGGTATTCGGTTTTCTACACTCACCATAGGAAACACTGCAGCATTAAACTAAACGCTGGTACGCTGGGTGAAGCGTAATCCTTTCCCGGTCGAGCCGACCCATTCTTGCTGCAACCATAACATAGGTGCAGCGTAGCTCTACCAAGTTTAGGAAAATAAAAAAGGAATATTTCACCGACATCCCAAAACCCTCTCAGAAATCAAAGGCGACCTGTGCCCAGCTGTGGGACGTATATAGGTTGTAATGTGATATATGTAGGAAAGGTCTTGTGTGAATTAGGAGACGTGTTGATGCTTCTATAACTTTAATTATACTGATCCGAACTTATTCTACCTTAACACTAATATATACTATTGTGGTGGCTACACTACACCTCCCACCGACAAAAAAAAAGTTATCTATTTTTTATCAAACCTAAAAAACTATTCTAAACATAATTAAAGAATATCTAAATGAAAACTATAATCTAAGGCATAATGTCTAGATTTATGAGGGCGTTTGGCTAAACCCTTTGGCACGTAAAAATGTGTAGTCACATTAGTTATAGTAATTGACATAATCAGGCTTAATTATGTAACATAACATAATATAATATTATTATGTTTTGATTTTCGCAAACATTTATGTTATTTTTTATTCGTATCCTTAATCATTAAGACAAGTCATCTAGTTCCGACATTTAATAATACATAGTATTCATTTCATTATCATATCTCTTTTCACACTTCAATACTTTTCGTTATTCCCATTTTACTTCATATATTTATGTACTTCATTCTTGTTTAACAATTATTTATTTTTCATTTTACTTCACAGCATTTTAGCTACATATTCATTCAATATTTGTGTCATTTCTTTCACGTACACGGCTCACGTACATACATGATCAAGACAATGACCAATATCACTTCATCCAATTCTTTACATTTATAGCGTTTCAGTTCATATAATTTATTATTTAATTGTACCATAACTTTCACGCACATGACTCGCGTACATACGTGATCAAGATAATGGACAATATTCCCATACAATTCTTGATAAATTCTTATTTCACTCAATAACAATAGTTAGAACTCATTCCGGTTCTTACCTAATCCGAACAGTGTTTAAAAATTAATCGGTTATTAGGTTTTCCAAACTCTCAGCTGATCAGGCCGATTATATGTGGATATGCTAACCTCCGATAATTTTTCTTTACCTATGCCACACTTTTTTTATATTTCTATCTAAATTTTTCATTCATAATTATGTATTCCGTAACTTATCCATAAATTTACTAACATATTTTTCAAATTTATATCATATAGTCTCGTATAATATTTAGGTATACCATTGTCAGTCAGGGATTGAGGCTCACAATATGGGCACAACAAATTTTAAATTAATTAATTGTATACATAATATAATGAGTTTCAAAATCGTATTAAATTAAGTAATTATTTTCATGATCCACACAAATAGGTTAGATATTCAAGCTATTATCCCAAAAATAATGAATTATAATAGTTAAAACCTTATGATATGAAAGTTTAATCAATATTAAACCAAAAATAAATTATTGGATTTCATATTAATTATCTTATGATATGAAAGTTTAATCAATATTAAACCAAAAATAAATTATTGGATTTCATATTAAGATACATTGTTCTGTAGTGAAGTCAAAGCAACGTAATCATTTTCAGTAACAATAACATAATCACATAACAAGAGACAGATCAAAATACAAATTGCAATCCCACTCTTAGCAGCGCAAGCGATTTGAGACACCTTTGTTTTAATTACTAAAGTATGTATATGAAACGTTTATGATTACATAGAACTATGACCACACAGTGTGATTAACACCAAATTTTAAGATAACTTGTACAAACTGTTATAATATGAATGCAAGTAAAGTAAATGTACCTTAAAGTGATAGTTTTAAATATTTTGAATTTATACAGAAGTTAAGATACATTACATCGTGAATAGTTTTATTAATTTTACATACATCGAAAAATACATTAGCTTTTTTATTTTATAAATTACTTTTGCAAGAAATATGATGTTTATTTTTTCGTATACACAACATTATTGAAAAATTACTACAACTACTACCAAGTTTATATAACAAAACATTAATTTATTTTAACATTCAAAAGAACAATTTTAATTTTTATGTAGGTTAGCATATAAATTTAAGGTTCATTGCCTTTAGAGAAGAAAAAAAAAACTTAACAATAGCGAATGTTTAAAACCCTTTTCAAAATTGAATACTACCATTTAAATAAAATTTACCACAGAAAAAAAAAATAACAGCGGAATATATCATTAGTATTATTTTAACCATACGAAAAATTAATTGATGATAAATCATGGTAAATTTAAGTACGTAAAAATGTAATCTACTATATTATTTCATTCGGTTTTGCAGGACACAGTAATAAAAAGAATATATAACAATAAACAATAACTGTATAAAATTGAATATAAAATCGTCTTGTGCCAACATACAAGAGAGCTTAAAAAGTAACTTAATTTTTAATATTGCATTATGATTTTTAGCAGGTACACTAATAAATATATTAAGGTATCAATTAAATCGTGAAGTATCTGATTAATAAACTCAACTTTATCATATATTAAATACAAAATTTTAAAAACATAACTTTTTTATAATAATTAAAACTTTTTAAGAAATGTTAAAAGAAATGACAAAAATATGCTGATTCGATGTTACCTCAAATTTTCTTCTTTTTCTTTGTGGCTCAATTTTCATATTCTTCTGGACGAAGCTTGCAAAAGTACAACTGTTACTTCCTTTTAAAATTAATCTGCCGTTTCTTGAATTTTGAACTTTGGTCATCATATTTTTAATTTTAGTTAGTTCCTATACAATTATTATTGTGGCCTCTTCTTGTATTCATATTTATTTGTTTTTCGTCACATCCGGTATTGCGTCCATTCCGTTATAATATATTTTTCCATGATGATATCCATTTTTTTTTTAATTTTTCTCTCTTTATATAAGCCCGGCGGTGCGCGTACATTGTAGCAGCGCACCGCCTGGCAGAGTCGCCATGTGATATATGTAGGAAAGGTCTGTGTGAATTAGGAGACGTGTTGATGCTTCTATAACTTTAATTATACTGATCCGAACTTATTCTACCTTAACACTAATATATACTATTGTGGTGGCTACACTACAGTAACTTTACTCTCTTTACTTAACTTCATTTTACTTAATAAGTTACTTGACTCCTAAGGTCAGTAAATTATTTAGGGGCAATTTATACGCTACTACAACAAAGTCCCAGAAAAAACACAAGATGGACTGTTTATGATGAATTATTGTAATAAGAGTACATTCAGTAAGTTTCATAAACGTTCACGTTATTAATAAATAAAGCTACTATCTAAATTTCAGATTTCGACGACTAGCGGTTTGATCTGTGCATTGATAGATTTTTAAGTCACTCAGGACCTTTTATGTTGTTCAGATACAGATTAACAAATACATGGTTGACAATAACCCCTGGCAATAGGGTGCCTGCTACCAACCTGTTTTATAAATGATTTTTGTAAATAAAACTGTACATAAAATGGTACTTAAAAACGCTGTGTTTGTTGCCAATTCTTCCTAGAGACAGCGCGATGTAAGTAAAAAGTGTCTTTATAAAAGTATTATTTTGTAACGTAATACATTTGGAGATAAATACATTTACCTACCGTGTAGTGAGGGTGTAAGAATATTCACTACCCCGAGATATGAGGCCACAGAAGAAAACAAATCAGCAGAGGGCAGCAGCGTCTCAATAATAACAACTAAAAATAAAAAATAAACTGTTGTTGCCAACCCGCCTGCCAAGCGTAGCAACTATGACAAATATCCCCCCTTGAAGAAATCTATGGGGAAGGCCTATATTCACCATTGGACTTTTGATAAGCTATGCCAAACGTAGCAACTATGACAAATATCCCCCCTATGAAGCAATCTATGGGGGAGGCCTGTGTTCAGCAGTGGACTTTAATAGGCTGTAACGATAACGCAGTAACGGTCCCACAGTAGAATGTGTAAAGACAGTATTTTTAATTTCTTTTTAAGGAAAAGGAAGGAGAAATTAAATAACTATATTCCATTATGTCTCCAACTAATCATTTCAACTGTATAAGTGTGGTATTGTATCTTAGAACCTAGAGCTTTGTAGGCGCGCTTGAATAAATTGGCTAGATTAATCTTTGTTACTTCATACTCCATAAACTTCCCCCGTGATGAATAAGTTGGCAAATAAAGATTGATTGATTGATTCTTAAGTTCGCTACCTGATTGAAAGAGCGTCGGGGATTTTAATTGGTGAGGAATGTCGCCTCTATCATTAGTGTTGATGTCTTCACTTTGTATAAGAAATAATTACTCATTACCAAAATCAGGTCATTAATCATTGGCCATTTTATTACTTCCATTAATAAAAAGACAGTTTTATTTATGATAGGAGACCGATGTTCAGCAGTGGACTTGTGAAGGGCTGTAATTATGATGATGATGATGATTAGGTTTATTTAAAACAAAATGTGTGATTAAATTTTACGCTGTTCAAATTACACAATTATTTTAGTAAACTTTCAATATGGTGTCTCCTCACTGATTTAGGGAAGACGTTCAAGTAGTCCAGTCATATAAGGTCTGAAATAAAAATGTTGGTAGTCAACTTTGCATTTTTATATACTGTAGTTATAATGATACAAAAACAATATGTAAAGGTTTTCGTGTCTGCAACACCCGGTAAGGGTTGAAAAAAATTATCTAAAGTGTTTTTTTTCGAAATTACTCGAAAACGGTAAAAATTAAACAAAAAAGTTGTAATAAAAAAAGGGTAGAGCTGAAATTTTTTCATAAAAAGGTTTTATGATTTTCTTTTGTATGTAATTATGCAATTGTATGTATATTATTTTATGAATTTCAAATTGTTACATTTTTTAACAATAAAAAAAATCTGTATCCCTAAAATTAAATATTAGATTTTTTAAGCAATCTAAAAGAAATTCATTCGCTTATTTTTCTACTACCTACGATTTTTTTTAATTTACGTTCATCCCTTAAACTTAAAACCTCCCTAACTCGGCTAATTTTGACTTGAGGAAAAATATCATAAAACCTTTTTGTAAAATTTTAAGTTCTACACATTTTTATTATAACTTTTTGTCTAATTTTTACCGTTTTCGAGTAATTCCGAAAAACACTTTTGATGATTTTTTTGAACGCTTACCGGGGTTTGCAGACCAGAAAACCTTAACACATTGTTTTTGGATCTTTAAAACTACATTATATCAAAAATGCAATGTTGAGTGCCAAAATTTTGATTTCAGACCTTATTTGACTGGACATCCATACATTCTCTACATCTATGTATGATGCATGATTGAAGTAAGCTATCAGCTGTTAATTGTCACATACGTAAAGTTTTCTTATATGTCAAACGGTGGTTAAATGACATAATATATAATGGCTGATTTACACAGGGTCAGTAACTGGCTCCAAATTCCAGGCAAGTCAGTACTGACCCGATACTGACATAGGTAAATTGATTTGGAGTCAGTACAGCGCTGTCGCGCTAGTGCTTCAATATTCCTGCTTGAATATTTTGAAGTCAGTCCACTCCCCCCGCTACCCACGCCAGCGGTATTGACCTTGTCCAAACGACAAAGTCAGTACTTGGTCAGTCGCTGGCGCTGCATTGTAGAGTGACGTCGCGTCAACAACAAAGCAGAACCTCCAGTTTCTTTTCTGTGGTCTATCTATTTTCTTATCCAAAGTTCTTTTAACATATCTCTTCTTCTAAAATTTCCGCAGCAACTCTTTCAACAGCAGATAGGAACATTTTCTGAATCGTTGTAAATTCTGCCGTTTCCATTAATTAATTTTGCCTACTGACTTCAATAACGTTACCACGTACCACTCAAACGCTCAAAATAAAACTCTCAATTCTTTAATCTAAAAAATAAAATCTCAGTAATATTTTAACCTTTTTTTGTGTAAAAACTAACTAAAGAGCTTGTGCCGTTTTGGAAAAAAATTGCAAATTATGACAGAAAATATTTTGGGTACTTTTTTAATTAAATCATCAAATCTTTATCTTACATTCTATATTATTTTTCTTATCGATTAAATTAACAGTTATTGTGATACTTTTACTTAAATTTAGAAGAATTTAGGCATTTCACCCGCTCTTAGAGCCTTAAGCTTAGGTTTCACGTCGTTAGTTATTTCGGCTTTTGGCCGTAATATTAACATCATCAACTTTTTCTTACAGTAGAGTTTCTTCTTCTTCAGAAGTCTGTAAAAGTCCACAGATGGACATTTGCCACTATTACCACGCTTAGCAAGTGGATTGGTAACCGCAACACTATTCCTACTTCTCATCGCTGGTTCAGGTGTTTGACATACATATGTATAATATTATATATATACTATTTACTGAATGCACTAGCTGGTCAGGCGGACGTTATTCTATCCTTTCCGAGGACCCTTAGTCTTATTAAAAATCTTCTAAATCACTTATTGGAATAAAAACTATCCTATGTCTCAAGTAAGACCAAGCAATATATATTTACAAAATATTATTAAAATCGGTTGAGCGGTTTCGGAGATCAGCGTGAATGAACATCACGACACGGGATTTTTATATTGTATTAAGGATATACATATACTGAAACCTGTATCCTTGCAATAATTTCATGTTGTTATACTTCTAACAAAAGTGTATGTACGTAATTATTTTAAAAATGACTGATTTGTAGGTATAATATTCTTGCACGATATTAAATATATAGATTATATAATTTGTTATAACTACCATAAAATAATTAAAAAAGTACTCTACTCTTGGATGCTTATGCAAGGATACTCGTGGATCAGGAACACATTATCAAACGCAGAGGTACGTTATGAAAGTCCACTGCCGAACATAGGCAGGCACACTTGGCAGGCGGACTGGCAACCGCAGTTTTTATTTTTTATTTTTAGTTGTTACAAGAAAGAGGCTGCTGCCCATCTCCTGGTTTATTTATCTCTGTTGTATTTTACGACAACCAAGATATGGGGTAGTGTAGAATAACACAGAGGTACTTATTAATCTTTTCATCATTATTATTACAGCCCTCCACAAGTCGAACGCTAAACATAGGCTTCTCCCAAGGTATATCCTGAACCAACTTCATTTATCGACTTCCTGCATATCTTGCTAGATCGTCCCTCCATTTAGTGGAGAGCCGCGCAACACTTCACTAACAGTTACAAGGCTGCCACTCGAAGACCTTTCTTTGCCATCGGTTGTCAGATCTTTGAGTGGTGCTGCTATATTACGGATCCGTTGCGATATGTTGGTTACTCTAGTTCTACTGCGGATATTTTCATTACGAATTCTATTACGCTGAGAAAATCTGAGAATAGCATTCATAGTTCGCTGAGTGACCTTGAGCTTCCTCATACAGTCAGCAGTGAAAGACGTCTCAGATCAAAAAGCGCTGGTTGTACACTAATAATCTTTTACTACAGTTAATAAACAACGATTTATACTTTTTTCCATAAAGTTGACTATAGTTATTAGAACTAAAACCCAGAATCCGGAATTCAGTAATCTGCCTCTTATCATGCGATCAACTATAGAGCTATAGACATATTTTCATACGGAAACATATTCCCAATGAAGAAATGAAATATAACGGTTCCTGTTATAATACCCGTATCGACATATTAATAATTTGATCGCAATTGGGACGTTGCCAGTGGTTATTAGTCCGTACGTATCGAGCTATGTAATTACGGTCCGTAGCGAGCCCAATTTATCTTATTGTTCTCGCCCGTGTCCCGACTGGGGTATCAATAGTTTTGCACACATCGAACGCGTAGCGGAGATGTAGTGCTCTATTGACATCAAATCGAAAAATCGCGACCTTCTCAAATTAAATCACATCCACCACCTTTATATTTCACTTATATAATAAAAACAAAAAAACACCACCAATAGCAACACGAGATTTCAATAAATACTTCTGACGTAGTTATAACATTATTTATTTCAATTGTTATAAAAAAAACTGAATTGAAAATAATTTCACTTGGACGTCAGTTGGTCGATAAGGATACGAACAAGATATCTTTCGAAAAACTGAACTTATTACTTTGATTTTTTTTAGGTTTAGGTTTTAATCCTTAGGAAGCCTTTTAAATTTCACTATTATAAGCCGTCCCGTTCATAAATATTTTTTATTTTTATTTTATTAATTATTTGACATTTTTTTACATGAGCGTTCGACGTGTGCACTTTGGGATTTTCCAAATTATTTTTTTATATTATAAAGGTGTCAAACGAGCACGCAGTCCACGTGATGTTAAGTGGAATGCCGTGGCTCATAGACATCTACATTTACGAATGCCTCGTATCCAGTAAAAAAGGTCTCCGGTTCTCTACACTCATCATACAAAACGCAACAGCATTAAGCTGCTGTTTTATGCTGGTATTCTGTGAGAGCGTGGTTCTACCCTGGTCGAGGCGACCCATTTGTGCTACAATCATGATATTGCTGCAGGGTGGCTCTACCACGTTGAAAAGAAGATGTATAGTGTACTGAAATTATATCATCTATAATGCGTGAAGGAAAAACATATCCATTTTCAATAAATAATTCGCGCGAAAGAGTTTAAGGTTTGGCAAAGTTACATTTTATATGGACAAGGAATGCAGAAAGCTAAAATTTATTTATGTATTACAAAAACATAAAATAAAATATTCATTGTTTAAGTTCATACTGCCAATGTCATTGGTCAAACAGCCACACAGAGTAGAGATTGTTGCCAAAGAAATTTAAAATGTTGCCAATAAATAATAACTCCTTCATTTTGTGTGATTTCAAATGCTCCCTTTTTAATAGTCTGTGGAGTAATTATTTATTGGCAAATTTGTAGGTATGTCAAGACAAATAAGCGTTTATTTTGTATATGAGATAACTTTGACAAAATTTGAAAGTTGAAACAGCTTGCTCAATATATAAACATAAAAATCTAATGAATTTCAACCACTAGCGACCACTAGTTTATGTAGATACTAAAGCCGGGTCCTGCCATTTCTGCTCGTAAGACGGTTAGATTACTCGTTTGTACACTGATTTGCATAGGTGAACACCGGACAAAATCAGTATCCTCATCACCATCAACAACATCATCATCATCATCATCAGTCCCCAATTTAATATACTTATTTAAGATTTCTTTTATAATATGCTGGATCGCTGCAAACAAACAGGCATTCTAATCAACAAATTGCTGAAATAGTGAAATACAGTGCTGTTAATCTGTTGCCACTTATTCTTGCGTGAATTAGTTAAGGAAGGTCTGCAAGGTTAGTCAAGATGAAATTCTGTGATTGTTAACGCTATAATACTATAAAAATACATTAAATCAACGCTTAGTCACGTTACTTTCAAACACCTTAAGGTTCAGTTACAGGTCAGTTGATAAGTCGTTTCAATTATTTTTTATAGTTTTTATAGGGTTAACGATCGTAGAAAATTATTTTCTAACCCCGTACGATGTCCATATATCCAAATATACTAGAATACTAATTTTACTGATATATTAATATAAATACTTGTTATAATAAGAACGAGTCCTAATTTAGACAGTGGTAACAACAAAATATACGTGCACAAATAAATGTATATAGATTGAATTGTATATTGAATAATTGAACGGTACACACGAGGATTAGGCCCTACCAATTGAAATATTATCTGAAGTCCGAAGAGAGGGAAGGACACGGTAATCCTCGAATCCAGCAATTTGTTCTATCACCGGGAGAGCGACCATCTGTCCCAAGGAGGTGTCGAATTTATCGTCCACAAGTTTCTCGTTAACAACGTAGTAAAGATTGTGAGTATGTCAACGAGGGTTGCATACCTTATACTCAGAACTACCAAACGGTATTCGTTGAAGGTCATACAGGTTTACGCACCAACATCATGTCGACTTGAATTTGAATTCATTATGTCGACTAGGTGGCAACTGTTCAGTGATGTCTCAGTGATCGCGAGGGTGAAAACTGGTAGCGATCACCGAATGGTGAGAGGCACACTGAACCTAAACAATGAGTTGGAGCGATCTCGTCTAATGAAGTCAACGCTCAGTTCCCCTCGTGCTCTAATCCAAAGTCCCGAAAACTTTCAGCTCGAGTTACAAAATCGTTTTCAGTGCCTAGAAAATTGCAATGCAGTGGACGATATGAATGACAAGCTCGTGGAAACTGTCCATGCGGTCGGAGCTAAGTTCTACAAGACCCGCCGCAGAAGAACACAAAAACTCTCCGATCACACTCTTAATCTCATGGCTGTTAGACGGGAAATGAAGCTGCAATCTTCAGTGGATTTGACTGCATACAGGCATCTGAACAGACATATCTCCAAATGCATGCGGCGGGACTTACGCAACTTTAATACTGCTCGTATTGAAGAAGTGATCGAGCGGAACCAGGGCTCCAAAGTCTTTGCCAGAGATGTGTCTGCCAGAAAGAGCCAACTGTCAAAGCTGAAAACCGAATGTGGCAGCATCTTTTCCAGGACACTTGAGATTTTGAGTGAGATGGAAAGGTTCTATGGACAGCTGTACACGTCATCCTTGGAGCCATACGCAAGTGTGAGTAATGATCCAAGAGCAAGTCATATCCGACACTATTCCGATTATATCCCGGACGGCAGTCTGAGCGAGATTAGAATAGCTCTCCGGCACCTTAAAAACGGGAAGGCCCCAGGCGAGGATGGAATTACAGCGGAGCTTCTGAAAGCAGGTGGAAAACCGGTACTTGAAGTCCTTCAGAAGCTCTTTAATTCCGTCTCCATTGTGGCACTACTCCGGAGGCGTATAGCAGAAGTGGGGTGGTCTTGTTCTTCTAGAAAGGCGACAATGCTCTCTTGAAAAACTACAGACCGATTACTCTTCCGAGCCGCGTCTACGCAGACTCGACGACTTCCAGCCTCCCGAACAAGCCGGTTTCTGAAAAGGCTTTAGCACCATAGACCAAAGACATAACATTCGGCAAATTGTACAGAAGACCGAGGAGTACAAGTAGCCAATATGTCCTGCGTATGTGGACTATGAGAAAGCCTTTAATTCTGTAGAAATTTGGGCGGTGCTGCAGTCCCTTCAGCGGTGTCAAGTTGACTGTCGGTAATCGAAGTGCTGAAGTGTTTGTACAGTAGGGCTACGATGGCTATCCGAGTACAGTACCAGAGTACGACACCTATCCAACTGCAGAGAGGTGTAAGACAGGGTGACGTTATATCCCTGAAACTCTTCACCGCTGCATTGGAAGACGTTTTCAAGCTACAGCACTGGAAAGTATACGGTAATAACATCAATGGCTAGTACATCACTCACCTTTGATTTGTCGACGATATAGTCCTTATGGCAGAATCGCTGGAGGACCTAAGCACTATGCTCAATGATCTCAATAGTGCCCAACGGATAGGTCTTAAGATGAAGATGGACAAAACTAAGATGACGTATAACGTCCATGTCACACCCATGCCGGTAGTTGTTGGGAGCAATAAGCTCGAAGTTGTTGAGAGTATGTTTACCCGGGACAAATAGTCCGATTAGGTAAGTTCAACTTCGACCGAGAGTTCAATCGACGGATTCAAATCGGCTGGGCAACATTCGGAAATTACGACACATTTTCTCGTCAGCTATACCTCAAAACTTGAAAACGAGACTGTACAACCAGTGCGTGTTGCCAGTGATGACTTATGGAACTGAGACGTGGTTTTTCACTGCTGGCCGTATGATGAAGCTCAAGGTCGCTCAGCGAGCTATGGAGAGGGCTATGCTTGGGGTTTCTCTGCGTTATAAACTTAGAAATGAGGATATTCGCAGTAGAACCAGAGTGACCGACATATCCCAACGGATTAGTAAGCTGAAGTGGCAATGGACCGGCCATATAGCTCGAAGAACAGACAACCGATGGGAAAATAAGTTCTCGAGCGGCAGCCTCGTACCGGTAGGCGAAGTGTAGGGCGACCCCCCTCCCCCCACTTGATGAAGTGACGACCTGGTAAGACATGCAAGAAGTCGATGGATGCAGGTGGCTCAGGACCGTGCTTTGTGGCATTCCTTGGGGGAGGCCTATGTTCAGCAGTGGACTTGTGAAGGGCTGTAATGATGATGATGATGATGAATTGGACTATAACATTATTCGCGACCTTTGTTTTGGTGGATAAATTATTAGCCGTTAATCAGCTTTTGAAATAACTACAATGCATATCGTCTCAGTACACATTTAATGAAAATAGGTCAGTAAAATTAACCGATGCTTCTCAGCTTATTTATGTGTGAGCAACCGGTACAATGTTATATTTTGCAAATAATTATTAAAATTACGCTTATTTCTATTAATGTATTCCTCGTAACGGTAAACGAAGTGCAGGACGGGCCCCACAAGAAGTGACGATCTGACGTTAGATGGACAGGAATTCGACAGGTGCACGTGGCTCAGGATAGGAAACCTTTATTCAGCGGTGACGATGATGATGATATTTTGCATAACAACTGAAAATGTTGTACATCACCGATTTAAACCACCCCCTTACTTCTCACGCTTAACGGTAGCGTATATTATCACTACCTAAACGCAACAACATCGCTGCACTCAAAACCCTTAATTGTATCAAGCTACCATCTGTATAAAATCGTCATTTGGATTGGCCAGCTCAAAGTCCCGACCTAAGCCCCATAGAGCATGTCTCGTCCGTTCTAAAGCGACGAATGCGATCAGTGCAGCCGGTTCCGTAGACCATCAGAGACCTAGAGAATGTGATTACCGCGGAGTGGGAACGTATTTCGCAAGAAACCAAAAGAGATATATTCACTAGCATGCCCAGACGAAAGCAAGTTGTGATTTCAGTAACAGGGGGTCACACTCCATACTAAACTTTTATCTGCTTTTACTTGGTGATCCGTAATACAGGCTTCCGCCTAGTACAAACACCAGACTCTCTGCCCATAGTCTTAAAACATACTTTTTACTTTACCTTTGTTAACATAAATTGTGAGAGTAAATAAATATATTATTATTATATTAAAGAAAAAACAAAATACACCGACTAAAATAAAATGAAATTGTGATTATTTTTTTCAAAAACTAGAATTGTTGTTGTATAAATGTAATCTTTTTTTTAAATATTTATATTCAAAAAAAGATTGTAATAGCCGTAATATAAACATTAATACGCTAGTAAATGATAATGTAACGACTACATTCACAGATATTATTAAAACATTTAATTTTCATCTGCATATTACAAGACCTACTAGAGGACAGTCCTGTATTGATCACGTTATTAGTAACATACCAAATACCAAATGCCACTGCGATAATTCTTCCGCTTTCGTTATCGGATCACAAAACTGCTCAAATGTTAAGATTTACCGTAAACAAAAAGAAGGTCCTACGAAAAATTGTTTTCTCTTTCAAAAGAAATTATTCTCAAGAAAACATTAATAAGTATCAGACTTATTTAGAAAGTTTATCGTTTTCTGAAGTGTTTTTGGAAACTGACCTAAATTTAGCTTTCAATATATTTTATGACCTGTTTCATCTGTTTTATAAACTTTGCTTTCCGGTAATAAAAAGTATATCTAATATTAGACCACATATAAAATGGATATCAAAAGGTATTAAAAAAGTTGTTCTACGAAAAAAATATTACGTTATAAATATTACATTAATAAAACAAATTATAATAAAGTTGTATATAACAATTACGCAAGGCTTTTAAGAAGATGTATCAATTACGCTTAAAAACATAGCAATAATAAGTTTATGCTAAATAGTAAAAATATTGTAAAATCAACCTGGAAAATTATTAACGATGAACTAGGGCATATAGCAGCAGATAAACATATTGACTTAATTAAACACAATAACTCTACAAAACTGAACTAAAGAAAATAGCTGAGGTTTTTAATAGTTACTATATTAATTTGACAAATAAAATAAATAATAAAATTATATACAGTAATACAAAAAATAGACTTCAAAATTCAATTTATTTAACACCGGTTAGTGAATATGACATAAGTAAAATTATAATGACATTAAATAATACAAATTCAGAAGGTTATGATGGCATTATGTACAAATGTTATCAAAGCGTGCAAAAATCAAATTAGTAAGGTACTAGCCTATGTGATTAATTTATCAATGGAATCTGGCACTTTTCCAGAAAAATTAAAAGTGTCTATTGTAAAACCCTTATATACAAAAGAAGAAAAAACACTAATGGAAAATTACCGTCCAGTGACATTGGTACCTATATTATCAAAAATTTTTGAAAAAGTCATGCGCAAAAAGATCATGGTTTTCCTAAATAAGTTTAACAGAATAAATCCAACTCAGTATGGATTTCAAAAATCAAAATTCACGACACTGGCCGCTTTTAATTTAATAAAAAATATTTTACAAAATATTAATGACGGACTATTTACTACGGCTATGTTTTTTGACATGTCAAAAGCTTTTGACTTCATATCACACGATCAGCTTTTGTTCAAATTAGATCAAAACGGAATAAGAGGCTTAGGATATCACTGGATTAAGTCATACATACAAAACAGGCATCAATGTATTGAGGTGACTTGACAATAAATATGTAAGTCGAAGTTACAGATCCAAATTTAGAAAAAATGGGTCTGGCGTACCTCAGGGTAGTGTACTAGATCCACTTTTATTTTTGATATATTTAAACGACTTACCTGAGATTACTAAATATAGAAATACTTAATTCGCAGATGACGTCGCAGTAATGGTCACAACAAATAAAAATATGTCACTGACGAAACACATTTTTGACATTAATTAAACAATATTTCAATTAACTAAATGGCTAAGTAATAATAATTTAACAATAAACTTAAGTAAAACTCAATATATATATTACAATAATATAAATAATAATTTAATAAATATTAATTATAATGGACAAACTCTTTGTAGTGCAACTAACGTGACATTCCTAGGTATAATTAATGACAAAGCATTAAAATGGAAAGAACAAGTTTGTAAAATATGTAATAAAATAAACAGGTTCACATATGCGCTTTATATACTTACAAAAGTGGCAACAAAACAAACTGCAATTATGACATATTTTGCATATATTGAGGCGATTATCGGCTACGGGGTTATAATTTGGGGTAACAGTGCAGAGATTAATAAAGTTTTTATTGCACAAAAAAAAATGTGTTCGTGCCATTCATGGTGTTGGCCCAGAGGTCTCATGCCGACCTCTATTCAAGACACTGGGGATCTTACCCGTGCCTTGTTTGTATATATATTAGAAGTTGCTAAGTATGTAAAACAACACGGGAAGAGTGTTTATAAACTTAATAAAGAAGTGGTATCCATGAACACGAGATACCCTGATCGGATAGTAATTAGCGAAATACCAAAAAGTAAACGCTTTAGCAAAAGTTGTTACTGGATGGGTAAAATAATATATAATATAATACCAAACATAATTAAAGATCTTCCTATACAACCATTTAAAAAAAATTATATCAGTGGCTTCTTCAAAATACATTTTACTGGGTAAACGAGTTTTTAAATTACTGATGACTACTGTTATAGGACTATAGCTCATAATTGACATTTTTTGTTATTAACTGACATGGTATATAATATTGTTTAATTTAATTTTCTTTATTTGTTAATTATAATATTATATTTATTTATAATTGTACTTTTGATATCTTTAGAATATAATTGGATGGATTGTTTGTTGTTGCTAAATTAATTATTTAATAATGATTCATTTTGATGTGTTAATTTTGTATAATTATAATTTCTAAGAATAAATAAAAAAAATTGCATGTCTCCATTAGGGACTTGGTATGCATACATAGTATTTAACAGTATCTCATGTAACATATATACTAAAAAGCAAATAAATATATATCTAAATAAATAAATAAATAAATAAACAAGCAAAAAAGCATGTGTGAAAGTCGTGGAACACTCGGTTGGAACGAAGTTCCTTTCGTAGTATATTATTATTGATAAACGTATTATATTATTGATTAACAAATCCAAATAAATGTATTACTAGCGTCTATTAAAATGAAGCGTAATTTATAATAAAATAACATTTCTTTCATGGCAAGATAAGAAAAAGTGCAAGAGAGATGGATATTATTCCATCTCGCTTCCTTATAGCCGCCAAGGTCATCTACACTACGTCAGAAGGGGTCGTGACGGAAAAATTTTACACTTTTTCTCGCCTAGCCCCCATCCGCCAAATTCGTACCGTCCAAAATCCTGTTTCAATTTTACTTAGCCAGCAGATACAATACTAGCGCTTTGAACTTTAAAATTATTTCCCATTACTTTAATCAAAATGTAATGATAAAACTGACGAAATCTATTCCTTACTAATTAATTTACAAAATTCTGAGTATAAGACTACCTAAAATTATCAAATAATTTAATAGTAACAATAAAATTGGTGCTTTGCTTAGGTGCACATTTCTTTGCAAAACAGTTTATTACGCTATTAGCTATCACCATAAACGCATATCCCACAAAAGCGCAAATTTTGCGCGCTAGATAAAGAGGTTCTCTTTGATGGTGAGCGTGGACGTTGGCGCTATCATAATAATTTATTAGTGCGGTTCCGCAGGTGTGGCTGGGCTATCTCTCCACTGTCACGTAAATACACCTACGTGGCATAGTGCATAGTGTCAGTAGTAATGACAATGTGACCGAATAACTACCTTCGTAAAAGAAAGCTATATGAGCTTTTGTAGAAAATGAAGCAGTGATTTTTTACCCAACTGTAGTGGGGTCTAATAGGAAGCTATTTTTCTTTTGGCTGGTAATAATGTCATAAGTCCGTTTCCCATTGTACTCGTACCTCCTAGACTTAGAATTTACAAATGCTATCTAAATTTATATTTTCTTTACAGAATTTTTTATAAATAAAGCGGACATAAGCCTGTCAAAACATACGCCCTTAATAATAATAATAAGCTAAACAATATCAGGTATGGCAAGGAATAAAAGTTATTAATATGTTAACTTTGTATATGAAATATATAAAGGCTAGAGAGAATAGGCCTTTGTTAAGCTAAGTTAGACTACTTTGCCACTTACCACCAGGTGGGATAGAAGACAAACACTGGCTTAAAATATTGAAGTGCAAGGCGCGATGGTGAAATCAAATGCTTGTCGTGCAATCGTAGAACAAGTATAAAATCACACAGAATATACAATTATAATAGCGATAGTCATATACCATAAGTCCAAACTATGGTGGAAGCGCTTAGCGAGCTACCTTTAGGTCCCTAGCTTCTTGTTTCTGATGATGTTTGTGCTGTAAGCCTTTTGGCTCTTACAGCTTCATCGGACTAAGAGCTATATCGAACCGCTCAGGGACGCAGGTGTATGGTGTGTACGCGGTTTGGATCATCGCACCCATCTGCGAACTCGCTGCGTCCCATCCGTTGTCCTAACTGTGCTTGTGACACTAGGTGAGTGTGTAGTGTTGTAGAGATGAAGCGTATATACTAGAACAGATCCAGGCACTAGGTATTAAACGAGACTAGGTTGCACCTGTTCCAACTTTTAAAACACTTGATCCACCTAGTCTCACTGTGGCCCGCTCGAATCGAAGTAGTACCTTACGTATTGCCTAGTATTTGGCTTAAGTAAGACTTAAGCCAAATACTAGGCAGATTCTATACTTTTATACACTAGGTACATATAAATGCTCGATGCGAATGAAGACTTATATGATATGCAGTCGAGTGTCTAGTACGGAGTACGGACTCAAATCGACGTCGCAATCGGATACGCGTATCGGATTTAGTTAGCAATAGATTTTCGTAACGAAGTTTTTTTATGTGGTTAAAGAACTTTTGATTTTATTTTTCAAGAAGACATTAAAGTGTTTATTGTTTTAAAAAATGGCTCCTAAACTCCTAAAGGAAGTTGTGTCACTGGGGATCATTTTACAGACAAAGGCCAAGAAATGGCTGAGTGTAACATAATATGTAAAATACAATTGAGTTTTAAAAATACTTACGGCTGATTTTCTCCGCGTATTTATAAAACAATCATTGTAGATAGGTAATTTAAAAAAAATGAAACAAAAATAATAAAAAAGTATACGAAAAAAGACAAAATCAAAACTCATCTTTATAGTGTTGGTGTATGTATATAGTGATGGCCCGGCGAAATTTGGGTCGTCGGAGTCTAGCGGAACCGGGTGTTCAAATAAAACCGTTAAGAGGTCTCTGGCGGGAGGCCGTGACGTTTGGAGTCGGAACGTAAGTGACTGCGCTTACCACTAATGGGATGGAATGTGTTTCGGCGTTCTGGAAGTAGCGCCGAGACATTTCCTTGGAATTTATGTCTTTAGCAGAGCAGAACATAAGAATGAACATCATTATTTTGAAATTGATAAAACGCTATCGCGATGTAAAGGACATGTATCCAAGGACCATCTCTTGGAAAAGTGCCTCACTAATTATAATGTGGTGTTACAATAGTAAATTTTTTATATTTATGCATTAATTGAAACGTTTTTTTTTATAGAATAGGGTGACAAACGAGCACACAGTCCACCTGATGGTAAGTGGTTGCTGTGACCCATAGACATCTACATCTATCTTCAATAAAGAATCAAAATGCAGATGCGTTGTCAATCGTGAGGACTAAGATGGAATGCCTCTTTTCCAGTAAAAGGGTCTCCGTTCTCTACACTCACCATACGAAACACAGCAGTGTTAAGCTGCTATTTTACGCTGGTATTCTGTGAGCGTGGTCCTTCCCCGGTCGAGCCGACCCATTCGTACTACAACTATACTACTAATATAGCTGCAGCATGGCTCTACCACGTAAGCTTACTTTGCTGTAACAGGTTTAACAACTTTACAAGGCGCAGGTTCAGCCTCACGTAGAATACTGTTCCCATCTCTAGGCAGGGGCCCTAGTGCCAGCTCCTTCCACTTGTCCGCATCCAGCGCAGAGCGGCTCGAATCGTCGACGACCGAGTTCTTTCCGATCGGCTGGACTCACTGGCACTGCGTAGAGATATTGCATCTCTTTGCGTATTCTATCGCATCTATCACGGGAATGTTCTGAGGAATTGTTCGGACTAATTCCAGCCGCTCAAATTCACCATCGTACATCGCGACAAAACTCGCGATACCATCCATACCATCTGGATGATTGGCGGTCCACCACTATGCGATTTAGAAGAAGTTTTCTTCCCGCACAACTTCCTGTAGAATCGATTACCACCAGCGATTTTTCCCGACCGATACGACTTAGGGACCTTCAAGAAAAGAGCCTACTCCTTATTAAAAGGCCGGCAACGCATCTGCAATTACCCTGGTATTGCAGTTGTTCATGGGCGGCGGTAGTAGGTAACCCACCTGATGCTAAGTGGTGATCCAGCTGCACAAATTAGCCGCATCCGATCGTATGGGGTAGCGGATTATCATACGGTTACTAGACGTCACACGGCACGGCACTTCGTCTATATTTGGTTAACCGCATTTTACAAATTACTTGCGTTTCCTAACCAATTTCAATCATCTACGTAAAACATGTGGAGGGTTAAGTTTTGATACAGACAGGCGTTGAAGTTTCCGTAGATATGTTTACTCTATGCATCAAAATATTCTGTTTTGCCAAATATCCATACAAGAATCATATAAAAAAAAACACAAAAAGTAATGAAATTTGGGGGAGGAGTCATCGGTAAAAAATAAGAATATATTCTGTGTTATAATAATAATCGACATATAAAACAAAATGTAAAAATGAATCAACCTTATTACAATACTGACCGCAATGCATCAATATCGCATTTCTTGTAATTTCTTTCACCCGCCTTATTTTAAATGTTATAGCTTTAGTAAGAACTCCTTTTAATAATTAAGTTTTTGAGTTTTCATTTTGAAGTGAAATTTCTTTATCTTCGTAGTGGAGAAATTTAGTACGGTATTAAAATAAAAAAGTCACATTTTCTTCTAACGATTCACCCCCTGGGCTGCATGAGTATACTATTATTTAACCTACTTACTTATGTAAAATATAAAATAAAAGAAGAATGATATGTTGTGAAGAAGTTTCACTTCGTACGTGTGTACACAATTCATCATCATCATCATCACTACAGCCTTTCACAAGTCCACTGCTGAACATAGGTCTCCCCCAAGTTATGCCACAAAGCACGGTCCTGAGCCACCTGCATCCATCGACTGCCTGCATGTCTTACCAGGTCGTCATTCCATCTAGTGGGGGGACGCCCTACACTTCGCCTACCGGTACGAGGATGCCACTCGAGAAACTTTTATCCCCATCAATTGTCGGTTCTTCGAGCTATATGGCCGGCCAATTGCCACTTCAGCTTACTAATCCGTTGGTCTATGTCGGTCACTCTGGTTCTACTGCGGATATCCTCATTCCTAAGTTTATCACGCAAAGAAACCCCAAGCATAGCCCTCTCCATAGCTCGCTGAGCGACCTTGAGAGTCCTTATACGGTCAGCAGTGAAGGACCACGTCTCAGATCCATAAGTCATCACTGGCAAGACGCACTGGTTGTATAATTTCGTTTTTAGGTTTTGAGGTATACCTGATTTGTGTACACAATTACAAGCACAACTTTTTTTTGGGAATACGATCATTAAGAATAAGATATGTTAGATCTCACTCTGAATGAGAAATTGAGTGATAATATAAAAATTTGGTAATTAATAGAATCAGGCGTTACTTTAGGGAAATTAAAATTAAAAAAAATTAAAAATTAAACTTCCTCCTCCTTCGGGAGAAATCTGGTTTCAAACCAACTTACAGCCTTAAAAATAGTTTAGATCTCGTTTCCAAAATTAAAGATATTCGTAATCATCCTAATCCATGTTGTTATCTTTAGACGTTAATAGTTTTTCTCAAATATCCATCCCCTGTTTGTTTGCGTATACTGCAGATCTCTTTAATAAACGTCGTCTACATCCCGGGAAACAAATTATCTTCTTAACTTAACCTCTCTCTGTATGAAACAAAACTATTTCCAGTTTAATAACCAATTCTATCTACAAAAATAAGGGTTAGCTATGGAGTCCCCTCTAAGTCCTCTTATGGCGGATATTTTCATGGATAATTTCGAAAAACAACACATAGTTGTCAATCAAAATATCTTGTATTATTATAGATATGTAGATAACATAATTATTTTCTGGACTGGCACAAGGAGGCAACTGGATGTTTTCCTTAATAAAATAAATAGACTCCACGATAAAATTAAATTTAAGCTTGAATTGGAACAAAATTGTTCCTTAATTTCCTAGACTCGAAGAAAAGAGTCGTTGCATGTTTTCCAAATTAACCGAAAGCCAACTCATACCGACACCGTTATACCCGCGTCATCGTGTCACCTTGGCAACACAAATTAGCCGCTTTTATTGTTATATTAATCGTTTGTTTACTGTCCCATTAAGTGAAGAAAATTATTTAAAAGAGCTTAACGTAATTCATCTAATTGCGGTCTCTAACGGTTTTCAAAAATCTCATTAACAATTTAATTAAAAAGAAAGAAAAGCATACCGTTCGCAATTCTCTGTACGCGGTTCAATCTCAAAGTATTCGTCGATATGTGAGCAGTTTGACCTACTTAGGCTCCATATCTGAAAAAATAGCTAATACTTTTCGACAGAGCGGCGTTTACGTTGCGTTCAAAACAAACAATTATCTAAGGAATATCTGTAATAATAAAGATAAATTAGACATTCGTCAAAATTTGGGTGTATATAAACTTGTTTGTGACGAATGCCACGCCGTTTACGTGGGTCAGACTGGTCGCAACTTCGAGACACGTTACAAAGAGCATTTAGCCGCGTACAGGAATTGCAATACCGATAAATCCCATTTCGCTAGAAATCTCTTGAACACTGGACACAACCTAGCCAATGACCAGTCCTTTAAAGTCTTACATACTTGTAATAAAGGGCTGCGACTGTGTGCTGGAGCAGTTTAAGATATTAAAAATAAAAATAGTAATGTTGCACTGCTGAATGAACAAACAAATGTTTCTAACTCACCTTTCTCTTAAAAATCTTTAAACCTGCTTCCTAATAACATACAGCCTTGCAATGTGGTCGCTCGTCACCTTCACGGTGATCAGCGATTGGCTGCGTGGTTGGAGGGTAGGCGGGCGTTCGCAGCGGTTTGTTATTAATTTAATAACAGGCGGCTACGTACGTCAGGTGGTGATTGGTCGCATGTTTTGTCGCATGATGCGGTCGCTCGCTACTTAAGTGTGGAGCGGTTGCGTCGGCGAGTCTTATGAATAGCAGCTGTTTTTGGCTCGCCGCTCACTTAGCGGTCAGCCACCGTAGAGTCTATTACACCTGAAGATGCCTCGTGTAGAGACGAAACACGTGTCGTGTTGTCGTCGGTGGTGTGTCTTTCCTAATGTAGTGGTGGTGGGAGTAGTGGTGCTGGGATTCGTGGTGACGGGGATAGTGCACGCAATTGAGAGAAGGCGGGAGGTTTTCTTGAAACTAGGTAAGACACATCTTTTTATTTTATTGAGCGGATATTGGCAAAGTAAATTTTTCCAACTTTAATATATAAATTTGGTTTGTGAGGCGATAGACCAGGATTCAGGTGAGGTATTGAAGACGGGCCAAGTTAAGAGTACCCTTAATTGAAGAGTATGTATGTGTAGATATATGGTCGTGAAGAAGCAAGAGAAGGTGCGTCAGGATCGCGCCAAAAGAATATTCGTTCCGTAGTCTACGCCTTCCCCTCTGGATGACAAGCGTGAGTTTGTCATCCAGAGGATGGTTTTTTTTACGTTTATGTTTATTTTACTACTTACTGTCAATGAATTTAATATATTTGTCAGCGCGTCTATAAAATACCGGATGGATCGAGAGTGAGCGAGAGGTTGCGTTACTCTAGCAGAGCGTCATATCGATGGTGGCGAGGTAGAATTGAGGATATATCCAGACACATCCCACTCATTTGTACAGTATAAAATTCACTGTAGGTGCCGTGCGCGAGAGATTCCGTCGAAGTCATTCTACGTAGTAGTAGTACTAATATAGTATATTGGTTCTGTCCGTTGTGGTGGTTATTCTGGTGTAGGCGAGGTAGATGCTGTTGTTGAGAGGCTGCTATGTGTTACACTGAGATGTGTAGTGTAGCTTTAGTGTTATCATGTAAGTACGTCCCTCACGTTTCATTGATGTGTGATTGTGGCGGGGACGTGTTACGGTGTGGTCGAACTGTAATTGCTCTATACTATATAATATATAAGGCGTTACGCTGTCTTATTTATGATAATGATTAATGACGTAAGCAAGAGAGCAAGTCGAACTTCCGCTCTCACACTTTTACTATTTTCAACAATTAGCCTCTCCTATTGTAATTCCGACATCATAAGTGGGATCCCTTGTTCCTATTTCCGACATATATTACTGCTTATTGCTCGGAAATGTAACGTAAGAATTATATATTTATTACGCGCAATTTCAACCATTCTAAATTTGTCACAGTTGTATAAGTTATACTCTTTGATATATTAAGTTTGGTGTCTGTGTATAAACTACAATAAATAAACGTTCCCCAAGGAATATTTATGTGTAACTTTAAGATGTTTTAAAAATAATAAATAGGGTACAACATAGCATTATGAGTATTTATTTGACAATTTAGTAATATTTGAACTCTAAAAATGTTAAATTATATTAAGAAATTGGTATACAAACTTACAAGTATCGTTTTGGTGGGCTCACCTCAATAAGATCACGAAATAGATAAATAAGATTTATGAATTAACGATATCGGTTCAACACAAACGGTTTCAGAATCAGCATGGCTTATAATTTTCTTTAAATACCGAATTATATATTATGGGATTTACATACTACGAGTATCTGTAAGTTAAGCTAAAGAATTTTTCGCTCATTTTAAGCCTAATCAATTTTAAATTCTATTTTTTCTGTTGAAAAAGGGATTAGATAGAATTCGAAAAGCTCTCGTTCAGTTATTTCAGCGTCTCAGAATTTAATCTTCTTTGAAATTAACCTTATAATGAAAACGTGAAGTGGAGCATAGAAAAAAATTCGCATTTGTACAACAAATTTCAAATTTTTGTTCACCAGTTCGCACTATACATTAAAGTAAAGAATATTATACAGAAATATTATATGAAATTTTAGAATCACTTACCGAAAAGAAAGCGTGGTCAACGGTCGATAAGACTTATGGCTGCTTGCATCAGACATGGGCGTCCCCCAAAAATCGTTCAAGAAAAGTTCCTTAAAAGAGTTTGTTCCTATTACATCACCGTTCGTCACAATAGCAGGAATATCATCATGGACAAAGTCACCGTTTAAACTGTTCACATAACTCAGCACCGCCGTCGTTACCACCATAACATAGATCACGAAATCACTGTTGCACATGTTCCTTTTCTGGTTATTTTCGCGAAGGGTTGGCAGCGACCGCCGCTTCATCTTTGGGCGCGTCTTTAGTTTGACTTTTACATTCCTACATCTGCACATTTGCTTGATTTCTGTTATATCTACTTCGCTGCTTAGCAGTATCTGAAAAAATATGACGCTTATTATAAGTTCTTAACTTCTATAATCTAAAGCGAGTATCAGCGTTACGTGATCAACTTAAGTTTAGCGCAAAATGAAAAACTTCGTAAAAAAAAAGCTTATAAATATTTCGGCTAGAGTAAAATCCACCATCTCGCTTTGGAGCAGTGTTGCGAGTTGCACTCCATATAATATAATATGTATATTATGTAGATACAAAAAAATATATTTTTTTAAATTATAATAAGGGCGACAAATGAGCGCACAGTCCGAGCGATAGTAAATGGATGCTGTGGCCCATAGACATCTGCATCTATCCTCGATTAAGAATCAAGAATTATTTCTGGTGCTATAAACAATTTACTCAAATTTAAAAATGATTCATCAATTGTAACCTAAAGGCAGAAAATTTGTTTTAATTTCTGATGTTAACTCTTTTTGAGTCTTATAAATCCGCAAGGATACGCGTCGGCTTCGCACGGGTGATTTCTGTATCTCAACATCAGCGCCACCTACCGGGTCCAATTATAGCTAAAAATCACCCAGGTGACCCGATAAGTATCAATTTCCTATAAAAATTTCATTAAAATCATTTAAGTCGTTTACGAGGAAAAGAATTACAAACACACGCATACCAGAATTTCATATATGAAGCCATGAACGTTTAGATTGTTTAACTATTATGTCTATTTCGCAGACAGAGAAACTATTAAAATACCTTTATGTAATTCATGTAAGTTATAAACATCAGAGATATTAAATTTTGCCCTTGACGTAAAGGAATAAAGACTATGTCATGCACAATAATGGGTTACATGACGGCTTACATGTCAGCTTGCATGCTTGAAATCTGGCTCCGTATCGCCTGTCACTAATATTCCATGCATGCCTGCATGCAGAGAAGCATGCGCTTTGAGACTGGCACAAAAATATGTTTCAGAGGCAAAACTACAGCTTATTAGACGCTCATGAAAAATATCTTCTCTATATTTTATGCATAGCATCTTCGTGAATGTTGCATAAACATGCCAGCTTAATTAAATAACGCGCATTTTGTCCTGGCTATAAAAAACGTCTGAATTGTTCTTCTTAATCGATACGAGTATCAATAGTGTGTACAAGTCCTCAACATGTACTCAGGGGTCTCTCCTTTTGTAATAGTGCCTTTTTTCTTTTTCCTTAATCTCCCATTTGAATTACGTTTTATACCTTTGTAGTTACCGCCCGTAAACGAGATGGTTATAACTTCTTTCTATTTTATAATCTGTCTTTTTGGCATAATACAAATTTACTTCTTATGACACCACACGAAATGGAGCAATGAATTCTCTTACACCGCCACCACTGATTAATTTTCTGTGCACATTTCATATTTCACTTGACGATCACGTGGTTCAGAGTATAGTACAAGCTTAAAGTTTCTGGGTCGTTTTGAAACGTATCCAATGTATCAAAATCTTTATAATTTTGACATGATATTATAAGCCATTTTTGGAGCCTAACATAGACATTTGTTCATATTATACGTGGTGGAACAATGTTGCAGCTACATTATGATTGTAGCATGGGTCGGTTCGACCGGGGAAAGACCATGCTCTCACAGAATACCAGCGTGAAATAGCAGCTCAATGCTGCTGTGTATCGTACGGTGAGTATAGAACCGGAGACCCTTTTAACTGGAAACGAGACATTCCATCTTAGTCCTCAGGGATGGCAACTGTTATGTATGCATATTTATCTATGTGCGCGTGACTTCGCCCCTGCACCCCGCACCCCGCGCCTCCCCCGTGTCATATGAAATGCAGTGCGTTGTCAGCTAGCAAGTGTTTTACTCGTGTCCCTACGTCCGATACTTAACAGCAACGCATCTGCATTTTGACTCTTAATCAAGGATAGATGTAGATGTCTATGGGCCACAGCATCCTCTTACCATCAGGTGGAGAGTGTGCTCGTTTGACACCCATATATTATTAAAAAAACTATTAAGTTTTGTAAAACAATGCTGTATTTTCTACCGGCTTCAAAAAGGAGGAGGTACTCAATTCAACTGTATGTTCTTTTTTTCTTTTTTTTTTATGTGAGTTACCTCATAACTTTTTTCTAAGTGAACCGATTTCGATGATTTTTTTATTTGAAAACTGGTGCTTCTCATGTGGTCCCACATAAATTTGATCAAGGTCTGACCAATAGTTTTTGAGTTATAACTAATACATATTACATAAATTGAAGTCGGTTGTACAAAATGTTTAATTTTCAATTATTTTGGTATTATATCATCATCACATCGAGTTCAAGTTTTATTCGAGTAACAGTTTAATTAGGTAGGCTTATACTTTTGTCAAAAGACATAATATGCATATAGTACAAGCTCAAAGTTTCAGGGTCGTTTTGAAACGCATCCAATGTATCAATCTTTATAATTTTGACATGATAGATCTAGATTCTATGATGTTAATGCTGTTAGCCTATGCGGCTCTTACAGCTTCATCGGACTCAGGGCTCACGGCCTGGGAGATTATTTATTTTAGTGTAACGTTGTGGGCGCGACGTTGCACTAAAATCGATAATCTTAGGGGGATAATATTGTGTTCAGTTCTGTGATCACATTAACATAACATGGCTAAGTTGTCTAACGGACGTCTGAACAGGGGGTGACGGGCCCGGCTCTGACGGCTAACCTCGTATCGTTCGATATTCTAGGCGGTGAGAGCCGCCCAGGGACGCGGGTGCACGGAGTGTACGCGGTGTGGATGGGTGTGCGGCGCGCCCTTCTGCGGACTCGCTGCGTCCCATCCGTTGTTGTCCTAGCAGTGTTTGTGGCACTAGGTAATTGTGTAGTGTTTGTGTGTGACTGGCCGGCAACATTTCGGTCGTCGGAATCTAGCGGAACAGGGGGTTCGATTAGAACGTTGCGGTGCCTCCGGAGGGTTTGCACAACGTTCGGAGTCGGAGCGTAGGTGGCTGCGTTTACCACTAGCGGGTTGGGATGTGTCTCGGCCCTCTCGAAATAGCGCCGAGACATATCCTTGAAATATTCAGAGATCGTCGGAAGTTGACAGTCTCTGTGTAAGTCGGAGTTTCGCTGGTACCACCGAGCTGCGGTGGCGATTTTATTGAATCTATTTTGGACGACTTGGAGGTTGTAGAAATGATTATGGTTTGCGTGCGCAAAAACTACGCTTGCGTAAGACATGATAGGTCTTACGCACGTTTTGTAAAGGTGGAGCTTGTGTCTTGAGGAGAGTGTGCTCTTGCTGCTAACTAGCGGGTGGAGGCGACTAGTGATGTATTTTGCACGGTTGCGGACATTGCGAATGTGTTTTGCGAATGTCATACCGTGGTCGAACGTGACCCCTAGATATTTGGCCGTTGATTGCCAGGGCATCTGGCGGCCGTAAAGGGTGATCTTACCTATCGCTTTTTTGGGGTTTTTGTATTTACGATTCTACGACGGGATCCATTGAAAGTGTATTGCTACACTTTTCTCAGGATTCACTTTGATTCTCCATAAGCGGAACCAATCGCCTAAGCGATTGACGGCTGTTTGGAACATCTCGGTGAGGATTATTTTATTATGATGGGCGACGAAAAGTGCCGCTTCCTCGGAGAAAATGGCAGTATTCACTACTGGGTCTTTTGGGATGTCACTCGTGAAGAGTGTAAAGAGAAGTGGGGAGAGGACGGAGCCCTGTGGGACTCCAAATTTGAGGGGACGCTTTGTTGAGCGAGTACCCTCTATTCGATAGCGAAAGTGGCGATTGGCAAGGAAGGCTCCTGTACAGCTTGTAAAGCAAGCCGTCTTGCCAGACTTTGTCAAACGCATTTGCGACGTCGAAGAAGAGGGCACCGGTTATGGTGGTTCTGCGACTTCTTTGTGGGAGGTTGAATCCTTTCAGAATGTATTCTGTGAGGTGAAGTAATTGGTCGGTGCACGAGTGTTCGGGTCTGAAGCCGAACTACTCGTCTGGAAGAAGTTTTTTGATGAAGACGTGTTTACGAAGGCGATTCAATATGAGTCGCTCGTAAACTTTGACCATAATGCTGAGGAGACTAATTGGTCTGTAACTAGAGGCTTAAGTTACAGCCTATATACGTCCCACTGCTGGGCACAGGCCTCCTCTCATTTCTGAGAGGGTTTTAGGGCAAGGAAATGTCCGCCGCGCTGCCCCAATGCGTGTTGGCGAACTTCACATGTCTTCGAAATATTTTTTGATTTCTCAGACATGCAGGTTTCCTCACGATGTTTTCCTTCACCGCCGAGCACGTGGTAAATCAGCACTTAAAATTGCAATTAACAATTCCATTGGTGCCGGCGGGGATTGAACCCGGGTTGCTCGCGTACTGTGAAACTTACAGCGAGCGCTAACCATCTGAGCTACCACGGAGCTTAGAGGCTTAGTTGCGCGGTTTCCACGGTTTCTGGATTACTATTACGTCTGCCTCTTTCCATGCATCCGGGAAGGAGCAGCTGGAAAGAAGAGCGTTGAATATGCCTACTAGGAGGCAAACGAGCAGCGCGGAGAGAGATTTCAGTACCTTGTTGCTAATGCCATCGGGGCCGGGTGCTGATTTCTTATTAAGGCTTTTAATTACTTCTGACTTCGTCGATAGTCACAGGATCTAAGGGGTCGCCCGCAGGTGGTAGTGCAGACTTACAACCTCTGGAAGGTGAGCGGGATCTGTAGGTTAGCTAGTGCATTGGCTCTCTAGACTGTCCGCGAGGCATTCGGCCTTTTAGAGTCGTCAAAGGCGAGATCGGGGTTTCCTGGCCTAATGAGAGGCGGCATGGATGAGGGTTGTTCTGCTTTCAGAACTCGGGTCAACTGCCAGAAGGCATTTTGAGATGGCTCGATATCCTCCAGCAGATTATCCCACTTATCATGTCTTAATTCTCTAATGCACTGTTTCACCTCGTTTTGGAGGTTGCGCAGACGAAGTTTGTTGTCTATAGTACGATAGTGATCGTACTGTCTTAGAGCAACGTGCTTTTCTCTGATTAGCTGTCGAATATCACTCGGGAGCTTTCAATATCGATTACTCAACACACGAACCTTATGAGAGCATTCTTCAACTGTAGAGGTGAGGTGGGCCGATAGGGCGCTAATCGCCTCATTGACTTCCTCTGGCGTGTCTATTTTGTCTGAGATTTTGTCTAAATGCTGGGAGGTCGTAGACTCGACTTTGACCTCGTGCTTACGCTAGTCTACGATGGTTTTGGTCTGAAGGACCTCACCTGCACCTGGTCTATGGTCCCAGTTGAGTTCTAAAATGGTTTCGATCGATGCTATCGACAAACGAACATCTTTGAGTATTGCTACGTCAAGGATGTCCGGTTGTTGACTGGTAGCGAATGTATAGCGGGTGGGAGTCTCAGGCGCGATAACACCGAAGTTTAGTCCCTCCGTGAGATCGAACAATGCGTTACCATTGGGATTGCTTGTACGCGAATTTCAGGAGAAATGCTTACTGTTGAGGTCTCCAACTATTAAGACACTGGAGCCTAGATAATATAATTCTACAATGTCTGATTAGATTATACGTTTATGCGGTGGTAGATACGCTGATACAATGGTAAGTGGCGGATGGCCAGAGAGAGCTACTTTACATACAGAGACTTCTATGTTAGTTAACGGGGGGAGCGTCTATCGGTACGCAGTGAAAGGACCTTTTGTAGTAGATCAAGGTGCCGCCTCTACGGCTGGTCAACCTATCATTTCTAATTAAGGTGTAGTTTGCGATCTTGAGATCGTGATGGCTAGACTTCAAGAAGGTCTATTGAAGCCTAGCCACGTCTACGTCGTAGTCGCGCAGGAAGAGCGCGATCTCGTCTTTTTGATCTCCTAGGCCGTTCGCGTTAAAGTACGCGATAGTAAGAGAGCGTCGTTAAGTTCTGCCTAAAATTTGTACTGCCATTTTGATTTTTAATTTAAGGCACTGGAAAGACCAGATTGCGTCGATTAGCCCTATGTGATGAAGCCGCAGACTAGAGAGAAGTAAGCGGCGAAACAAGACGCGCCTTGTGGGATGGGCTTCGGTTTTGGGGCCTGGAGAGGCGGCGCTGGCCGTGAGGCAACAAGTGCTGGAAGCTTTGGTTTCGGCACCGAAGGCGCGGTAGGGTTAGCAGCTTGCGCGGACACCCCAGCGACTGGGGCGGGCTTGGTGGCGTTTTGAGACGAGGGAGTGGGCATCGATGACGGTGCGGGTTTGGGGGCAGGCAGCCGAGAGCGGGAGACACTGGCTTGACCCGAGCGTCCAGCACGGCTTTTACCTCCGCGCTGCTTCCTTCGCGTCGCTTTGGAACACCCGCGATAATTCGCTAGGTGTCCCTATTCGCGGCAATTGACGCAGCTTGGGGGTTCAACCGTCTCGGGTGTGCGGCCGTACAGTTGACATCGGTGGCACTGGCCAACGATGCCCATATTTTGGAGGACTTCGACTGAAATTCCCGTTAGGATGCAGATGCGCCGAACGTTAAAAATCTCCATGCCTTCCGGAGACAAGTCTAGAATGACAAGGCACAGATCTAGTAAACGTCTCTTATCGGTCTGGTGGTGCATTTTATGCACCTCCAGGACTGGGAGATTTTGGGCTTGCTCTAGGATGTGGACGGTCTCGAGCTTCTTGGGGAGTCCTCGGACGACCACACGTAAGTTACGTTCCTCAGGGAGTGCGTGTGTGTGGAAACTGACCTGTTGGGCTCGCAGGTGTTTTATCACACTGTGGAAGTCCTCAGTCGTCTCTACGAATATACCGATGCCCTGACCAGCGTTTTGCACTTTCGAGCAGTATATTTTCTTTGAGTTTAACCAATAGGAAAGGTTGTTCCACTTGGTTTTGTCTTGCATTATGATGGGCGGCGGCGGCTTTTCCCTGCGTTCAGCAGGGGACCCTTTTGCTGCGGGCTTGGCCGCAGGCTTATGGGGTTGAGTGCGCGCCGCGGGGGCTGGCTTTTTAGCCGGAGTGGCGGTGGAGGACGAGGGAGCTGAGTTAGTCTCGGCTGCCTTTTAAGGGGCTGCGCGTTTCTGCTTTTTGCCCTGAACGAGGGTCTAGTCAAGTCTTCGTCTTGGGCTTAAGCGTGACACGCGTGTCGATCTCCATGTCGGAGCCTGATTTGGCATCTGAGAAGACCGGAAACGGGCCGCGGGTGGACATCGCGGAAGGCGCGGGGGACGCGGAGTCGTATACTGTGTCTATGGACACGGGGGTAGTGGCTCCGGTGCTCGGCGTCATAGGATCGTCAATCCGTACGGTCGGACTGTCAGCTGGGGGCCAGACATGCTGAGTAGAAAGGCCGGTTAGAGGCGCAGGCACATGCGCGGGTTCAGGCGCGGGACGCGAGTTGAGCTGTACAATAAACACAGCGCAAATATCGGGACTGGCTCGACTAAAAAAGTCCGCGAGTACGTCGACCGTAATCGATGCCATTTTGTCGCCTAACACCTTTCGGCGAGGTAGGTGTGTGCCTAAAATGAACACCCATACACCTAACGCGTTGGTACGCTAGGGTGTGTACCTAGCTGTTGCCTAATGCAACAAGCAACATAAAAATTAAAAACGATGGCCGCCTCTGAGGCGGCAAGTGTGTTTCACTCTACTTACGGTTACCGATACCAGGAAGCCAGGAAGGGGAGTTACGCACAAAACACATTTTGCACCACAACAAGCGTCCGATATACTTCAAAACAACACAGTCAGACTACCGTCGCCCGGGACAGTGTGCTTCACGCACCACAGTGAGAACACCAAGGCAGCAACCAAACACAGAGCACCAAGCAAGGTGGTGTATTGCAATAGTTAATCTTACGCATGAGCAAAGAGAGTGCAGTGACGGGAGTGAACTCAACCGACACATGCGGAGTCTACAGAGCCCGAGCGCAGAATGGTGAACAGAACTGCGAACCGAAGATGTTTGTCATGATATTATAAGCCATTTTTGGAGTCTAACTTAGAAAGTTGTTCATATTATACGTGGTGGAGCAACGCTATATTATTGTTGTAGCACAATGGGTCGGCTGGACCGGGGAAAGACACAGTTTAATACTACTGTATCGTTTGATGTGTGTAGGGACTGGATATCCTTTTTACTAGATACGAGGCATTCCATCTTAGTCTGAGGACTAAGATGGAATGGGTGATAAATTTAAATTCATGTTGCATATTTTTTATAGTATAAGGGTGACAAACGAGCACACAGTCCACCTGATGGTAAGTGGCTGCTGCGGCCCATAGACATCTACATCTATCCTCGATTAAGAATCAAAATGCAGATGCGTTGTCACCCGTGAGGGCTAAGATGGAATGCCTCGTTTCTAGTAAAAAGGGTCTCCCGTTTTCTACATTCACCATACGAAACACAGCAGCGTTAAGCTGCTATTTCACGTTGGTATTCTGTGAGAGCGTGGTCCTTCCCATAACATAACATACATTTTAAAATACAGTCAGATTTATATTATCCGCCGTGTAGTAATGTGTACAGAAATTCAAATATACATTACTATATTTTCCTAACCATATGCTTTGACGTCACTGAACTCCTTCAGCATTTGAATAAGTTCAAAGTGATGGAATTGCAAATTTATCGAAATAAATTACAACATGTCTTTTATTTATCCAATAATTCATTTCGATAAATATATTTGCGATCACGAAAAATTTTAATGAAGTTTCACCAAGTGACAACACACTTGGTGAAACTTCATTTAAATTTTTGTGATTTGGGTTGACACATGTACTTGTTGACACATGTAGTTGCCATTACCATTACAGCTTATCAAAAGTCCACTGCTGTATAGAGGCCTCGCCACAGATTGCCATAGTTGCCACTGTTGGAAAGCGGGTTTGCAGTTTTTTTATTTAATTCATGTTAGGAAAATACTGCAGCCCACCTCCCGGTTCAGCTTACCATGAAATTGTTTCGCTTATATTTTAATTGTTTAATTATAAAAACCTATCGGTTCCACCGCACGGCTAGTAAGGGTAATTATGCAATAAGCCTTACTTATCAGGGTATATAAGTATTATGGTATATAAGTAATAAGCCCTATTACTTATCACCTAAATACCCTGATGATGCCGTCAGGCGAACATTGTCGGTTTTTAAGTTAATAAACAAAAATATGAAATAAACAAGTACACGCGTCAGTCCTAATCACAAAAATAAAAAGCCATTACGAACTTAATTATTAAGCCTACGTTGTTTGTGAGTAGATTTATTTAATTTATAGCCTAAAATATACTCAGAAGTGTTTACTAACTTCATCAATTTAATGAGAACTCCCCCGGCCGCTTAATGAAAGTAGTTTATGATTTTATTAGAGCGTGTAACAGTTTTAATGACTTGTAAGCTGAAGAACACCAAATAAATATATAGTATATAATATTCAAAGAGCTGTGGCAGTACAAGCTAAACGCTTGAGGTAAATTTCAAGCATTTAGCTTGTACTGCTAAAATCAGTACGCGAACAATCCTGGTTTGATACTCGTGCCCGTGAACTCTTAATCTGCACTTTCAAGTTCCATGGCTACTGATATATTGTTGAAATTGACATACAAAAAATATTAATATAAATTTAACAATTGTCAATTAATTAACTAGCAGCTTAATGCTTCTCTGTTTCGTATAGTGAGTGTAGACCGAACCAGAACCGGAGACCGGAAACAAGACATTCTAAGTCCTTAGGGTTGACATCCCATTTGTATTTTGATTCTTAATCGATGTAGATGTCTAGTGCCACAGCATTCTCTTACAATCAGGTAGACTGTCTGCTGCTTTGTCTCCCTAATTCTATAAAAAAACACGGCATCGGAAAAAAAATCCCAGTGTTTCTTGCCGGTTCTTCTCTGAGGTGTTAAAACCTGTGCGGATTTTGGGGTTTTATAAGAGCATTATATGAGCCTTAATTAAATAAAAAAATATTGGTAAATCCAATTGGGCATGCCCTAAGCGTATTAAAAAAATTACGTATAACATGATTATAAGGAATTTTTTAAAAAGTTTAAATACACACAAGTTTTCACTAAATAACCTTATTATACTTCCAATTTTCCGATAATTATATGTCAAACTTCAATTTTAAAAAAAGTTTGGAAAATCCAAAAGTGCACGACTCATAATGCTCATATGATCGTCATATCATCATTCAGGTCACTCCATAAACTCTAGTCTACTTACTTTTAGTACGTACTACTATTATTTAATCTGTGTTTTTAAAATATTGTAATAAAAAACTCTCATTATTATTATAATCAAGTATTTAAGAAATTTGGTTATTCCAATATTGTGTATTTGTACAGCGATCTTTTTGAGCCGCTGCAAACAACCGATACATTGTCCACTCACGACGGCAACTGACGCCGAACTAACTGAGTGACGCAGTCTCTATTTAGTAAAAATTTATTCACAAGGCTGCCGAAAACATCGAAAATTTCGCCATTTCTTAGCCGAAAAAAATTTATTATAACTAAACAAAACAAAATTAAACTGCCATTTACATTCAATGGCTTCCCAAATGATAGATGAAGAGTTTTAAAAATAGATTGAGTTGAACAATTGATATTTTCAAAATTTATCGTGTTTACGAAACCATGTGGACTTGATAAATCCGCACCATAAGCCACTAAAACCCCTTTCTTATATAAAAATAGCAATTAATCGATTTAAAAAATATATTAACAAGTTCAACAATCATTTATCTTTCTGACAATGTGCTTTTTATATCACTTATGTGTACAATATGATTGCTAGATACGATTTCATGCGACAAAACGTTGGAATCTTAATTTTTAGGCCCTAGTAGAACATACCGGCGCGCCTAGCGCTTACGGCATGCAAAAATTAACTTTGACTTTTAATTTGACATAATTGGCGGTGAAAAGCAAACATCGTGAGGAAAACTGCACGTCATGAGGTTCTTCGAGCAATTTATTTTATTGTAAAAAACAATGCATATTAACCGTAAACTTAGTAACCGTGAAGTGGCTGCGTAAGAATATTCACTACCCCATATCATCCCGTGGGTGTTGTAAGAAGCGACAGAGGGAAATGAAACAGGCGATGGGAAGCAGGTTCTTCCAAATAACAACTCAAAATAATTAAAAAAAAAACTGTAGTTACCAACCCGCCTGTCTAGCGAGGCAACAATTTTGGTGAAGTTATTTTTAATCTAGTGTAGCCACGTTCTTTGTACAAAGAGTGCCGGATATTCGGGATATTTTTATTTAATACGCAATGCTTTTTGGCATTTTTTCTTCAGCGCGGCATAATATATTTCAGGCACGTAACCACGTGCCTGGCCAGTAAATGAAAATTCATAGTGGCTGATATTGCCGACCATATTGCAAAGTAGATATTTAGATGAAATTTCAATTTTACGTCAGCAAAAATCAAATTAATCCGGGATTAAGTATTATAACTTTGCCTTTTATAATAACAAAACTAATGGAACTGTTATATAATCTTATCTAAATCGACACTACTTACAATAAAGTTATAATAAATAAGAATAGAATACAATAATTATTATTCAATAAAGATTACAAATAATGTCATTTAAGCTTTTACCATTGGTTAATAAATCTTCTGCCGTGGAAAGAACCACCAAGAAACCCAACATGAATAATATATAATAATTTACAATGTAGTCTAATTGAATTATACATTAGAAACAGATTGGTAGCAAGTAATTTTTTAATAGAATTATACAGTTCACCTGATGGTTAGAGGCTACTCATGGAACCTCAAGGAACGGCCCGTATTAATAAACGTTACTCAGCTCAAATACACGTACTTGAGTACAATCTTGAGGTTATGATCTTATTAATAAACATATCTCAAGATGCGGTTTAGGTATACGATATCAGCTGAGTGTCACACTGATTTATAAACGAAACTCGACACTCAAGTTTGTATACTTAAGTGCAAGTCACAGAACAGTATTCCTAAGTACAGCGTTTTGAGATACTGTTTTTATGTGTTTATTAATTAGCAGCGATCTTGAGATGCTGATTTTGTAATGAGGGCGTATCAAATGATTACGCACTTGAATTCGTCGTTGAGTAACGTTTATTAATACGGGCCTAGGTCTGAGGTCTGAAACTCATTCTGCATACAATTTGAATGCACTCATGATACTGTAAAACAAACAGTCAAACATAACAGCAAACCAAACAGTCTTACACGCCAAACAGTCCACTTTGCTACACCCGCTAACATAAAGGGCACTGAGTTCACAACATCAGCGATATTATGAGAACTATTTTTTTTAATGATAATTGATTTATTAAATTAAAATTAATTTATTATTGCTTAAACCATTGGCTTAGCTAGGCTTATTTTCCAGAAGGTGAGTGCTGCCCCTTAAAAGCGATGACAAAGACAAAGCCCCTTGTACACAATAAAAGTAACTTGGCATATTTCGGTCATGGATTTTCAGAATGTTTCTTTACGTAAATAAAATTAAAAGAAATATATTTCTTGAAACGTGTTTACATCGATTTCAATTTTATCAATTAATTAAACCAACTTTTTGATTATTATAATGGCTGGTTGGTAACCTAACATCCCAGGGTGAGTGAGGGTACACGACAACTTCGGGATAGACACGGACCACCACCACCACCCAGCTACCACATCATTTACGTCAATGGCTAACACTGTTTGTCCTTATGTCATAATATAACCGTAAGTTTCGTTGTTTTATTTCTCCTTAGCTTCCAAAATTAATAAGTACAAGTTCTTAGTTCATCTATTTAATATTTAAGTGCACAAGTATAATGGCTTTTACCCTGTTGTAAATCTAATTAGTAACTGTTTACGATGTTTCAATACACATGTTTGGAATCTAGCCAGTTTCGGCCGATTTGACTTAGAGCTTAATATTTGTTACGTGTATATCATGGTTTACACATCTCGATATATGTGAAAAACTACTGCAATTGTAATTTTTTCATTTAAAAAAACCTAATCCCAGGAAGGTTTTCTTCTGTATCGTGGAGACATTTCTTTTATTAAAAAAAATATTATTACTAATATTCGCTTTAACCACTCCTGGTAGGCTTAAATGCATGTGTTAGGATTGGTTTACGACAGAATTGGAATAGCGGATTCGAACCCACTATATTTTGTATTTTGTTTGAATGTATTCTGTGAGGTGATGTAATTGGTCGGTGCACGAGTGTTCGGGTTTAAAGACAAAATGCTTGTCTGGAAGAAGTTTTTTGATGAAGACGTGTTTACGAAGGCGATTCAATATGAGTCGCTCGTTGAATATGCCTACTAGGAGCGTTGAATATGCCTACTACCATCGGGGCCGGGTGCTGATTTCTTTTTAAGGCTTTTAACTACTTCTGACTTCGTTGATAGTCACAGGATCTAAGGGGTCGCCCGCAAGTGGTAGTGCAGACTTACGCTCGACCTCCGCTTCAACTTCTGGAAGATGAGCGGGATCTGTGGGTTCACTAGAGCCTTTTAGAGTCGTCAAAGGCGAGATCGGGGTTTCCTGGCCTAATGAGAGGCGGCATGGATGAGGGTTGTTCTGCTTTCAGAACGGTCAACTGCCAGAAGGCAGTTTGAGATGGCTCGATATCCTCCAGCAGATTATCCCACTTATCATGTCTTAATTCTCTAATGCGCTGTTTCACCTCGTTTTGGAGGTTGCGCAGTCGAAGTTTGTTGTCTGTAGTACGATAGTGATCGTACTGTCTTAGAGCAACGTGCTTTTCTCTGATTAGCTGTCGAATATCACTCGGGAGCTTTCAGTATCGATTACTCAACACACGAACCTTATGAGAGCATTCTTCAACTGTAGAGGTGAGGTGGGCCGATAGGGCGCTAATCGCCTCATTGGCTTCCTCTGGCGTGTCTATTTTGTCTGAGATTTTGTCTAAATGCTGGGAGGTCGTAGACTCGACTTTGACCTCGTGCTTACGCTAGTCTACGATGGTTTTGGTCTGAAGGACCTCACCTGCACCTGGTCTATGGTCCGAGTTGAGTTCTAAAATGGTTTCGATCGATGCTATCGACAAACGACCATCTTTGAGTATTGCTACGTCAAGGATGTCCGGTTGTTGACTGGTAGCGAATGTATAGCGGGTGGGAGTCTCAGGCGCGATAACACCGAAGTTTAGTCCCTCCGTGAGATCGAACAATGCGTTACCATTGGGATTGCTTGTACGCGAATTTCAGGAGAAATGCTTACTGTTGAGGTCTCCAACTATTAAGACACTGGAGCCTAGATAATATAATTCTACAATGTCTGATTAGATTATACGTTTATGCGGTGGTAGATACGCTGATACAATGGTAAGTGGCGGATGGCCAGAGAGAGCTACTTTACATACAGAGACTTCTATGTTAGTTAACGGGGGAGCGTCTATCGGTACGCAGTGAAAGGACCTTTTGTAGTAGATCAAGGTGCCGCCTCTACGGCTGGTCAACCTATCATTTCTAATTAAGGTGTAGTTTGCGATCTTGGGATCGTGATGGCTAGACTTCAAGAAGGTCTATTGAAGCCTAGCCACGTCTACGTCGTAGTCGCGCAGGAAGAGCGCGATCTCGTCTTTTTGATCTCCTAGGCCGTTCGCGTTAAAGTACGCGATAGTAAGAGAGCGTCGTTAAGTTCTGCCTAAAATTTGTACTGCCATTTTGATTTTTAATTTAAGGCACTGGAAAGGCCAGATTGCATCGATTAGCCCTATGTGATGAAGCCGCAGACTAGAGAGAAGTAAGCAGCGAAACAAGACGCGCCTTATGAGACGGGCTTTGGTTATGGGGCCTGGAGAGGCGGCACAACGTGGGGCAACAAGTGCTGGAGGCTTTACCCAAGCATTGTGTTACGGCGCCGAACGCGCGGTAGGGTTTGCAGCTTGCGCGGACACTCCGGCGACTGGGGTGGGCTTGGTGGCGTTTTGAGACGAGGGAGTGGGCATCGATGAAGGTACGGGTTTGGGGGCAGGCAGCCGAGAGCGAGAGACACTGGCTTGACCCGTGCGTCCAGCACGGCTTCTACCTCCGCACTGCTTCCTTCGTGTCGCTTTGGAACACCCGCGATAATTCGCTAGGTGTCCCTATTTGCGGTAATTGACGCAGCTTGGGGGTTCAACCGTCTCGGGCGTGCGGCCGTACAGTTGAAATCGGTTGCATTGGCCAACGATGCCCCTATTTTGGGGGACTTCAACTGCAATTCCCGTTTGGATGCAGATGCGCCGAACGTTAAAAATCTCCATGCCTTCCGGAGACAAGTCTAGAATGACAAGGCACAGATCTAGGAAACGTCACTTATCGTTCTGGTGGTGCATTCTATGCACCTCCAGGACCGGGAGATTTTGGGCTTTGAGTTCCTCTAGGATGTGGATGATCTCGAGCTCCTTGGGGAATCCTCGGACGAACACGCGTAAGTTACGTTCCTCAGGGAGTGCGTATGTGTGGAAACTGAACTGTTGGGCTCGCAGGTGTTTTATCACACTGTGGAAGTCCTCAGTCGTCTCTACGAATATACCGATGCCCTGACCAGCGTTTTGCACTTTCGGGCAGTATATTTTCTTTGAGTTTAACCAATAGGAAAGATTGTTCCACTTGGTTTTGTCTTGCATTATGATGGGTGGCGGCGGCTTTTCCCTGCGTTCAGCAGGGGACCCTTTTGCTGCGTGGTTAGCCGCAGGCTTAGGGGGTTGAGTACGCGCCGCGGGGGCTGGCTTTTTAGCCGGAGTGGCGGTGGAGGACGAGTGAGCTGAGTTAGTCTCAGCTACCTTTTAAGGGGCTGCGCGTTTGCGCTTTTTGCCCTGAACGAGGGTGAAATCTTCGTCTTGGGCTTAAGCGTGACACGCATGTCGATCTCCATGTCGGAGCCTGATTTGGCTTCCGAGAAGACCGGAAACGGGCCGCGGGTGGACATCGAAGAAGGCGCGGGGGACGCGAAGTCGTATACTGTGTCTATGGACACGGGGGTAGTGGCTCCGGTGCTCGGCGTCATAGGGTCGTCAATCCGCATGGTCGGACGGTCACCAGGGGGCCAGACATGCTGGGTAGAGAGGCCGGCTAGAGGCGCAGGCTCATGCGCGGGTTCAGGCGCGGGACGCGAGTTGAGCTGTACAATAAACACAGCCCAAATATCGGGGCTGGCTCGACTAAAAAAGTTCGCGAGTTCGTCGACAGTAATCGACGCCATTTTGTAGCCTAATACCTTTCGGCGGAGGAGGTGTGTGCCTAAAATGAACACCCATACACCTAACGCGTTGGTACGCTAGGGTGTGTACCTAGCTGTTGCCTAATGCAACAAGCAACATAAAAATTAAAAACGATGGCCGCCTCTGAGGCGGCAAGTGTGTTTCACTCTAGTTACGGTTACCGATACCAGGAAGCCAGGAAGGGGAGTTACGCATTAAACACATTTTGCACCACAACAAGCGTCCGATACACTTTACAACAACACAGTGAGACTACCGTTGCCCGAGACAGCGTGCTTCGCGCACCACAGTGAGAACACCAAGGCAGCAACCAAACACAGAGCACCAAGCAAGGTAGTGTATTGCAATAGTTAATCTTACGCATGAGCTAAGAGAGTGCAGTGACGGCAGTGAACTCAACCGACACATGCGGAGTCTACAGAGCCCAAGCGCAGAATGGTGAACAGAACTGCGAACCGAAGATGTTTGACATGATATTATAAGCCATTTTTGGAGCCTAATTTAGAAAATTGTTCATATTATACGTGGTGGAGCAACGCTGCAGCTATATTATTATTGTAGCACAATGGGTCGGCTGGACCAGGGAAAGACACAATTTAATGCTACTGTATCGTTTGATGTGTGTAGGGAACTGGATACCCTTTTTACTAGATACGAGGCATTCCATCTTAGTCCTCAGGGGTGACAAATTTAAATACATATTGCATTTTGTTTATAGGCTAAGGGTGACAAACGAGCACACAGTGCACCTGATGGTAAGTGGCTGCTGCGGCCCATAGACATCTACATCTATCCTCGATTACGAATCAAAATGCAGATGCGTTGTCACCCGTGAGGGCTAAGATGGAATGCCTTGTTTCCAGTAAAAAGGGTGTCCGGTTCTCTACACTCACCATACGAAACACAGCAGCATTAAACTGCTATTTCACGTTGGTATTCTGTGAGAGCGTGGTCCTTCCCATAACATAACATACATTTTAAAATACAGTCAGATTTATATTATCCGCCGTGTAGTAATGTGTACAAAAATTCAAATATACATTACTATATTTTCCTAACCATATGCGTTTACGTTATTCATTAAAAATTGACGTCACTGATTTCCTTGAGCATCTGAATAAGTTCAAAGTGATGGAATTGCAAATTTATCGATATAAATTACAACATGTCTTTTATTTATCCAATAATTCATTTCGATAAATATATTTGCGACCACGAAAATTTTTAATGAAGTTTCACCAAGTGACAACACACTTGGTGAAACTTCATTGAAATTTTTGTGATTTGGGTTGACACATGTACTTGTTGACACATGTAGTTGCCATTATCATTACAGCTTATCAAGTCCACTGCTATATAGAGGCCTCGCCACAGATTACCTCATAGGGGGGCTATTAGCCATAGTTGCTACTCTTGGAAAGCGGGTTTGCAGTTTTTTTAATTTAATTCATGTCAGAAAAATACTGCAGCCCATCTCTCGGTTCAGCTTACCATGAAATTGTTTCGCTTATATTTTAATTGTTTAATTATAAAAACCTACCGTTTCCACCGCACAGCTAGTAAGGGTAATTATGCAATAAGCCTTACTTATCAGGGTATATAAGTATTATGGTATATAAGTAATAAGCCCTATTACTTATCACCTAAATACCCTGATGATGCCGTCAGGCGAACATTGTCGGTTTTTAAGTTAATAAACAAAAATATGAAATAAACAAGTACACGCGTCAGTCCTAATCACAAAAATAAAAAGCCATTACGAACTTAATTATCAAGCCTACGTTGTTTGTGAGTAGATTTATTTAATTTATAGCCTATAATATACTCAGAAGTGTTTACTAATTTCATCAATTTAATGAGAACTCCCCCGGCCGCTTGATGAAAGTAGTTTATGATTTTATTAGAGCGTGTAACAGTTTTAATGACTTGTAAGCTGAAAAACACCAAATAAATATATAGTATATAATATTCAAAGAGCTGTGGCAGTACAAGCTAAACGCTTGAGTTAAATTTTAAGCGTTTAGCTTGTACTGCTAAAATCAGTACGCGAACAATCCTGGTTTGATACTCGTGCCCGTGAACTCTTAATATTGTTGAAATTGACATACAAAAATATTAATATAAATTTAACAATTGTCAATTAATTAACTAGCAGCTTAATGCTGCTCTGTTTCGTATAGTGAGTGTAGACCGAACCAGAACCGGAGACCGGAAACAAGACATTCTATCTAAGTCCTTAGGGTTGACATCCCATTTGTATTTTGATTCTTAATCGATGTAGATGTCTAGTGCCACAGCATTCTCTTACAATCAAATACAAAGCAGCACACAGTCTACCTAGACTGTGTGCTGCTTTGTCACCCTAATTCTATAAAAAACACGGCATCGGAAAAAAATCCCAGTGTTTCTTGCCGATTCTTCTCTGAGGTCTTAAAACCTGTGCGGATTTTGGGGTTTTATAAGAGCATTATATGAGCCTAAATTAAAATAAAAAAATTGACTTTGACTTTTAATTTGACATAATTGGCGGTGAAAAGCAAACATCGTGAGGATAACAATTAATTTTATTGTAAAAAACAATGCATATTAACCGTAAACTTAGTAACCGTGAAGTGGCTGCGTAAGAATATTCACTACCCCATATCATCCCGTGGGTGTTGTAAGAAGCGACAAAGGGAAATGAAACAGGCGATGGGAAGCAGCTTCTTCCAAATAACAACTCGAAATAATTTAAAAAAAACTGTAGTTAGCAACCCGCCTGTCTAGCGAGGCAACAATTTTGGTGAAGTTATTTTTAATCTAGTGTAGCCACGTTCTTTGTACATAGAGTGCCGGATATTCGGGATATTTTTATTTACTACGCAATGCTTTTTGGCATTTTTTCTTCAGCGCGGCATAATATATTTCAAGCACGTAACCACGTGCCTGGCCACAGTAAATGAAAATTCATAGCGGCTGATATTGCGGACCAAATTGAAAAGTAGATATTTAGATGAAATTTCAATTTTACGTCTGCAAAAATCAAATTAATCCGGAATTAAGTATTATAACTTTGCCTTTTATAATAACAAAACTAATGGAACTGTTATATAATCTTATCTAAATCGACACTACTTACAATAAAGTTATAATAAATAAGAATAGAATACAATAATTATTATTCAATAAAGATTACAAATAATGTCATTTAAGCTTTTACCATTGGTTAATAAATCTTCTGCCGTGGAAAGAACCACCAAGAAACCCAACATGAATAATATATAATAATTTACAATGTAGTCTAATTGAATTATACATTAGAAACAGATTGGTAGCAAGTAATTTTTTTAATAGAATTATACAGTTCACCCGATGGTTAGAGGCTACTCATGGAACCTCAAGAAACAAGGTCTGAGGTCTGAAACTCATTCTGCGTACAATTTGAATGCACTCATGATACTGTAAAACAAACGGTCAAACATAACAGCAAACCAAACAGTCTTACACGCCAAACAGTCCGCTTTGCTACATCCTCTAACTTATAGGGCACTGAGTATACAATATGAGCGATATTATGAGAACTACTTTTTTAAATAATAATTGGTACCGCTACTTCATCTTATTGAGGGTTACGCAACACAGTCGTCATTCTCTGCAAAAAGTAGTCCCTAGCATGAATTTCTCTGACATTTTTTATATAGATGACATTCTATTTGATACTGACATTTTTATCAACTATGGAAAATATCAAAGCTATCTTTAACAACTTCCCTGTCCGAGAAATAGACACAATAGTTAAACAATTGAAATGTTCATATATGACTCATGGGACAGTGAAATGGTTAAAATAAGAAAAAAACAAAAAAGCCCACATTCAGTATGTAGATGCTATGGCCCATAGACCTCTACATCTATCCTCAGTTAAAAATCAAAATGCACATGCGTTGTCACCCATACGGACTAAGAAGAAATGCCTCTTTTGCATTAAAAAGGGTCTCCGATTCTTTACACTCACTATACAAAACACAACAACAAAGCTTTTACGCTGCTATTCTGTGAGCGCGTGGTCCTTCCCCGGTTGAGCCTACCCATAACATAGCAGCAGCATGACTCTACCACGTATAAAATATTTTCTTTATTATTATTAAAAGTATTTTTTAATATAAGTAAAAGGTCGTCTCTTAAAATATTACAACAAAATTAATATATTAGGAAAATAAACTCGGAAATAAAGTAGTCATCACAGCTTCCATTTGCAAAATCTAATTTATTTGTCGAATCTTGTATCTCAAGGCTATTGGTACCGCTCAACTCTTATAACGGCGTCTTTTATATTGAGTTAGCTGCCGGTTTGATTGATGAGTTGAGAAACTTGAAAGGCCATTCGCCGGAATAAAGTCTAAAGCATAAAGCATTGATTCGTTATTAATTCCTTTATTCAAGCTTCTCAATGATTATTATATATATTTTAGGGTGACAAACGAGCACACAGTCCACCTGATGGTAAGTGGATGCTGTGGCCTATAGACATCTACATTTATCCTCAACTAAGTATCAAAATGCTAAAGCGTTGTCACCCTGAGGACTAAGATGGAATGCCTTGTTTCCAGTAAAAAGGGTCTCCAGTTCTCTACACTCACCATACGAAACGCAGCAGCATGAAGCTGCCATTTTACGCTGGTATTCTGTGAGAGCGTGGTCCTACCGCGGTCGAGCTGACCCATTCGTGCTACAACCATAATATAGCTGCAGCGTGGCTCTACATCATTTATATATATATATATATATATATATATAAACTGAAGTCGTATAGTATAACATAAAACTCAAGTCACTGCTGAACCTAGGCTTCCCCAATAGATTGAGTTAAGCCGTCTTTTTTTTAAACTAAACATAATTGCTTCTATGAAATTTATAAGAAGCGTACTTCACAAATCCAATTACCTCAAGCCTAAACAAAGTCTAATTTGAAGCCGTTTTAGTTAATTTATTATTCGGTAATTTTACTAATTTCAAAGTTACACCATTATAGGAAGAACAATGTTTTTGATGTATTTTATGGTTCGGAACCAGCTCGCTAAAGCCAATACGACATAATACTACGATTATTTAAAGTGACACCAAAACTATGCTCATCTTCTTGACACGCACTCATCTTTCTATTTTCTTTCTTTATCGACCTACAAAGTACACTGCTAGACGCACACATATGCACCTAAATCCATTTTGTTTGCTGCAAACAATTTTAGATGCACGTATGCGTGAGTGATTGTTTCTGCAAAATTTAAGCATGGTTTCAGCTTGACTTGATTACGAAGTGACTTTAAATCTACGTAATATCTATCTATATTTCTGTGTTGTTCTGAGAACCTTAAAATATATTTATCAATTTTATCACCTCGTAGCTTGTCGCCTTGTGATTATTAGGACGTATATGAACATTTAGTACTTAATAATAGTCCATTATTCCTCATAAATTAGTATCAATAGTGGGTACTTGTATGTAACTGTGATGACTTACAGAACCCGTAGGAGAAAGCTCTAAGTGACTCAGCAAGTAGAGAGAGTTATGTTCTTTGCGTGGTAGAATTCGTAACGAGGATATCCGTAACAGACATATTCCAACGGATTAGTGAAAAAGCAATGGACTGGCTCTATATCTCGAAGAACAGAAAATTAACTAGGACGAAGGATTCTCGAGGAACTGCGAGCGACCTTACGAGGTATACAGGGAGCGGAAGGATGTACTCTTATGTGGCTAAGGACCGTTTGTTTTGTATCACTTTAAGGGGCATGACCATGTTTAGCAGTGGACTTGTGATTGGTTGCAAGAATAATAATGACGAAAAATATAATAACATATACTTTTTACGAAACATGTATTCAAATAAATTAAGCCGCTTCTCAGTACGAACACGGAAGCTGAAAGCGAAGAAAGCTTTGAAGAAATAATTTTATTTACTTATGCAAAATAAAACATACCTTGTTAATGTACCCAAAGAGACGTCTAAAATAATCGAATAAGAATAAAGTTGCCTTCACAAATTACGTCTACAAAATCTAGTTCATTCTTTGAGTCCCGTACCAAAAGACTCGTCTGAGATAGTTCGACTCTCATAGCGTCGCCTTTATTGAGTTAGGAAGTAATAGGAGCAAACCTGAATAAAACATCTTTAAAGGAAATAATTTAGCTGACTCCGAAAGAAATCTAAGAATAATCACCCCATTGTGAACCTAAAAATAATCCGATTTATAAAAAAACAGCCCCTACTTTTAAGAAAAGGCCTATTTACATCTTTCTAAAACCGAGACAACATTTATAGATAATAGAGCCTTCGAATAACATTTTTCAGAGAACTGTGACGAGATAACATTGTTCAGAGAACCGTGACGAGATAAACTACCAATAAATTCCATCTGTTGATCTTAAATTTTTCGACACCGCTCCTAGTCGGATTGCTACTGCTATATTAATATTTTTTTCATTCTTCATTGTTTTAAAAATCGTTACCCCACACTAGGATTTTCTCCTATATCTATGCGCAAGTTTTCCTCATCACGTAAAGTGCCGAGATTACTTGATAGTAAAGCGTGTAATCAGTGACTAGATTTTTTAGTCGGAGGCGGTCTGATCTCGTTCTCTATGGAAAATACGAAACAAATCTCACACTCACACTCTGTATCGACGGAATATCCCACTGATCCTGTTCTACTGGAACATTTACGCTTGGACAGAGAATTCTCCATGTCTGCTTTGCATCCGCAGCAAAGCACAGGTCTACTTTATCATTTAAAACAATGTTACATAAGTCATTGTATCTATGCACCGAAGAAAGGAAGGCGTGTAACGCTAAAAATATTTCTTATATTGAAATAATATTATATATAAATTAAAATATATATTGCCTGTGGGATACACAGACGACAATCATGCCTATTGTAATCGATGTAACAGGAGTGGTTGCAAAACGTATAAAGAGGCACTGTGATAAGTAAGAAGACAAAATGTATTTATTAATACGTGAAGAGAAAACTTTGTATCCCTTTTTGAGAATATTACGAGTACAGAAATTTAGCAAAGTTAACGTGAAATACAACTTGCTTAATTTACAAACTTAAAAATATTCTAACCCTGTAGTGGCGGTGTAAGAATATCAAATACCCCATATCGTCCCGTGAGTGTCGTAAGAGGCGATAGAGGGAAACAAATCAGGTGATGGGGAACAGTGTCTCCTAATAACAACTATAAATGAAAAAGTGGTACCCAACTCAAAGGCAATCTATGTAGAGACCTATATGCTCAGCAGTGTACTTTGATAGGTTGTAAGGTATATGATTCTACAAAACAAACAATTATATAGTACTCGGAAATACAATATATTTTCAGAATACCAATGAGGAAAATGCCTCGAAAAAGTTAGACGGGGCTTCCATTAAGCCAATAAGCATATATTGTGAAATAGACTATAATTAAATATTTAATAATAAATAAGCCGTGCCATCTAAAATATTTTGCTATAGCATTTAAATACGTTTCAGCTATCGCATCAGTCAATATTCAATGTTATCAGTGCACGAAAATAATGTATGGCCGAATTGTTCCTCTTGAAAAGTTCTTATAAAAGTCCCCGACAGCATATATCTATCTTCTAGGACCTAAGCATTTTTATATAAAACTGTCCCGCGACATACTATTTATAGAAGCGGTCGGCGCAGCGTCGGCATTTGGGTCTCTTTAGGTCAGGAAATGCAAAGAACAAACAATTACTTTATTTTAGTATGTGGTATACGATGAAGTTTTAAAGTTAATTATACCAACGTAACGTTTGAGATAGAATCGTTTAACCCAAAGCAAAGGGCAAAGCTGAGGCGGGCCGCTAGTATTTAATAATATTAAATGCTTATATCGAGACATGATAACTCAGGTGTTAAGCGCTCGCCGCAAATTTATCAGTACTTGAGCAATACGCATTCCATACCCACTTAACTTTGAAGACTTAGCAAGTGCTCGGCGGTGAAGGAATACATCGCAAGGAAACCTGCAATTCGGAGAAATAAAAAATATTTTTAGGACGTGTAAAGCCCGCCAAATACGCACTGAATCAGCGCGGCAGACCAGTATCTTCATTAACGTTCTTAGAAATAATTAATAGAATCAGGCGTTACTTTGCGGAAATCCATTGTATTAAAGATTTTAAAAATTAACTTGCTAAGATCCGTGTAATAAAATTAAATGATGTGTTACCTAGTTTAAAGAGCACCTCCCGCCCTCTTCAATGGAGTACACTAGTCACTACTTGAGGGAGAGCTGGAGGTGCTCTTTAAAAATGGTAAAACACATCATATATAATATCTGGAGGCACTGGATTCGCCTACATATAGGATAATTTATTATAGTCTGTTTCTGTTATTACTAACATAGTTTTTAAGTTTCATTGTATTACTAACACTCTATGGAAAACCTAGTCTGAAATAAATTATATATATATATTTTTTAATTTATATTTTTTTTCGATAGGGTAACCCGGCTGCTGGTGATAAGAGGGCTGGTTCTTTTCTCGCTCAAAGGCTAAGTATAGCCATTCAGCGGGAAAACGCAGCCAGCGTTCTTGGCACTATACCGCGGGGAGTAGGACTGTATGATAATTAAGTTACTAGTTTTAGTTTTTTTAGTTAGTTTTTAATATTGTATATTAATATTATAAAGAGAGAGTGTGAATTTTATGTTTGTATACTCGTATATATGAAAGGCAATTTCCGGAACCACTGCACCTATTTAAAAAATTCTTTCACCATTTGAATGGGACATTATTCCAGATGAACATTGGCTATATTATGGCTAAAAGCTAAGATGATATTTGTCAACTAAGTTGGAAAAAGTCGTGCCTCTTGAGAGCTTCCACAGCATGTATCAATAGTTAAAGTTGAACGAAAATATTGTATTGCTGAATCGTTCCTTTTGAAAAATTCTCAAAAAAGACTCCAACAGCGTATGTCTATTTTTTAAGAATAACTCACACCAACCATTTTTATATAAAATCTCTCGCGCCACATAATAAATATTTATGGTGGCAGTCGGCTCGCCGTTGGTATTGCGGTCTCTCTAGGTCAGGAAATGCAAAGAACAAATAATCAATTTATTTTAAAACCACAAAAAACGGAACAAAAAATGTTGTGTACCATGAAGCTTTAAAATTAATTACACCTACTTAACATTCAAGATATATTTGTTTAACCCGGGCAAAGTCGGGGCGGGCCACTGGTATAGAATAATATTAAATGCGAATGTACGAGACGTGATAACTCAGATGTTAAGCGCTCGCCGCAAATATTATCTCAATACGTCAGCGACACGCATTCCATACCCGCTGAAACTAATAAAATTTGTTGATTACAATTTTAAGTGTAGACTTACCAATTGCTCCTCGGTGAAGGAATACATCGTGAGGAAACCTGCAAATTGGAGTAATAAAATACTCTTAGGAGATGTGAAGTCAGCCAATACACAATGGATCATGCACGGCAGATTAGTTTCTTCATAACTTCCTTAGAAAAGAGAGGAGACCTGTGTCCAGCAGTAGGATATTACAAGTTTCAGCCCATAGCCCGTGTTACTTTAATAAGAATATCTAATAAGGATATATGTAAGACAAGTTTAGACGTTAGTGTACTTTGCTACAACATTGCAAGAGCTTAAATTCAGGCTGGAGACAAATTTCGGAAAAAAAATCGCAAGACTTTCAAATTCCGTTGTGATTGTCCTCTTATGTCTGACAATGCATCAGTATTGTCCACCGATATCATTGCGTAACGGTTACGTTGAACTTTTGCTTTTCTTTAGGACAATTGTATGTGGTACGTGGCATACACGTGATAGAGCCACGCTGCAGCTATATTATGGTTAGGTTATAGCACGAATGGGTGGTGAGTGTAAAGTGAATTTCTATGAGCCACTGTACCACTTACCCACTTACCATCAGGTGGACTGTGTGCTCGTTTGTCACACTTAAAAAACATAAATTCTATTATACAGTTAATGGGATCATTTTTCATTCAAAAGGCATGGGATTATTGCTTTTCAAATGTAAACAAAAGCTTCAAGAATTAAGTATCGTCACCCTAAAGATTATAATCCAAGTAGAGCTAAGCGTTGGTGAATGTATCAGATCCTCATTACGACCCCGAGGAATGTGCCAATAATGTCATGGGACGTAAAGGCGTGTAGGGATTACCGGGGATGGAAATATTAACACGTGATTTCGTGTTTTATGATAATTTAATTTAAATGTGTATATGAATGGAATGTACAAGTTAAATTAAATCGAAGGAATTTAGTTTTGTAACAAATAGTGAAGTATATCAAATTTATATTTTACAATTGTCTTGTTACAATGTAATAATAGGAAATATAGGTAAATACACCTTACTATATTGTAATTTATTTACTTTTTTGTGATTAGGATTGACACATACTTGTTTCGCTAATAGTTATTTTAATCTATTAACTTCATATATATATATTATATACCCTGATGTGTGTAATTGTTCCGCGTAACTGGTCGGTTTTATAACTATTAATATTATATAAATTGTTATATAAATTTGCATACTGTGATGACTCCGTGAGGAGATACCGGTCACTTTTAATAGTAAATAAATATCAATGAAATAAATACACCTATCAGTTCCAAGTAACAAAAATTAAAAATTTTAATTATAAAAGTTTCACAGAGGGCCAACAATCGCATGTACCTATAATTACTTACTTGTTTTAATGTTACCATATAATATTTAATGTATACAAAAAGACGTATAAAACAAGATTAAAATAAAATTTTATACTGTTTAATCACTCGTAATCGAAATTATGTACATACAGGATACAATTTTCTTAATAAACAGAGTAGTTGCAATTAGTAGAAACTTATAACTAATAACAGGTCTAAAAAAAATAAAAAATAAACACTGCTACATATATCCTGGTTCAGTTTCCATCTGTCGCCTCTTACGACGTTTTTTTTTACACTTTTACCAAATAGTTTAATAATAATAAATAAATTACTACAACATTCCTTAAAACATGAAATGAAAATATATATTGTACTGTTTGCGTAAGAACAAGCTCTAAGTTAGAAAGATATGGAGCGGACTATGCTCTGAAACTCCTCGCGTGATAGAACCCACAACGAGACTATCTGCTGTAAAACAGAAATAACTAACCTAATCCAAAAAGTTATTAAGCACAAGTAGCTTGATCGTCCTTGTCGAAAGAACCGACGGCTTTTAAAGAGGAAATGATCCCGAGTGGCAACCTCGTACAGGTTAGTATAGTTCAGGTTGACCCCCTTACTAGATGATCCGACGGCCTGATAAGGTTTGCACTTAACGTCCTTCTCATAGCAATGAAAAGTTTAAGTTAAAGTTACATCCATATCCTTCCCACTGCTGGTTGGTCGTCACACAGGCCTCCTCTCATTTCTTAGAGTTCAGACATATGAACACTATCTACACTATGATATATGTCACTTAGGTTGTTTAACGTTATTGTTTTTCAGACGTATATTTATCTAGGTGAAAAATAACATGTTTCCGTAAGAGAGAATGACAAATTTCTATATACAGATTGTTTATATTTTTAAATCTAAACAGCATGCCAAATTTCAGCTTCATACCTCAAATATTTTTCAATATATAGAGTTTTAAACTTCATATCGCTCTCCTGTAAAATTTGCGTTTTGCATTTACGGGATTATACTTAGAGACCGTCGATATGACGTCAACATACAATAATGGCGGACATGAACCGTCAAAAACTTCCAACCTTAAAAATAATAATAAGCAAATTTATCGTGTATGGTATCACATATGAAATAGACGTGGTAGAGCCACGTTGCAGCTATACAATAGTTGTAACATGAATGTGTCACATATGAAATAGACGTGGTAGAGCCACGCTGCAGCTATACAATAGTTGTAACACGAATGTGTCACATATGAAATAGACGTGGTAGAGCCACGCTGCAGCTATACAATAGTTGTAACACGAATGTGTCACATATGAAATAGACGTGGTAGAGCCACGCTGCAGCTATACAATAGTTGTAACACGAATGTGTCACATATGAAATAGACGTGGTAGAGCCACGCTGCAGCTATACAATAGTTGTAACACGAATGTGTCACATATAAAATAGACGTGGTAGAGCCACGCTGCAGCTATACAATAGTTGTAACACTAATGTGTCACATATGAAATAGACGTGGTAGAGCCACGCTGCAGCTATACAATAGTTGTAACACGAATGTGTCACATATAAAATAGACGTGGTAGAGCCACGCTGCAGCTATACAATAGTTGTAACACTAATGTGTCACATATGAAATAGACGTGGTAGAGCCACGCTGCAGCTATACTATAGTTGTAACACGAATGTGTCACATATGAAATAGACGTGGTACAGCCACGCTGCAGCTATACTATAGTTGTAACACGAATGTGTCACATATGAAATAGACGTGGTACAGCCACGCTGCAGCTATACTATAGTTGTAACACGAATGTGTCACATATGAAATAGACGTGATAGAGCCATGCTGCAGCTATACTATAGTTGTAACACGAATGTGTCACATATAAAATAGACATGGTAGAGCCATGCTGCAGCTATACTATAGTTGTAACACGAATGTGTCACATATGAAATAGACGTGGTAGAGCCATGCTGCAGCTATACTATAGTTGTAACACGAATGTGTCACATATGAAATAGACGTGGTAGAGCCACGCTGCAGCTATACAATAGTTGTAACACGAATGTGTCACATATGAAATAGACGTGGTAGAGCCACGCTGCAGCTATACAATAGTTGTAACACGAATGTGTCACATATGAAATAGACGTGGTAGAGCCACGCTGCAGCTATACAATAGTTGTAAAACGAATGTGTCACATATGAAATAGACGTGGTAGAGCCATGCTGCAGCTATACTATAGTTGTAATACGAATGTGTCACATATGAAATAGACGTGGTAGAGCCATGCTGCAGCTATACAATAGTTGTAACACGAATGTGTCACATATGAAATAGACGTGGTAGAGCCACGCTGCAGCTATACAATAGTTGTAACACGAATGTGTCACATATGAAATAGACGTGGTAGAGCCACGCTGCAGCTATACAATAGTTGTAACACGAATGTGTCACATATGAAATAGACGTGGTAGAGCCATGCTGCAGCTACACAATAGTTGTAACACGAATGTGTCACATATGAAATAGACGTGGTAGAGCCACGCTGCAGCTATACAATAGTTGTAACACGAATGTGTCACATATGAAATAGACGTGGTAGAGCCATGCTGCAGCTATACTATAGTTGTAACACGAATGTGTCACATATGAAATAGACGTGGTAGAGCCATGCTGCAGCTATACTATAGTTGTAACACGAATGTGTCACATATGAAATAGACATGGTAGAGCCATGCTGCAGCTATACTATAGTTGTAACACGAATGTTTCACATATGAAATAGACGTGGTAGAGCCATGCTGCAGCTATACTATAGTTGTAACACGAATGTGTCACATATGAAATAGACATACATGGTAGAGCCATGCTGCAGCTATACTATAGTTGTAACACGAATGTGTCGGCTCGACGGGGGAAGGACCACGCTCTCGGAGAATACCAGCGTAAAATAACAGCTTTATGCTGCTGAGTTTCGTATGGTGAGTGTAAAGATACGGAGACCCTTTTTAATAGAAACGAGGCATTCCATCTCAGTCTGGATGGATGTGGATCGTCTATGAACCACAGTATCCACTTACCATCAGGTGAACTGTGTGCTCATTTGTCAGACTTATTCTATAAAAGAATGCAATGAAAAAAAGTTCTTATTTTCCGTCGTAATAAATTAAAATTCTGTTTGTCAAATATCAACGTTTCATAATCTACTGCCGTTTCAAAATGAGGTTCCTTTGTCTTTTTTGTCATATTTTAAAAGCCAATGATGGGATATTCTTAATTAAAGTTGAAAAGAAATAGACCCAGTGGTAGACATTTAAAACATGTTTTGTAATAAAATTACATAAAATAAAAAAATATGTATAAAAAATGATGTGTGAGTGATGTAAGTACTTTGCAACTATATAAAGCCAGTTTAAATTATTTATACGAGTATTTAAATATATTGAACTGAGAATGAAACTTTTTATGTGAAACGCATTTTACGAAATATTGATTACATCAAATAACTCAATTTAAGTTATAACCGGCTTGTTTACGCGATCCAATTATTTAGTAACAACTTTGGTCTAGAACGACTGACGTCATAACGTATTCATTTTTTGAAATGTACTTTTTATTTCATATTTCTAAAGATTTTTCAGTTTCGTTATTGGGGATTAAATCAGTTGTTTTACAATTTTAACAAATATAACTTATTTTATGTATATTTAGAATAAATTTATTTCACATTAACATTATTGTGTATGTGAAATACATTTTAGTATAATATATTAGTTGGAACAAATTATTGAATTTCAATTATAAGCCAGTTTATTTGTGTAAAACGATATAATTTTTTTAAACAGCTTTGGTCTAGAAAGACTGTCTACTTTTTTTGAAATAAATGTTTTAATTCCTATGACATAAGCCTTTTGGATATCTATGGCCAAGCTTTAATCAACGGTTTCATGCTTACAACTTTTGATTTGTTCAATGGTTTTGTAATTTCGAAAGCGTGTCGAATAAATTGCATTTCTGAATGGGTTCACCGTCATCACACTTCATGAAATTGATTGCTGCCTTTGAAGCAATCGGATATAATAAACATTTAAAATAGCTATATAAAAAAATAAGAAAAATTTTCATGAATTTAATTAATTATATGAATTATATACACCTAAATGCAATATTGTAAATTAAGCTTGGTAAGAAATGCAAAGCGTTATGTGCGCAAGTCACGACTGTGCGAGGAATTGGTTTTTCCAAATTTTTTGTAAGCTTAAATTCCCTAATAGATAGAAATTGAATAGTCTATACCTCAAGGTTGGTCCCATATAAATTTTAAGGAAAATTTCACACCTAAGTGCATAGGTAGAGAAAATTTGAATATGTACATTATTATGTATATAGATGACATTCTATTTGACACTGACATTTTTATCAACTATGGAAAATATCAAAGCTATCTTTAACAACTTCCCTGTCCGAGAAATAGACACAATAGTTAAACAATTGAAATGTTCATATATGACTCATGGGACAGTGAAATGGTTAAAATAAGAAAAAAACAAAAAAGCCCACATTCAGTGTGTAGATGCTATGGCCCATAGACCTCTACATCTATCCTCAGTTGAAAATCAAAATGCACATGCGTTGTTACCCCTACGGACTAAGAAGAAATGCCTCTTTTCCATTAAAAAGGGTCTCCGGTTCTTTACACTCACTATACAAAACACAACAACAAAGCTTTTACGCTGCTATTCTGTGAGCGCGTGGTCCTTCCCCGGTTGAGCCTACCCATAACATAGCAGCAGCATGACTCTACCACGTATAAAATATTTTCTTTATTATTATTAAAAGTATCTTTAATATAAGTAAAAGGTCGTCTCTTAAAATATTACAACAAAATTAATATATTAGGAAAATAAACTCGGAAATAAAGTAGTCATCACAGCTTCCATTTGCAAAATCTAATTTATTTGTCGAATCTTGTATCTCAAGGCTATTGGTACCGCTCAACTCTTATAACGGCGTCTTTTATATTGAGTTAGCTGCGGGTTTGATTGATGAGTTGAGAAACTTGAAAGGCCATTTGCCGGAATAAAATCTAAAGCATAAAGCATTGATTCGTTATTAATTCCTTTATTCAAGCTTCTCAATGATTATTATATATATTTTAGGGTGACAAACGAGCACACAGTCCACCTGATGGTAAGTGGATGCTGTGGCCTATAGACATTTACATTTATCCTCAACTAAGTGTCAAAATGCTGACGCGTTGTCACCCCTGAGGATTAAGATGGAATGCCTCGTTTCCAAAAAAAAGGGTCTCCAGTTCTCTACACTCACCATACGAAACGCAGCAGCATGAAGCTGCCATTTTGCGCTGGTATTCTGTGAGAGCGTGGTCCTACACCGGTCGAGCCGACCATTCGTGCTATAACCATAATATAGCTGCAGCGTGGCTCTACATTTATATATATATATATATATATATATATATATATATATATATATATATATATATATATATATATATATATAACTCAAGTCGTATAGTATAAAATAAAACTCAAGTCACTGCTGAACCCAGGCCTACCCCATAGATTGCCTCATTGCCTCATAGAGGAGATTAATCCATAATTGACACGCTTGGCAAGCGTGGCTGTCGTAAGATACGACAAAGGAAAATTGGAACAGATGTTGGGCATCAGCGCCTTCCTGATAATAACTCAAAATAATAAAAAATTGTGGTTGACGACCTGGTTGCTAAACGTGGCAACTATGGCAAATATCCCCATAAGAGGCAATCTATGGGGAAGGTCTATGTTCAACAGTGGACTTTATTATGCTGTAACAGTAACGGTAACTTATTAACGAAGCATTATTGTCTTAATTATTACATTGTTTTTAATTCTGAGTTAAGCCGTCTTTTTTTTAAACTAAACATAATTGCTACTATGAAATTTATAAGATGCGTACTTCACAAATCCAATTACCTCAAGCCTAAACAAAGTCTAATTTGAAGCCGTTTTAGTTAATTTATTATTCGGTAATTTTACTAATTTCAAAGATACAACATTATAGGAAGAACAATGTTTTTTGATGTATTTTATGGTTCGGAACCAGCTCGCTAAAGCCAATACGACATAATACTACGATTATTTAAAGTGACACCAAAACTATGCTCATCTTCTTGACACGCACTCATCTTTCTATTTTCTTCCTTTATCGACCTACAAAGTACACTGCTAGACGCACACATATGCACTTAAATCCATTTTGTTTGCTGCAAACATTTAGTTATATGTACTACGTTCTAGAGAAGCTATTCCAAACAAAAAATGTGCGCTACTCTATGTCTTCGCGCATGCGCGGTAGATAGTAAAATATTACGATATTATTACCTATTTATTCACTTGAACAACAATAAATTTTACTTACTTGACTACTGAATTTTTATTTACGTAAGGTTTAAACTTTAATTTGAAATGTCGTATTATTATCGCTCCACTGCATGAAAGAAGCACAGTAAATGACACTAAAGTAAGGTACAGGTACAGATTGCAGTACAGTTCAGTTGAACATAGTGAATGTTCGGAGTTCGAAATCTAGTGCGTGGTACATATATATCAATGGCTGCAAACAATTTTAGATGCACGTATGCGTGAGTGCTTGTTTCTGCAAAATTTAAGCATGGTTTCAGCTTGACTTGATTACGAAGTGACTTTAAATCTACGTAATATCTATCTATATTTCTGTGTTGGTCTGAGAACCTTAAAATATATTTATCAATTTTATCACTTCGTAGCTCGTCGCCTTGTGATTATTAGGACGTTTATAAACATTTAATACTTAATAATAGTCCATTATTCCTCATAAATTAGTATCAACAGTGGGTACTTGTATGTAACTGTGATGACTTACAGATCCCGTAGGAGAAAGCTCTAAGTGACTCAGCAAGTAGAGAGAGTTAATTTCTTTGCGTGGTAGAATTCGTAACGAGGATATCCGTAACAGACATATTCCAACGGATCAGTGAACAAGCAATGGACTGGCTCTATATCTCGAAGAACAGAAAATTAACTAGGACGAAGGATTCTCGAGTAACTGCGAGCGACCTTACGAGTTATACAGGGAGCGGAAGGATGCACTCGTATGTGGCTAAGGACCGTTTGTTTTGTATCACTTTAAGGGGCATGACCATGTTTAGCAGTGGACTTGTGATTGGTTGCAAGAATAATAATGACGAAAAATATAAAAACATACTTTTTACGAAACGTGTATTCAAATAAATTAAGCCGCTTCTCAGTACAAACGCGGAAGCTGAAAGCGGAGAAAGCTTTGAAGAAATAATTTTATTTACTTATGCAAAACAAAACATACCTTGTTAATGTACCCACCCAAAGAGACGTCTAAAATAATCGAATAAGAATAAAGTTGCTTCACAAATTACGTCTACAAAATCTAGTTCATTCTTTGAGTCCCGTACCAAAAGACTCGTCTGAGATAGTTCGACTCTCATAGCGTCGCCTTTATTGAGTTAGGAAGAAATAGGAGCAAACCTAAATAAAAAATCTTTAAATGGAATAATTAAGCTGACTCCGAAAGAAATCTAAGAATAATCACCTCATTGTGAACCTAAAAATAATCCGATTTATAAAACGCGTACATTTTTAAACAATATTAAAAAAACACCCCCTACTTTTAAGAAAAGGCCTATTTGCATCTTTATAAAACGGAGACAACATTTATAAATAATAGAGCCTTCGAATAACGTTGTTGAGAGAACTGTGACGAGATAACATTGTTCAGAGAACCGTGACGAGATAACCTACCAATAAATTCCATCTGTTGATCTTAAATTTTTCAACACCGCTCCTAGTAATATTTTTTTCATTCTTCTTTGTTTTAAAAATCGTTATCCCACACTAGGATTTTCTCCTATATCTATGCGAAAGCTTTCCCCATCATGTAATGTGCCGAGATTATTTGATAGTAAAGCATGTAACCAGTGACTAGATTTCTTAGTCGAAGGCGTTCTGATCTCGTTCTCTATGGTAAATACGAAACAAATCTCACACTCACACTCTGTATCGACGGAATATCCCACTGATACTGTTCTACTGGAACATTTACGCTTGGACAGAGAATTTTTCATGTCTGCTTTGCATCCGCAGCAAAGCACAGGTCTACTTTATCATTTAAAACAATGTAACATAAGTCATTGTATCTATGCACCGAAGAAAGGAAGGTGGAGAATGTAACGCTAAAAAGATTTCTTATATTGAAATAATATTATATATTAATTAATTAATATATTGCCTGTGGGACACACAGACGACAATCACGCCTATTGTAATCGATGTAACAGGAGTGGTTGCAAAACGTCTAAAGAGGCACTGTGATAAGTAAGAAGACAAAATGTATTTATTAATACGTGAAGAGAAAACTTTGTATCCCTTTTTGAGAATATTACGAGTACAGAAATTTGGCAAAGTTAACGTGAAATACAACTTGCTTAATTTACAAACTTAAAAATTTTCTAACAGTGTAGTGGCGGTGTAAGAATATCCACTACCCCATATCGTCCCGTGGGTGTCGTAAGAGGCGACAGAGGGAAACAAACCAGGTGATGGGGAACAGTGTCTCCTAATAACAACCATAAATGAAAAAGTGGTACCCAACTCAAAGGCAATATATGGAGAGGCCTATATGCTTAGCAGTGTACTTTGATAGGTTGTAATGTATATGATTCTACAAAAAAAAAATCAATTATACTTATAATAAATATAAACAAACAAGTACTCGGAAATACAATATATTTTCAGAATACCAATGAGTAAAAAATGCCTTTTTTACGCGAAAAAGTTAGACGGGGCTTCCATTAAGCCAATAAGCATATATTGTGAAATAGACTAAAATTAAATATTTAATAATAAATAAGCCGTGCCATCCAAAATATTTTGCTGTAGCATTTAAATACGTTTCAGCTATTGCATCGAGTCAATATTCAATGTTATCAGTGCACGAAAATAATGTATGGCCGAATTGTTCCTCTTGAAAAGTTCTTAAATAAGTCCCCGACAGCATATATCTATCTTCTAAGGACCTAAGCATTTTTATATAAAAACTGTCCCGCGACATAATTTTTATAGTGGCGGTCGGCGCGGCGTCGGCATTTGGGTCTCTCTAGGTCAGGAAATGCAAAGAACAAACAATCAATTTATTTTAGTATGTGGTATACGATGAAGTTTTAAAGTTAATTATACCAACGTAACGTTTGAGATAGAATCGTTTAACCCAAAGCCAAAGGGCAAAGCCGGGGCGGGCCGCTAGTATTTAATAATATTAAATGCTTATATCGAGACATGATAACTCGGGTGTTAAGCGCTCGCCGCAAATTTATCAGTACGTGAGCAACACGCATTCCATACCCACTGAAACAGATGATATTGTTTACAATTTTAAGTGAAGATTTAGCAAGTGCTCGGCGGTGAAGGAATACATCGCAAGGAAACCTGCAATTTGGAGAAATAAAAAATATTTTTAGGACGTGTAAAGCCCGCCAAATACGCACTGAATCAGCGCGGCAGACCAGTTATCTTCATTAACTCTCTTAGAAATAATTAATAGAATCAGGCGTTACTTTGCGGAAATCCATTGTATTAAAGATTTTTAAAATTAACTTGCTAAGATCCGCGTAATAAAATAAAATGATGCGTCTTACCTAGTTTCCTCGTGCACCTCCCGCTAGTGTAGCACCTCCCGCCCTCCTTCAATTGAGTACACTAGTCACTACTTGAGGGAGAGCGGGAGGTGCTCTTTAAAAATGGTAAAACATATATATATATATATGTCGGAGCGTCTATAAAATACCGGTTGAATCGAGGTGGAATTGAGGGTATATCGAGAAACCCCCACTTGTTTGTGCAGCATAAAGTTAACTGTAGGCGCCATGCGCGGGTGATTCCGCTTAAGTCATTCTACGAGTGAAGTCATTCTACGAGTGCTAAGATAGGGTCGTGGTTCTGTTCGTTGTAGTAATTCTTCTAGTGCAGGCAAGGAGAATGGTGTTGCTAAGAGGCTGCCCTGTGTTACACTGAAATAAGTATCGTTGCTATTGGTTTGCATACTTTGGTGTTATCATGTAATTACGTACCTCATGTTACACTGGTCGAACTGCAATTGCTTTATACTGAATGTATAGTGTCTTATTACTGATAATGATTAATTGCGTAAGCAAGAGAGCAAGTTGAACATCCGCTCTCACACTTTTACTATTTTTAACAATTAATGCTATGCTGATGTATTTCCTAGATCACAATAGGGATCCTCTGTTAAATATCCGACATCAGAAGTGGGATAAAGTCCCTGTTACCGTCCACGTATAACCTTTGAATAGTGTCGAGGGTTCTTACGTTGGTGAAAGACTATGACGCGCCTCGCGTTTTGTTTTTATGTTCAATGTTTTACATCAAGTTTGTTGTCATATTTACGAAATTGACGAATCATGAAAGTGTAGAGTGAAAGTTTACAACTGAATTTTTTTAAGCTAAAAGTTAAATCTTTTTGTTTAATTTTATTACGTTCGTGAACGTCTATAGAGTGCTCGAATTGACACCTTTGTTTTTATGTCTAATGTCGTAATTAAATTTGCTGTCCTATTTACGACATTAACGTACCACTAAAGTGTAAAGTAAAAGCTTAAAGTCAAATATTCTGAGCAAGAAGTTCTTCTTCTTCTTCTTCTTTTAAATTATGGCTTCTCTTGATAGAATTCTGCCAGTATCAAGTCAGTCATGGGAGTGACAAAGAGCAAGAAGTTAAATCTCTTTGTTTGATTTATATTAGAGGTACCCGCAAGTACATTTATTATTCCTTAACGTACCCAATATGTTAAGAAATGTTGAAAGAAATATTGAAGGTACCTAGATGAGTTATAATTTTGCATTCAGTGGAAATTTAAACTGCTCGAGTTATGTTCTAATTTTATAGTTTATGTAAAATATTATTTACATGTGGTACATTTTAAAATTCGATATGTTTAAACGATGTACCGATAAAAATGTTTAACTTCAACGTGCTAAGAGTTATAAACGCTAAGTAGTATTTTTGTGTTCTAATGTGTTGATAAGTGTTACAGTTTACTCCGAGTATTTAACTTTACATGAGGATCGGACCGTACTAGAGGTTGTCGTGTAGCCACAGCTCGGTATATAATCCAAGTAAAGCTAAGCGTTGGTAAATGTATCAGACCCTCATTATAACCCCGAGGAATGTGCCAATAATGTCATGGGACGTAAAGGCGTGTAGGGATTACCGGGGATGGAAATGTTAACACTTGGTTTCGTGTTTTATGATAATTTAATTTAAACGTGTATATGAATGGAATGTACAAGTTAAATTAAATCAAAGGAATTTAGTTTTGTAACAAATAGTGAAATATATCAAATTTGTATTTTACAATTGTCTTGTTACAATGTAATAATAGGAAATATAGGTAAATACACCTTACTATATTGTAATTTATTTACTTTTTTGTGATTAGGATTGACACATACTTGTTTCGCTAATAGTTATTTTAATCTATTAACTTCATATATATATATTATATACCCTGATGTGTGTAATTGTTCCGCGTAACTGGTCGGTTTTATAACTATTAATATTATATAAGTTATTATATAAATTTGCATACTGTGATGACTCCGTGAGGAGATACCGGTCACTTTTAATAGTAAATAAATATCAATGAAATAAATACACCTATCAGTCCAAGTCAGAAAAATTAAAAATTTTAATTATAAAAGATTCACAGAGGGCCAACAATCGCATGTACCTATAATTACTTACTTGTTTTAATGTTACCATATAATATTTAATGTATACAAAAAGACGTACAAAACAAGATTAAAATAAAATTTTATAGTGTTTAATCGCTCGTAATCGAAATTATGTACATACAGGATACAATTTTCTTAATAAAAAGAGTAGTTGCAATTAGTAGAAACTTATAACTAATAATAGGTCTAAAAAAAAAAAAAAAAAAAACACTGCTACATATCTCCTGGTTCAGTTTCCATCTGTCGCCTCTTACGACGTTTTTTTTACACTTTTACCAAATAGTTTAATAATAATAAATAAATTACTACAACATTCCTTAAAACATGAAATGAAAATATATATTGTACTGTTTGCGTAAGAACAAGCTCTAAGACAGAAAGATATGGAGCGGACTATGCTCTGAAACTCCTCGCGTGATAGAACCCACAACGAGACTATCTGCTGTAAAACAGAAATAACTAACCTAATCCAAAAAGTTATTAAGCACAAGTAGCTTGATCGCCCTTGTCGAAAGAACCGACGGCTTATAAAGAGGAAATGATCCCGAGTGGTAACCTCGTACAGGTTAGTATAGTTCAGGGTGACCCCATTACTAGATGATCCGACGGCCTGATAAGGTTTGCACTTAACGTCCTTCTCATAGCAATGAAAAGTTTAAGTTAAAGTTACATCCATATCCTTCCCACTGCTGGTTGGTCGTCACACAGGCCTCCTCTCATTTCTTAGAGTTCAGACATATAAACACTATCTACACTATGATATATGTTACTTAGGTTGTTTAACGTTATTGTTTTTCAGACGTATATTTATGTAGGTGAAAAATAGCATGTTTCCGTACGAGAGAGTGACAAATTTCTATATACAGATTGTTTATATTTTTAAATCTAAACAGCATGCCAAATTTCAGCTTCATACCTCAAATATTTTTCAATATATAGAGTTTTAAATTTCATATCGCTCTCCTATAAAATTTGCGTTTTGCATTTACGGGATTATACTTAGAGACCGTCGATATGACGTCAACATACAATAATGGCGGACATGAACCGTCAATAACTTGTGACCTTAAAAATAATAATAAGCAAATGTATCGTGTATGGTATCACATATGAAATAGACGTGGTAGAGCCATGCAGCAGCTCTACTATAGTAGTAACACGAATGTGTCGGCTCGACGAGGGAAGGACCACGCTCTCGGAGAATACCAGCGTAAAATAACGGCTTTATGCTGCTGAATTTCGTATGGTGAGTGTAGAGATACGGAGACCCTTTTTAATAGAAACGAGGCATTCCATCTTAGTCCTCAGGGGTGGCAACGCATCTGCATTTTGATTTTTGTCGAGAACGACTGACGTCATAACGTATTCATTTTTTGAAATGTACTTTTTATTTCATATTTCTACAGATTTCTCAGTTTCGTTATTGGGGATTAAATCGGTCGTTTTACATTTTTAACAAATGTAACTTATTTTATGTATATTTACAATAAATGTATTTCACATTAACATAATTGTGTATGTGAAAATACATTTTAGTATAATATTGAACTGGCTTATAATTGAATATAAACTATTGAATTACAATTATAAGCCAGTTTATTTGTGTAAAACGATATAATTTTTTTAAACAACTTTGGTCTAGAAACACTGTCTACTTTTTTTGAAATAAATGTTTTAATTCCTATGACGTAAGCCTTTTGGATATCTATGGACAAGTTTTAATCAACGGTTTTATGCTTTAAAACTTTTGATTTGTTCAATGGTTTTGTAATTTCGAAAGAGTTTCGAATAAATTGCATTTCTGAATGGGTTCACCGTCACCACACTTCATGTAATTGATTGCTGCCTTTGAAGCAATCGGATATAATAAAAATTTAAAATAGCTATATAAAAAAATAAGAAAAATTTTCACGAATTTAATTAATTATATTAATTACATACACTTAAATGCAATATCGTAAATTAAGCTTGGTAAGAAATGCAAAGCGTATGTGCACAAGTCACGACTGTGCGAGGAATTGTTTTTTCCAAATTTTTTGTAAGCTTAAATTCCCTAAAGCTCACTAGACCATACTGGATTATTTTATAATGTATCGACATACATATTATGTTGTTTTATAGCACATTTTTACTAACCATGCAAACGTTTTCGAATTCTATTAATGTGTTTCTAAATACTGGTTTTCTATCCTTGTCGTTTTTATTTATCAATCGTGTAGTGGCAGTGTAAGAATATCCCTACCATATCATCACGTGAGTATCGTAGAAGGCGACAGTAGAAAACAAGAAAGGAGATTTACAGCAGTGTTTTCCCAAAACAACTATAAAATGAAAATATAATGTAGTTGCCGACTCGCCTGTACATATTGAAATCAAATGTTTTATTTATACACACGACAAGCATCATTAAAAAATAAAGTGCCTACATAAGTTCCACAGCTGGGCACACCGTAACCGTTACAGCCTATTAACGTCCACTGTTGAACATAGGCCTTCCCCATATATTGCCTCATAGGGGGATATTTGCCATAGTTGCCACGCTTGGCATGGGGGTTGGGCAACCGCAGTTTTTAATTTTAGTTACTTTATCAGGAAGACGCTGCTGCCCATCTCCTGATTTGTACCCTCTTTCGCCTCTTACGACACCCACGGGATGATGGGAAGTACCACCATGCTACCCCACATGTCCTCTAAATATTAATCAACTTATATATAATTACTTCTATTACTTGTAGTACGACAAACGAGCACACAGTCCACCTCATAGTAGGTTGATGCCGTAGCCCATAAACACCTACATCTATCCTTAATTAGTAATTGAAATGTAGATACGTTGACACCCGTGAAGACATAGATAGAATGCCTTGTTACTGGTAGTAAATAGTGTCTCCAGTTTTCTACACTTACCATATGAAACGCAGAAACATCATGCTGCTATTTCACGCTGGTATTCCGTGTGAGCGCAATCCTTCCCCGGTCGAGCTGACCTATTCGTTTATCAGCCTTATTACACTGCAGTGTGACTCTAACACGTATTTCTAACAGAATATAACAGATGTCCTCACGAATTTTTTACTTAAAATTGCTATTACCAAAATCAAAACTTTAATAAAAAGTCAAAACCAACTTCAAAAACTAAAAATATTAAAATAAATTCCACATAATAGCTTCTGAAGTCAGTGCTAAGACATAGTATATCGTGGAATTACAGCCCTAACTTCGAAATAATTTTATTCATTCTAGTTTTGAAGTCGCTTTTCACTTTATATTACCGTTTAATTTTTTCAAACTAGGGAATATTACAGATTCAAGGTAATATTTAACGTCTAAATAGCTACATAACAGTTTTCGTCCCCTAGTTTTTAACCCTAAGGGGTAGAATTATTTTTCAAATTTATGTGGGACCGTTTCGAAGTTTAACCTGTGTGCATTTCAAGAGCGGTAGAAGTGCAACCTTCAGAAAACTAAACTTCGAGAGAATGAGACGAATGCAGAGTATCAGGAGAAGGAAAATTGTAGGGTTTATGTAATTAAAATATAAATAATTTTATAATAAACAGTGTATACTATATTCTATCTCATTCTCTTGCAGGCTAAATCCTATAGATGTACATGTTTGTTTCTAAAAAAGTTTTTACTTCAAAATCACATTCACATTTATTATTTAACAACAGAAGAGTAAAAAATATTTTAATTTAAAATCTTATACAAACGGATTTTATAGCATAATGAAGGACACATTTTAATGTAATATTAACAAAAGTGATATTATAGTACGTTTGTCTATGTTACCTACGACTGCCTCGTTGGTCAAGAGGTCATAAACGTGGTTGCTAATCTTGAGGTAACGGGTTTAAATCAGTATTGTTTAGGTTTTCTGTCAAGAAGTTGACGATTTTTACTCCCGTGCTTTGGAAATTACGTAATAATCAATAGAGAGTGCACCTGTGCTTGCACACACGCTCGTGTACTATAATCACAGAGTATTCATGTGCTATAATACCGAGCTACTTGCTACTCTTCGTTGAGACTGGCCGCCGTAACTTAAATCGGTCTGAAGGACATTATGTACTATCATTATAAAAATCACAATCCATGCATTTAAATCCACCATTTGTAATGTTAAGCAAAATAACTAAAACTGTATTCAGCAAAGCAAAATGCTTTTGCATCGGCTCATTTGTAAAGTCCCGTAATAGCTTCCATTAAACACCTAGTCGTGGAGTCAAATGGCCTCCGGTGGTGGTCTCTAATCTCACCGTCCATTTCCCTTCGACGCTTAGTTACAATTTACCGCTGTGTGCAAACTTCCGTAAAGCCAACAAAGCAGTTAGAATAAGCTAATTCAAATTACTAGCAATTCTTTATTGTAATACCTTGAGCTTACAAATTATTGTAAATTAATGATGTATTGTTATAAAATATTTTGAGGTTAACTACTAGATAACATACTTGTTAGAAAAAAAGGCTTTTACTTAATATAACCATAAAATGACAAAGTAGTGTGCGAACGATGATTGGACACAAGCGAGTAATTTAGCTTGAAAGAATTATTTTAAAGGAACATAAAAATGGGATAGTTCAACCTCTCGCGCCTCGTTAGGCGGTGTGGAATGGGAGGATCGAGATAGGATTTTGTGGGGATTAAGCAATTTAGGTAAAAAGCCTAGCGCTTATATATCTATACATCAATACGTGAACATCGAAAATTGGGAATGAAACTGATACATTTATAACATATATCATTTTAAATGTAAAATACCACGGTTACACTACCGTATACCAAATAAAAAAATAAACAACACAAAACATGTGTGCAGTTCACACGCGGTAGAAGTTAAACCTTCAGATGAAATGAAATATAAAACAAAGTTTTATAGAATAAGGGAGATAGTAGAGCACACAGCCCACCTGATGGTAAGTCGATAATGTGGCCCATAGACATCTACATCTATTCTCGAATAATAATTCAAATAGGAAGATAATGAGAGGTAAGAGAAAGAAACGTTATATTTCTTGAAAACATGAATTACTCATTAACATAACATAGCTAAATAATATGTTACAGATTGTAAATGTAAAATTATGTAGTACATATTTTGTATTAAATTAAATTATGCTGTTCATTAAATAAAGCGGCTACAAGACCGTGACTGCACAAACATTGATGCTAATCACACAAATGTTAATCTCCAAATGTCAATCCACATCGCTGGATAAGTTATTATAATAACTCGGCTCAGCTCATCTGATCGCCCAAAAGTTATCATCCAACTTTGTAATACGAGGATGACAGTATTCCGAATATTTCCTATGAAGTGTTGACAATCTATGATTTATTTTCCCGGACCCGGTACCTTAAATAGTGCCTTATTTATTACTATGAAACTTGCACCACTGCCAAGCTTCCCCTTTTAAAATGAATTATACTTAATTAATTTAAATGCAATTTATTTTCTAAGTTATCATTGTTGACATAAGTATTTTTAACCGAGTTTGAAAAACGAGAAAACTCTAAATTCGACGCGTATGTTTATTTTTTATGTCTGCTCACCCATTTCTCGGAAATGGGTGAGTACCTATTTCAATAATTCTTCTCTTATTAAACAGGTTATACAAAAATCACTCCTGACGGTGGAAAAAACGTGGATAGCGTTTGTAATGTAACCGTTTAGGTGTCATTTTAGTTACTAACCTAAACCTGTAATATTCCTCAGTCGACTCAAAATGGTAAAAAATAAAATTCAAAAATTAAAAAGAATAAAATAATTTAACACATAATAGCTTCTGAAGTTGAGGCTTGATCTCTTCGATACACTTCGTCCTAACAACAACTTTAGAATCTGTTATTTTAAAAGCCTAATGTTTTTGCATTTAAAAGTAAATAATGATGACCTGCTAAGAGATGCAGGAAGTCGATGGATGCAGGTGGGTCAGGACCGTTCTTTGTCGCGTTCCTTGGGGGAGGCCTATGTTCAGCAGTGGTCTTTATTAAGCTGTAACAGTAACGGAATAATTTTACTATCTATGTATTTATATTCTCCTTACTACGGGAGAGGCCTATGTTTAGCTTTGGAATGTTTACAGATGATGAGGGCGAAGATTTTTTTTTAAGAATAAAATAGAAGTTTCATTCCACCTGATGGTAAGTGGCTACTGAGAGGCATTGATACCTACAACCTACCTCAAACAACAAAACACGCATTGCTGCTGACCGAAATTCGGTCGCGACTACATTTTTATTATCATATATTATAGTGTTGGTATTTGGAGAATTTTTTCGTTTAGCGCTCGTCTTTTGACGAGCTGTTATGATGATGCCTCCGTCTTCCTTTTTATTTTTGTAATTATTAAAAAAATGCTTTGCCAAGAATTTTAAGGCTTCATATAGTGGATTCGAGCCCAAGATGTTTTAGTTTCGCTGTCCGTCCCTTAACCCTTTATTTAATAAAAACGTAATTTTGAATATTAAATGATTTAGGATACTATAAATCAACATTTAAATAAAATCAAAGAACGGTAAGTAGCATCAATCTTATGTCGAAGTATATGACGTCTAACTTACTCATAATTTTTCAAATTGAGTTTTTTCATCAACCTTCTGAAAAGTCAATCTTCCTCTTTCATTAACTTTGACAGTTAATAACAGCCCCGATAGAGTCTTAATCTGAATTGCTAATGTTATTTTTATTTAAATTATTTTGCTGTGCCATGAATTAAGTGTCCATTATAGTCAGACTGTTTGCGTTATCGAACCGTTTGACGTTGGAGGGCAAAATATTCCTCAATTTAACAGGCCACCTTCCAGAAAATTTACAGTATTTAATGCAGTATCATTTAAACCGGTTTAGCAGTTTACGAAAAATCGGTAAACATATAAAAAAACATACTGGTCGAATACAGAACCTCCTGGGTTTTGAGCTCGGTTAAAGTATTTTTTTATAAGTAAGGGCTTAAATTTAAAATGAGCACACCACCCAAGTATTGGTAAATGGATGCTGTGGCTCATAGATAACATTTATCCTCGCTGCACCCTTATACACGCTGACAAGGGTCACCGGTTCTCTTCACAAACTAAACGAAATATAACATCATCATGTCGTCTTTATACGCTAAGATTCTAAGTTGGCGTGGTCATTCACAGTTCAAGGCGACTTATTCATATAGAATATTTTTATTATTCGTTCTATAGTTAGAAGTACTCAAAATTGACTCAGAAGACAGGTCACTGATAAAAGTCAAAAGATAAAGTAAGTGAAATTAACATTAGAATAAGGTTATTTCATGTTTAGATTTTTTCCTTCTTTGGCCCTTTTCTGTATAATCAAGTCAATTTTGTGCATGTATCCTTTATAAGCGGCAGCTTGTAAAAAAATAATTTGCACGAAAAGTTTCAAAAGTTGGCCTACAATGATACGAACAAGTTGTCGATTGTTTAAACTTATTTTATTATTACATATTTTAAATAAATTAACCTTAATTAGTTAATAAGTAATTAATTTTATTGTTCGGGCATTATAATTAACTTCGGATTGTCTGTGGACACTGCACTAGCGACATCTCTCGCATTATTATCGAGACGTCGTCGGTTCGGGGCTCGCTCGGACGATGTGTGGGACGCACGCCCTTATAATTAAAAATATATATTATTAAATGGTTATTTGAATGATTATGTGCTAATATACAGAAAATTTGGTTGTATTGTGGACATTCAAATATATTTGCGGTTTATAACCACCATTGTGAAGAAGATTGCAAGCATAGCAACAGATAACCTCCGGCCGGAGGCGTCTCAAAGATCACACCGCTTCACCATAGAAAGCAGGTTAGTCCATTTGACTTTTCGGGGTGATTATAACGACTGTAGACCGCCACGCGAGCAAAACTGGCGCCAACCTTGCTCACCACTGAATTAGCTGTCGAAGGCTCGCAAATAGCGTGTATATTTATATAAGAAACAGAAAATATTCAATAGTGTGTCTATTATCACATACACATGAGATATAGGTTTATCCTAGTTCAGGTACCTATTAAATTAAAGCTTTTTAGTTCATTGTACAGCTTAGATTTTTTCAGAAATTTCAAATAAAAATTAAAAAAAGTCATAATACAGTTGCAGCTTAGCTTTACTACGTTACAAACGTAAAGACGAAAATCAATTTGTTTACAAAATGCTACAGTTTACTGGAATAATCATGCAAAAAGCAAAACAAAGGAAACCGATTTGATAGATAGCACAACATTTAAACGAAATTGCTATGTCGACACGATACAATGATGTGTAGTTTTGATATGGAAATAATTGTCAAAGCTTTCACTCTAATAGCATCGGTGTCGTCGTTATGAGTGAGAACGTATGAATAAAATATTATGTTTTCGCTTTATGTTGGTTAGAATTTTGAGGAAACCATCCATTCATTTTAATACCGCCCAAAGTTCAGATTTGAGGATATCTCAACCCCCAACATCTGAAGGTGGTCGTTGTATTCCAGTGATACATTTTCGAAAGAAGGATCCAAGGTGAGCTGGCTCCTTTTTGCAGTGTAGAGATTGGCACTGCCCCGTTCGGAGACTGCCTGTAGTGTGAGATTCACACGCTCTACCATAGCTTCTCTTTCGGACTGGATTTGATCCGGACTTGCCCGAGCATTGGGCTGGTACCTCTCCACAACTGTGCTGTCATCTGCATACCCATAGATACCAAGCATAAGCAGATCATTATTAGGCAGCAGGAAGAGAGTTAAGGAGAGAACGGACCCCTGAGGAACACCAGCGTTAGTCGGCCCAGGATCGAATGGGCAGGCATCGACGACAACCCAGAGAAACCGTTCACTCAGAAAGTCCTTTACCCAGACAATCAGACCAGAGGATAAACCGTACGCTAGAAGCTTACCCAAAAGGCTAGCATGCCAAACTCTGTCAAAGGTCTTCGAGACATCAAGGGAAACAACAAGTGATGCCCCACTGTTCTCAAGGGCCTCGCCCCATACGTGTGTGGCGTACGCTAGAAGTTCCCCAGCTGACCGAATTCGGCGAAACCTGTATTGCCGGTCACTAAGGAGGTTATTCTGTTCTAGGTATGTCATTAAGCGGGCGTTCAATATACGCTCCATAATTTTGCAGAGTATGTAGGTAATTGAGATCGGCAGATAATTGGCAGGGTCAGCACGGCTGCCGTTTTTTGGAATAGGCTGCACGTTGGCCAGCTTCCAGGATTTTGGCACTATTCCAGTTATAAATGAGAGGCGGAACAAGCGTGTCAGCATAGGAGACAACTCAGGTGCACAAGCCTTTAGATCTATAGCTGGTATACCATCTGGTCCACTAGCTTTATTCACGTCTAGACAACGCATTGTTTTAAGAACCTCCTTATTTGTGATACGATCCTCCGACAAAGAGGTCCTGCAGTGAGGTTATTCAGGTGGAACGTTGTTGCCACTGTCTAGAGGCGACTGAATGAATGAACCTGACTTAATATAAAAGTGAAACAATTGAAATAATGTATTCACACAACTTTACTTTTTAATTTGTTTATGTTTTATTTTAATCTATGAATAAATTTTAATGATGATTTCAAAAACGGTTTGCTTTGCCTTTCGTTATGCATACAGCAAAGGTGTATGCTGAATCAAATAGTTCCATTTGCCAGCGTCTATATTCCCGTCTTCTAGGCAAGAGTTACGCTAAGTTAGTGCGATTGCGATATACCTTCTAGGTATTCATCATCGCTTACCAACTGGTGGTATTATGGTCAAGTACTGGCTTTTTATAAGTAAACAATGTACTTGTATTACTAAATCTATTTATAGCAGAATAGTAGACTATTTACTTCATGACATTTTTAGAATTTGTTAATAGTCAATATATTATTATTTATATTTAAAAATACAAATATTAAATTGTGTGACATTAACGCACATGTTTACTACTAAAATATTTACAAAGCTGGCGACAAGTCAGTTTATTTTTCTTCAAATAGTTTTCGATGTTCCGATGTTGCCAACAATAACAGTCTGAAATAACATTGATTGTTCCATGTAAAGCGTTCAGCTTAAATTGTAACTTTACTGTATGAAATATAATACAGAATTTAAATATTCTATAGAATACGTATTAAAACCAAATTTTCGTGTCTTTAACCTATTGATTCTTTTTTAATTTTCATAATAGGTACATGCCCACTATATCAAATAAACATTACGAGGTGATCTATGGGGGAGCCCATGTTCAGCAGTGGACTTGGGCAGGCTGTAATGATGATGATGATAATGGTGAAACTTACCTAGAGTATGTAGCTGTCCGGTTATATCTAAAACAAAATCAAAGAAATGATTACAAAAATCAAAGGCATGTAACTTTATTATTTATTTATTTATTTATTCTTTATTGCATTCCTTAATCTAAAAGAATACAAAGGGCGGACTTAATGCCTTGAGGCATTCTCTACCAGTCAACCCATGGAGTGGTGAGAATTTGACGTAGGTGTAGCGATATAGAATAAAAACAAAATAAAAATGATAATTAACTACGTTATTTATACATTTTACTAATATATACAATAAACAAACTATAGAAATATCTCCTATTTATACATATATACAAATATATACATACATACATAAACATACATATATACATATCAACATACATATATAAATAGTACATACAAATAACTATGAATATATAATTCTAACAATATAATTGTCATGGATGATTCATGTAAGAAGCGTTGTCTTTAATAGATGATAACGCACCAACTTTTTAAAAGCAAACTTATTGGGAGCTTTTCTGATGTCATCGACCAAGGAGTTCCAAAGGCGTGTTGCCTGAACTGTAAAGGAGTTACCATAGAACTCGTTGAAGTGAACTGGAATACATATTTTGTTGTTAGAAGATGAACGTAGAACCCTATCATGAGATGAAGAGAGATAGTGAAATTTACTCTTAAGATAAGAAGGCGAAAATGGGTCATTTAATATGGAAAAAAGAACAAGTAATATTCCGGAAATACGCCTCTGCCGGATTGTAAGCCAATTAACTTTAGATCTATATTGCGAAATATGGTCATACTTACGAAGCCCGAAAATAAATCTTATACAGTTATTGAGAAGGAGTTCCAGCTTGTTCAGAAGATCCTAGGACAGATCTGGGTAACACACATCTGCATAATCAATTATGGGTAATATGAGCGATTGGACAAGCATGATCTTAGACTTTGTGGGGAGAAAATGTTTTAAACGATACAGATTATTGTAATTAATACCAAAGAATACCAAATTAGAGAATACCAAAAGACATTAAATCCGCTCTTTGTAACCTATTTATTAAGTTGTACAATTAAGTAAAAATAAATAAATAAATAGTGTGTAAACTACCACTAACGTGGAAAACCACGCGTATGTAATGGTTGCAGCACAAATGGGTCGGCTAGACCGGGAAGTGCCACGCTCTTACATAATACCAGCGTTAAACAGTAACATAATGCTGCTGTACTTTGTAGGAGACCATTTTTTCTGATAACGAGACATTTTATCTTGTGATAACGCATCTACAAATTGAGTTTAATCCATGTCGATGTGCCACTGCATCCACTTACCATCCGGTGGACTGTGTGCTCATTTTCATAATTCATAATTATTTATTTGCATAGAATGTAGGTAGGTATTACAAAATTATTATTAAAACATATTAGTTCCATTACATTTTACCATATCGAGGCGTGCAGATTTTAAATAAATAGTAATTCTACTTTTTTTTACAATGATTGATAAATTTTAGTTTATTAATATAATATAAAATGTCCAAATAATATAAAATATAAAATGACCAAATAATAATAAAATATATTATGTCAAAAGATTAATTACGAAAAATATGTCACACAATCATTTACAAATATTAAAATATAAATGTTCATAATACGTAAATACCGTAAAAATAACCAACTAATAATTACTCTATAACTATCAGTCTTATTTTGTTTACTCACAGCAAATGTTTCAAGCAATTTGGATACAGATATTTAAATATGTAATTTGTTTTGATTTTTATGATCAAGATACTCATTTACGATTAAGTAAAAGCCTTTCATGAAGTTTGTTTTTTAACTTTGTTGCTGGGAAATTTTTAAACTCGTCGGGTAAAGAATTAAAGATTTTAATCGCCATTGTATGAATTTTTTTGAAAGAACATAAATTTACATTTTGGAGGGTATATTCTGTTATAAGATCTCTTAAACTTCTATATCTTAATAAATTAATAATTCACGTAAATTAATTTATCTTTTCCGTTTATACAAATCAGTGTGTTTTGCTAGACAGGTATCTTATGAGTTGGGGAGATTTCTCTTAATTGCCCGCTTTTGACAGAGCAGACGGATATCCGATCGCAGTTTTGAGCCCCTCAAACCCTTGATTATGTCGTCACCTCTGGTAAAATAAAAAAAAATCTGAGATTGCCATATTATACATTAACCTCCTATAAGATATGTGTTTTCGAACACATAATATACATCCATATTTTGAAGCAAGTTCAAAAAACTAAAAACTAGGTTTTATATTATATTTGACACGTATGTTTTTTGAAGTGAAAAGTTCCTTAGAATCGTTATGAGTTGAAACTCGATTAAACGAAAAAGCGACACTAAAAAGAGACAAACTTATACGAGTACATCTATAGGATTAAGCCTGCGAGAGAATGAGGTAGAATACAAAGTAGTAAGCGACAGTAGCCTAATGGCAGTGTGCGGACCGCGAACTCAAAAGGTTGTGGGTTCGAATTCGAATAAATAGTTACGTTATTATACTTTTATTTAAAAAATAAGCAATAGCTGTAAATTTTCCAAGTAAGCATTGCTAGTATTTAAAAAATATACAGTGTTTCTTATAATCTCTGTCTCCTCTGTGTGCGGTGCTCTAAAGATGGTTAATATAAATTTTTATTATAAAATAAACAGTGTAATAAATTTATAAATTTATTAAATAAATGAAATTATCATTATATCCAATCCATTCATAATAATCCACGATTTCACAACTTTGGGTCATCTAGCGTTTATTTTACGTACCACCTTGACAGTCTATCAATTTTTGTTCGATAAAATTACTTTACCTATATAGTCAAGTAGATGGTGCTATTACAAAGCAATTTTACTCAAAAAAAGGATTCTTTTGATTTATTGCACTAAAATTTACCTTCTAAGTGTCTAAAAATAAGAATTGTAACATTAATGTGCTATACAATTAATATTTTATTTTCATTGAAAATTAATTGCTAAATATTATACATATAAAATTATCATATTGAATCAATAGTAAATAGTATTCATACCTTAGTTATTATTAGAATTAAAGAAATTGAAAACTTGGAATCTGTTTGTTTATGTAGAATAAAAAGTAAAATATTTTTTAAACTTACTAAAAAAATTATAATAAATAAACCCTACAACTATCCTACTCCTGATACTCTGCATTCGTCTCATTCTCTCGAAGCTTAGTTTTCTGAAGGTTGCACTTCTACCGCGTGTGAACTGCACACAGGTTTTTATAAATTTATTTATATTTTAATTACATAAACCCTACAATTATCCTTCTCCTGATACTCTGCAATCATCTCATTCTATCGAAGTTTAGTTTTCTGAAGGTTGCACTTCTACCGCGTGTGATCTGCACACAGATTTTTATAAATTTATTTATATTTTAATTACATAAACCCTACAATTATCCTTCTCCTGATACTCTGCATTCGTCTCATTCTCTCGAAGTTTAGTTTTCTGAAGGTTGCACTTCTACCGCGTGTGAACTGCACACAGGTTTTTATAAATTTATTTATATTTTTATTACATAAACCCTACAATTATCCTTCTCCTGATACTCTGCAATCATCTCATTCTATCGAAGTTTAGTTTTCTGAAGGTTGCACTTCTACCGCGTGTGAACTGCACACAGGTTTTTATAAATTTATTTATATTTTTATTACATAAACCCTACAATTATCCTACTCCTGATACTCTGCATTCGTCTCATTCTCTTGAAGTTTAGTTTTCTAAAGGTTGCACTTTTACCGCGTGTGAACTGCACACATGTTTTTTTTTCATGTTGTATGTTCGCTGATTTCTCGAAAATGGCCAAATCGAATTAAATTGTTCTTAATTATTAATTAGGTTATACTTCACGGGTGTTGTCAAATAAATTTTGTAGAAAAATTCCACCCACACGCATTGACAAATAAGGGATGAAGATTTAGATATTCTAGTTGTAACCTTAAAATTGTGAAATCCCTAGACCACTCAAAAGGTAAAAAATTAAACCTATCGATAAAACTTGTCAACCGACTACGACCAAAATAAATATCCACATAATAGCTTTTAAAGTCGCGGCTATAATTCTTCGATATATTTTAAGTTAGCACCGACTTTGCATGCTATTATGTGGAAATTAATTTATTCTTTTTATACTTAGAAGCCAATTTTAGGTTTACATTATTAGTTATATTTTGTAAGATAATTATATTGAATTAAAAATTACGTTAATAAAACGGATAATAAATGTAAACCTGTTGAAAATAATAAGAAAAATTTAGAAAATCCAAAAGTGCACACCTTGATGCCCCATTTGATTATTAATTGAGTATCGATGTAGGTGTTTTACGGCTTTATTCTATATAAAAAATGACGTAGGTGAAAACTAAAAAAGAACGCAATGGATTACAGGAGTGATTATCGAAAAGAAACCAGCCTTACATGATTCCGAAGATAGAGAAAAAAATTAGGTACTTTTGTTATGCAATATCTTGCAGACAGAGAATTTATGAACCACAGACTAAAGGACATCCACATATTTTTTATCGGACATTTTTTTATAATACGTGTTGTTGAATTAAAAAATTAAGCATCAAGCTTGTTCATTAGTGTTCCCTCTTTCTAATCATGTGATTTTCATAACATATTACTGCGATGTGAAATAATAAACACGACTTAATGTGAGTGAAACGAGTGATTTAAAAAATTTGACAGTAGAGCCCAACCTCTCCGCTTTGCGATCGAGATGTGCAATAAAAAAAAACTACAAATACAATTAAAGTCCTAGCAAATAAACAATAAAATGAAGCGAATTGTTGTAGGTCGGTCCCCCATTTAGATGGATTGATGACCTGGTAAGAGATGTGCATTTATTTTGCTACATTCCTTAAGGTAAGCGTATGTTCAGTAGTAAACTTGTGATGGGCTGTAATGATGACGATGTTGCTGTTGAAACAATACAATTGTGTAATTTCAAATTATTCATGATATTTTAAATATATACTTCCAGTCAACTTATATTGTAAATAAAAAAATTATATCATTACAGCCCATCAAATTCTTCTACTGAACATAAGCCTCCGCCATAGATTTCCTCAAAGGTTGGATAATTTCAGTTTTTTGTTTGTTTTGAGTTATCATCGGGAAAATGCCGATGTCCATTTGTTGTTTCACTTTCCCTCCGGTTTCTCTTGTGAGACACGCGGGATGATATCGGGGACTATAAATAAATAAATACTTTACAACAAATTAGATTTAACATCTGACTTGTAGCAAAAAAGCTCTAATCAATTCAGTGCTTGCTACTTCATTATAGTAAAAGTAGTTCTTTCTTCCAAATACTAGCAGGCATTCCTCCACATTTAGCTTATCATACCCCTCTATCTCCATACTAATTTACGACCACATAACGCCTGCAATCTTACTTCCAACACACCATTATCCCCGCTGCTCAAATTAAGCGAGAAGCTACTTTATCAACTCGTATATTGTTGAAGGTACGCCCACAACCAAGCGGGATGTACTATAGGACTTAATTTTTACATTGTTATTACAACATTCTTATTATAAAATGTTGTACGATTAAGGAGTATTAAAATTAAAATGTGATGTTTTTGTATATTGACGTAAGTGCCGCGATACGTCTGGTACTACGATTGTCAGTTCGCCTGGTAAGCGTGGCACACATTCTTCCTGCAACGGGTGAGACACATTCACATTATTTTAACAATAATGGGAATGTGTCTCACCCGTTGCAGGAAGAATTATTTAATTAAATAATCAGAATTAATCAATATTAGCTCGAAATAAAAAAAAAACTATTGATAAATCAAATTGTGCATGCCTTAAGCGCATTAAATAAATTACGTATATCATGATTATACCTTTTTTTTAAAGTAGTTTAAATACACACAAGTTTCCACTAATAACCTTATTACTATACTTCAAATTTTCCGATAATTTTATGTCAAACTTCAATAAAAAAAAAATTGGAAAATCCAAAAGTGCACGACTCATAATGCTCATATGATAGAGAAAAAATTAAAAAAAAATGTAAATTGTAGTTCTTTTCGTCAAAGAGTTCCAGTAGCCAGTAGTCACCGAAATACACCTTCAAGTCACTCCGTCAAGTCTGGAGGTAAGGTCTATTTATAACTAACAAAACGAGCCCAAACTCGGCACATCTAGTTCTCCTCGTCGGGGAGTTCCAGTAGCAGTCATCAAAGTCCACCTTCAAGTCACTCTATCAAGTCCGGAGGTAAGGTCTCATCATAATTAACAAAACGAGCCCAAACTCGGCACATCTTGTTCTACTCTTCGAGGAGTTCCAGTAGCATTCACCGATGTACACCTTTAGGTCATTCTATCAAGTCCGTAGATAAGGTCTCATCATAACTAACAAAACGAGGTCAAACTCGGCACACCTATTAATGCTCGTAGAGGAGTTCCAGTCGCAGTCATCGAAGTACATCTTCAGGTCACTCTATCAAGTCCGGAGGTAAACTTTCATCATAACTAACAAAACGAGGCCAAACTCGGCACACCTATTACTACTCGTCGAGGAGTTCAAGTAGCAGTCATCGAGATACACCTTCAGACCACTCTTTCAAGTCCGGAGGTAAGGACTCATCATAACTAACAAAACGAGGCCAAACTCGGCACACCTAGATCTACTCTTCGAGAAGTTCCATCAGCATTCATCGAAGTACACTTTCAGGTCACTCTATCAAGTCCGGAGGCAGAGGCGGATTAAATATCGACTGCGCGCTAGGCTAGCCTAGCATCTCATCGGCGCCCCTCTAGGGGCCATATTATATCTATTATAAATTAAATATACTCATTTTCCAAATAAAAGTAAAGTAAAGTAAAGTTACAGCCTATATACATCCCACTGCAGGGCACAGGCCTCCTCTCATTTTCCAAATAAACTATATTATAATTTATAATATAATTTAATAATTGCAAACTAATTAGTATACGAGTACCATTAACAGGGGGGCATAAATGAAAAATGTGATGAGAGAGTAAGAGCGATTTAGGAGTAACCAAATACGACTATTTTTTTTTCGTTTAAAACTTCCGCACGCGCCTTTTTAACCTTGTGCTCCTAGGCACGTGCCTAGTTTGCCTTAACGATAATCCGCCACTGTTCAGAGGTAAGGTCTCATCAAGGTAGCATATATCGAAGTACATCTTCAGGTCTCCATAAAGTCCGAGACGTATAAGTTTATTTATATATAAATCCTGCGTACTTGTAGCGAAATAAAATATAGTAATAAAAATCCGTGATTATAAAAATAATAATAATATCTTACCTTGTTCAAGTATGTATCTTTATAGTAGTATAGTAGTAAATTTGGTTTTTGGAATATTTTGTATTTCTACAGCGATCGATATTTTTCAGCACGAACCGCTGTCACAGAACAAATAATAGTACTACGTAAACAAAAAAGTAGCTCTGTGGCCCGGAGTGAGGCAAAGGGTATTTAGTAAAATAAATCTGGCTGCTCAAAACACCGAAAATTACTCTATTTCTCACCCAAAAAAAAATAACTAAAAAAAAACCAAATTAAACTGCCATTTACATTCCATGTCTTCCCATATGATAGAAGAAGAGTTTAAAAATAGATTGAGTCGAACAATTGATATTTTCAAAAGTTATTGTGTTTACGCCTCCAAGGCCGCAAAGGTGTAGATTTATCAAGTCCGCATGACTTGATAAATCTACACCTTATGCCACTAAAACCGCTTTTTTTATGTAAAAATAGCAATTGATCGAATTTAAAAAAAAATAAGTATATCAATCATTTATCTTTCTGACAATGTGCTTTTTATATAATTTATATGTTCAATATGATTGTTAGATATGATTTCATGCGACAAAACGTTGGAATCTTGATTTTTAGGCGCTGGTAGAACATACCGGCGCGCTTTGCGCTTAAAGCATGCAATAATTTTCTAGCTCTTCATTCTTAAGCTATTAAAAACGTTCATTTTAAACTTACCCTCTTAATAAGTACTAGAAAATGTTTACCTTTTTTTTTAGTTTATTGTGTTTTCGTCCGCAAACCCGTAGTCTGCCTGTTTGTTTCGTCATACTGTTTGTCTATTTTAGCAGATTTAAAACAAACATGCTGTGATAATTTTAGATATAAGCTTTTTATTTTATTGTAAATAAATAGAGATATAATTTTTCAAAATTCTTATCAGATAAAACTGATAAGAGCTTTGAAAAACCTTTTCTAACTCGGTTTGCTCGTGCAATGTGAAATTTTTAGGCAAACACCTATTCTCTGGGCTACCATGACACAATATATATACATTTAATAACCTTGTGGTAGCGGTTGCAAGCTTGCAAGAGTGTTCCACTTAGGTAACTTCCTACTATACCCTGCTTAAAAGCCAAGTACATTTCAACTTTAATTTCGATCTATAAGCAATAACGTTTAGTCTATTTTCAGAGTAATACTTAAAAAGCCGCAAGTTATCGTTAAATAATATTGAGTAGAAATTACAAGAGTAGCTAGGCCCTAACAATAACTACACTCGACTCGAGAGCTCCCGTAATTTACACCGTCGTTAGGGAAAGTTTTAAATCGCGCTATCAAATGTCTGTTTTCCTTGTATAATTGACAATGACGGTGAGTTGTTGAACGTAAGGTTCATTATTGTTTTACTAATTATAAGCTACTATAGGCTTTCGAAAACTGTATGTCTATGAAGAAGGTATTATAACCGAATAAATCGATACTTTTATACTTTTCTTAATGCATAAATTTCCTAAAAAAGTAAGTAGTTTCTGACATAACCGTCCAGTCGCCATTAGCTTTCACACACAAGTGAAAATCAAAATTAATTAATACGACTTTCATTTGTGTCTACTGATACTAATTATATTGACCCTTTTTACTGGAAACGAGGCGTCACATCTCAGTTCTCAGGATCGGCATTTTGATTCTTAATCGAGGATAAATGTAGATGTCTATGGGCCACACTAACTTTAATCTAACTTATTTATATTAAAGAAGGAAATCATCTGTTTTGATACTGAAATAATTATGGTATGAGCATGACTTCTTCATTCCACGGCTGGACATGGCAATTCTCACAGTAATTTCCTATAATTATGGCGCGTAGAAGGCGGACTAGAGAACACACTATCATATTGTACGCATTTATTCGCTCTGCTCTCTATTGTTGGCCTTGTTTTTCGACCGACTTCAAAAAAGAAGGAGGTTTTCAATTAGGATGTTAATATTTGTCATATATATACGGATTTGCAAAATTATTTTTCGTTCGAAAGAAGTTTATTCCAAAACTAGCTTTTGCCCGCGACTTCGTCCGCGTAGATATTATACTTTAAACTATAGGTGATCCATCAATATTCGCACTTTTAACTTCCATCACCCTCTTTAGGGATGATTTCCGTGATCAAAGCTATCCTATTTCCTTCCCCGTGACTTAAAATATCTCTATACCAAATTTCATCTAAATCGGTTCAGCGGTTTAAGCGTGAAAAGGTACATTTGCTCCCGCGGCGATGAGCGATGTTTTCCCCCACCTCACTCGCAGTACGCCCGACCGCCCTGCGCGCGCCGGATCGCACAATTTTATATCATCGTTACTTTTAAATTATTTGACCAAATTACGTAGTTTAAAAGACAAAAGTTATTTACTTTGAACATCAGAAGTGAATAAAGTATTTATTTTGATAAAATCCATTTGTTACTGCATAATGTGCATTGGAAATAAAGTATCAAATTTTATTTTATTTATGGTTCACTATTTTTGATATTGAGGAACAATTCCACCATACATTATATTTGTGTAACTCTTACAGTTTTTGCAACGCACGCCAAAATAGCTCGCAGATGACAGATTTTTTCCGACTTACTTAACACTTATCGTTATATTTTGACCAATTTAAACAATATCTTTATTAATTATAGCCTATGTGTTGTTCTGATGTATGAGCTATATTACTGTAAAGTTTCATTAAAATACACTCAGTAGTTTTTGAGAAGAAGAGTAACAAACATCCATACATCCTCACAAACTTTCACGTTTATAATATTATAATATAATAATAATAATATAATAAGTGGGATAATTAGGATGGTCCCATTTAAATTTCGTAAAGATCTGATGGTGAGTATGGTACAGAGGCAGACAACGGAACTCATCAATAAATGCCAGCAAATCAACCGCGATTGCTGCCATCGCATATCTTTGCATTGTTTACGCAATCAAACTATGTATAATAATAACACTATAATAAAAAAATTATAACATAACAACTGTTACTGGACACTATTAGCAATTAATAAAAAAAATGGGTTTTATTGTTAAAAACCTTAGAAATTCAATTAATAAAAAAGGAGCAGACTTCGTCTAAGACAAGTTTAGCTTAATATGTTCTAAATGGTTTAAGGTATCATCCCTTCAGGTTTTGCACCTATCTTCCAAACACCTGTATAACATTACACCTGTACTCTTTAAAAGGGTACACAGATGTGTTCAGTAAACCACGGTACACCCTCATTTCTGTCAAAATTGTTATATTGAAGTCGTTTGTTGAAAATATTTAATTTTACCACATGTTGTTTTTCATCTTGTATTATACGGACTATATCGTCATCAATTGAACAATTTAGCGTTGTTTCCTTCCATCCATCCCTTAATAATATCCTTCAGACCGAATTTCGGTCACGGCAGCAAGTCTCAACGTAGACTAGCCATCTATGCAGGACAGGATTATAGTACCCGAGTGTATGCGTGCATTCTCTATTCTCTCACTCTCATAGTCCGATAGGACGGCAAACCGACACGACCGGAGAGAGATCAGGCCCAAGACCAACGGCTTTACGGGTTTTCCGGGGCACGAGTGTAAAGCACCACCGAATTCCCGACTCCGGGATGTTACTGAGAATTTCTTAGCAGAAAAACTAAATAACAAATTTTTGTTGAGCCGACCCGGGATTCGAACCCTCAAGACCTCATGATCAACCAGCATTCCCGTATTCTGCGCTGATAGGTCGTATATTATAAATAAATTTTATATTTATACTGTAAAAAGTATGAAGTGAATTTGTAGAGAAACTCATCGCGCCACCTACCGGAAAGATCATAAAGTCTGCCGAACCAATTATTAGTAAAATAATAAAGATAAGTAATAATTCAATTTTGAAGAAATTGAATCAATGCTAACAAATAGGCTGTCCCAGAAGTCGGCGTCAAGCTGGAATCGAGTGATAGGTCAAGTCATGATAGTTAACAGAAAAATATTAAAAAAATATCTTTACTATTTATTTTAAAAATTACAGGCATTTTTAAAAAAATCGAGAAAATCTACACCCTGTGACGGTCTTTTAACTCGTGTTGCTACAAATTTCAACTTTTTTAAATTTTATTTTATTATGTAATCCTGGATAATGTTTCTGAAAACTGTTGCTAAAAATTTACAGCCTACTGCTCCAGTCCAGAAGGAAATGTAATTTTCTCCCCAACCAAGTATTCAAAATTAAACCTTTGCCCAGTTTTAAATGACTGTACTGAAAAAAATAATGTACTATACGAGTTTGGCAAGTAGCTTTAAAAGTTGGCGCATTTAATAAGGATTCCAAAATAGTATAACATTTGCTATATTATTTGTTAAATTATGTTTTTTTTTTAAAGAAACCCAGTTGTAAATTAATTTTTCTTACCTGTCTAAAATGATTTTTGTGTACCCGAAGGCTTTCCTCAAGCCTGTTACTTAAGATTCTAGTTTGAATAAAACGGAGGGGACCAGTTGACGAAGTGTGAGCGAGACAGAAATCCTCTTTTCAGGTAGTCTAAAATCACCACGAGCCAAGTAATGTTCACTCAGTGTATTTGCTTTAAAATTAGGATTATCATTCTTTTAAAAAAGTTTTAAATTAATAAATTAAACATCGATTATTTGAATGCTGTGTTCAGCTGTGGAATTACGATAGGCTAAAATTTTTACTTTCAAGGGTATTTTGTATTACTGAATCATACTTCCTCTATGTCCTTTCTCACTCTTTCTTCATAGTGTTCAAGTAGGAATTTGAAATTCGCCTACAAATAAATTATCTAAAAAGCAAAGTTAAGGTTCGTTACTTTACAAATACAATTGGTTGAAATTCAATCAAAAGTGATACTTGTGTTATTTTATATTAGCGATCCGCCCCGGCTTCCTAGCATTGCTCTATATTTGTTCGTCAAACTTCATTAAAATCGATTCAGAAATTCCGGAGATTAGCCCGAATAGACAGGCAAACTGACAGAGCCAAATTATATTAATTATTATTATATTAATTATTAATATAATAATATAATAATTGTTCTAAAGACAAAAGTGTTATCAAAATTAAATCAATCAATTATATCGGGACTACGACCAAGTATTTGTTGATGCCATTAGTTGGATGAGAAAATGTGACAGTATCGCATGTTCTGTTTACGAGGTTAACGCGATTTGCGGTAATCGTTGGACAAATATTTGACCAAAATTTAATTGGAAAAATTTAATTGATTTTTCTTCAAACACAAATAAAAACAAACAAAAAAACTGTTGAAAGATATCAAACATTTTTCTTATTTTTATTCTAATCTTATATGCAATATTTTGTTTTTATTCTTGATTAATACTGTTCTCTATCTTCTGAAATATAGCAAATTGTTTATTTTATTTTTAATGTCACGTAAGAATTAGTTTATGTTTAAGTTGTTTTATATAATATGGGTGACAAACGAGCACACAATTCGCCTGACGATTTGTGGATGCTGTGCCCCATAGACATTTACATTTATCCTAGATTAAGAATCAAAATACAGATGTGTTGTCACTTCTAAGGACTAAGATGAAATGCCTCGTTTCCAGTAAATAGGGTCTCTGGATTTCTACACTCACCACAAGCAACACAGCAGTATTAAGCTGCTTTTTACGAATAATATAGCTGCAGGCTCTACCACGAATAAACAAGGTTACTTCCCACAAAGGGACATTGTTATCCTATTTTGAAAACTATGAAGATCAAAAGGTATACCGATGAAGGGAAAAGTGTTCATCACGCTGCGTAGTTAGACTGTGACGCTACGCTACCGCATTGTGTTTGGCGCTTTTTTTCCTTTTCAATTCAGTCTTTTGATTTCTGTCTTATAGGGAATCAATATATATTAAAAATAAATAAATACGGCTGATTGTAAAGAACTGCATTTTTAAATACAAAAGATACATTTTTTATAAAAATAACAAGCGAGTTGACCTAATCGTAAGTGGATGCTACGGCCCATAGACGCTCGTATATATTCTCGAGTAAGAAAATATATATTTATGTTGTCACCCCTGAAGTCAAAGATCCTTTATATACTTAGCTATTATTGAAAAGGTTATCCACTTTAATACTTAAAGGCGGCAGCTGCCCTCTATACTAACAGTACTTAAGGTTTAGTACGATAGTAAGCAAGGTGTAATAATATTATGTATGGTTTCAAAGACACGTTGATTCATATGTAATTTTTTATACAAATATTGGGCTTAACGGAGATTCGAACCCAAAACTCGTGTTCAAATTCTATAACTATGTTCTCTATAACTATGTTAATGTAACATGTTTCTATTAAACTTTTATAAAAAGATAACCGAGATACCTACTTAATTGACCCCACAACCTAATAAACGTCAAGAGGTGGAAGTGCCGATCCACGAGAACTTCATATAACATTTTTCCAACATTACATCTATCGGGACATGTGTCACAGTGGAGTAATAAAATTAACCACATTTTCCTAATGAGATTGATGTACTTTGTCGTAGTGTACTGTGACACATTCGTTTCTATTTGTATTAATGTTTATTTTTTCCAGTATTTGTACATTGAATTCTTCATTTTCTTCTGATGTCGCCTCTTATGACACCCAAGGGGCGAAATGAAGTGAAGATTTTTACCTCACGTCACACAAGATAACAATAGGTTATTGTAATATGATAATTAAATTATTATAATATTATAACACTGTAGGAAAGAAAGAAGAGAAACATTCATTTGACCAACACGCAACATTGAGGAACATATATCATTATAGTGGCAGTGTTAGGAGATATTCTATTATGATATTATTAGAATATCGACTTCCATGTCGTCATAGGATATCCGCGGAGTAACCGACATAGCCAAACCGATCAGCACTAAGTGGAAATGGGCCGGCCATATAGCTCTAAGAACCGACAACCGACGGGAAAGAAAGGTTCTTGATTCGCAGCCTCGTATCGGTAAGCGAAGTATAGGGTCGCGCCTTTGATATTTCCTTGGGGAGCCTTTATTCAGCAGTGGACTTGTCATGGACTGAAATAATGATAATGAAAGAGGATTAGTTCATTTAAGTATCACATTATTTCTGAAAGTAAGAGCCAAAGTAATGGAGTCTTCAAGAAAAGAGCCTACTGTTTTTACAAGGCCGACAACACAATTGCAATAACCCTGCTGTTGCAGTTAGTGGCGATAGTCACTTATCATAAGGTGAGTCGCGTGCTCGTTTATACTTTCTTAAATAACTAAAAAATGGAAGTCAGTCTATTTATTTCAATATTTTACAACTGGAGATGGTAGACCACGTAAAAATTAAGTTATGTTAAAGAAATTTAGGAAATTAAACAATCCCGAAGGCAATTATAGCTGTATTATCAACTATACTTAAAGCGTTCAGCTTATCCAAGGGCTTCACAAACTCGGGCAGATCCACCATTACAAACTTTTCTGTTCACAAGTATGACCCTTGCGGCAGTCCAGTGGACGGCCCACTATACGAATCCACCATAATCAGAAATGTAACACTGTGAAAACTCTTATTAGTTTTATCTTTTATTAGCGTTATGAATTAGGTAAAAAAAAATCCTGATTTTTCGTGAGGTCATCATCATTACAGCCCTTCTACAGTCCACTGCTGAACATAGGCCTCCCCCAAGGAATGCCACAAAGCACGGTCCAGAGCTACCTGCATGTCTTACCAGGTCGTTACTCCATCTAGTGGGGGGTCGCCCTACACTTCGCCTACCGGTACGAGGCTGCCAATCGATAACCTTTTACTCATCGGTTGTCTGTTCTTCGAGCTATGTGGCCGGCCCATTGCCACTTCAGCTTACTAATCCGTTGGGCTATGTCGGTTACTCTGGTTCTACTGCGGATATCCTCATTTCTAAGTTTATCACGCAGAGAAACCCCGAGCATAGCCCTCTCCATAGCTCGCTGAGTGACCTTGAGCATCATCATATGGCCAGCAGTGAAGGACCACGTCTCAGATCCATAAGTCATCACTGGCAACACGCACAGGTTGTACAATCTCGTTTTCAGGTTTTGAGGTATACCTGACGAGATGATGTGTCGTTATTTCCCGAACGCTGCCTAGCCGAGTTGAATCCGTCGATTGACCTATCGGTCGAAGTTGGGACAAATACCTGGGACAAATAGTCCTACTAGGTAAGCCTAGTAGGACTATTTGTCCCAGGTAAAGATAATCGTCAACAACTTCGAGCCTAGTGCTCCCAACAACTACCGGCATAGGTGTGACATTGACATTAAATATGATCTTTGTTTTGTCCAAATTCATCTTAAGACCTATCCGTTGCGAAACACTATTGAGGTAATTGCGCATAGTACTTAGGTCCTCCAGCGATTCTGCCATAAAGACTATATCGTCGGCAAATCGAAGGTGAGTGATGTACTCGCCATTGATGTAAATACTGTATCCTTTCCAGTCCAGTAGCTTGAAAACGTCTTCTACTGCAGCGGTGAAGAGTTTCGGGGATATAACGTCACCCTGTCTTACACCTCTCTGTAGTTGGATAGGTTTCGTACTCTGATTCTGTAATCGGGTAGCCATCGTAGCCCTACCGTACAAACACTTCAGCACTTCGATATACCGACAGTCAACTTCGTACCGCTGAAGCGACTGTAGCACCGCCCAAATTTCGACGGAATCAAAGGCTTTCTCATAGTCCAAATACAGTACAGAAGACTGTATTTTTTGGTCTACTGTAATTTGCCGAAGGGTATGTAAGTGGTCTATGGTACTAAAGCCTTTTCGAAAACCGGCTTGTTCGGGAGGCTGGAAGTCACCGAGTCTCCGTGCGAGACGATTCGTTATGACTCTCGAAAGCAGAACGTAGACGCAGCTCAGAAGAGAAATCGGTCTGCAGTTCTCAGGAGCGTTGTCGCCTTTCTTGAAAAACAAGACCACCGCACTTCTGCTCCACGCCTCCGGAGTAGTCCCACCATGGAGGATGGAATTAAAGAGCTTCTGAAGGACTTCAAGTTCCGGTTTTCCACTCACATTCTGAAGCTCCGCTGTAATTCAATCTTCACTTGGGGTCTTGTCGTTTTTAAGGTGCTGGAGAGCCATTCTAATCTCACTCAGACTGACGTCCGGGATATCATCGGAATAGTGTCGGATAAGTCGTGAAGTGATTATAAAGCTATAAAAAATTGGAATGTAATCAATATAAATTAATGTATGTACCTATGTTTTCTTTGTAATTTTGTTTACCAGCACTATCCTTTGAATTGTGTTCATTGTTAAATGAGTTCTTAATAGTTATAGCCTTGCAAAAGATACAAAAATACACTCGCAAAAACATAATGATCCTGTGATTGATTTAAGTCACAGTTCGACATATTCCGATTACCATTGGAAGCTGAAAATTTTATCGAATATATTTTAGGGGCAATGAGTACTTGGGAGACACAAATAGTCTCTTTTTTTCTATTATAAGCCAGTGCTTGAGTACTATCCCTACTGATGGTAAGTGGTGATTCAGCCGAAGTTAGTAAGCGCACGGACTTAGCTTAAAAAAGGCCTATTCACTGTTGCCTTGAAGACACGTGCTTCGTTAGTCAAATGACATCGATAACGAATTGTATATAAATATTTAAATCGAACTGGGTTACATGCAAACCATATCAACAGAAACTCAATTTTCATTTCATTTTATTTCGCTCACCTCGTTAAAAAAGCCAACTCAAGTAAGTTCAACAACTTATTTTAAGGAACTTTGTGTGCTTTTCTAAGTAAAAAATAAATGCTACCAGAGAAATATAATGAAGTGGAGAAAGAACTAAACTTAATAGCACTTATTTAAAAAAATACAATTAAACATTCAACTAAGGAATAAGTCACAATATTATTATTTGTATAATGAAGTATGATCATGAAAAGTAGCCGTGTGGTGCGGTATACGAAAATTCATCACCTCATTCGTCCCTTGGGTTTCCTAAGAGGCGAATATGGGGAGGTACAGAAGTAAAATATATAGCCTCCAATCCTTTTTACTAAGCATTGTATCTCTATCGTCAGGGGTGACTACGCATCTGCATTATGATTCCTAAGAGCCACCAGCCAACCCCAGCCACACATTCACTTACCATCAGCTAGACTGTGTGCTCGTTTGGTACCCTTATTTTATAAAAAAAATACCTAACGTAAAGTCATTCCTGTTCGGGAGTTTACGGAATTTTAAAATAATGCAACTTGAATGTGGTCTTGGACGATTGTATTGATCTTACAACAGTTGAGAGGGTAAAAATATATTACAACGACAAAGACGTTTGAAATTAACATTAAGTACGGACGTAATTACTACAAGTACGTTGTTTAACTCTTGCTGAGAAAAGTGCGCGCTCCAACATGCCCCAGGCGTTGAAATCTTTGATTTCAACAGAATTAAATGACACCGGTAATGGGCAAATCCGGTTAAATGCCCTCTGATAATCAGTAGAAGTTCTGATGTCTGCAACTCGAACAATGCCATCGGCTCCTGGGTGAATGCAACGACTCTTCCAGCTTCCATTTCAGCGGTGGAAGGTTGTCTTCCTTGACTACCACCAAATCGTTTATCTTTAAGCTATCTTGCAAGAACGCCATTTCACTCTTTGTTGAAGTTCTGAGACGTACTCCTTGCTCCATCGTTCCCAAAATGCTGACGCAGTTGCTCAATGCGTTGGAATCTGGTTAACGGAGTGGAGTGATGCTGGTAGTCTGGTTGCGGTAAAGAAGTCAGTGCACGCCCAATTAAGATGTCCCGGGTGAGGGCGTACAATCTGCAGGATCTGAAGACAGTGGAGTGAGTGGCGGGGTTCAATATTGCTTCGATCTGGGTCAACGTGGTGTAAAGTTCTTCATACGTTAAGTGACAATTGCCCAACACTCTAAGCAAATGATATTTTGTCGATTTGACTCCCGCCTCCCAGAGACCACCGAAGTGAGTATACGCCAGGATAAAGTGAAATTAATATTATCATTGGCCATGCTTTCGCTCAAAGAATCGCAATTGCCCTTTAAAATTTGGACAAGTCATTGTAGGCACCAACAAAAGAAGCACCGTTATCGGAATAAATATTAACTGGCACCTCTTCGAGCTATGAACCTGCGCAATGCCAGTAAATAGTTATTGCTGGTTAGTCACCTACCAACTCTAAATGAATCGCCTTGGTAGTGAAACAGACAAAAATACATATATAAACCTTTACCAGTCGACACCCACGACCTTGACGAGTCGCGCTCATAACAGGGCCCGCATAATCGACTCCTGGTTTCAAAGGAAAGCCACCCGAAGGAGACGCTGCTGTGGAGTTACCATTAGTGGATTCGAAACCTTACCCTTCATGCGATGACATCGTATACATTTATGATAACAGGCCTTCGCTAACTTCGACCACCTATCGGCCAATAAGTATCTCTAATGTTTGCCAACAGCTGTGGGCCTGCGTGCATTAGCCTTTTGTGTTCATGGTCAAATAATAATTTTGTAAATATATGATTGGACTGTAATAATATAGGATGCTTTTATTATATGAAAATTTAGAATTATCAAGACGACCACGCGCATATTTTATTTTCGTCTAAAAATACATTAAATTTAAAAGTGGCTTTTCTTAGGTAAATTTTGTTTATTCAGAAGCAAACTGTACTCTGAAAAGGAATCATATTGACACTTTGAAATTATAATATTTAACGCGTTTCGTAATTCTAATTCCGTTAAGTAATTTGAAGGAATAAACTGTCTTTTACAAGACATAATGAAGCGTAAAACGTAAGCTACGGAACGTACAGGCAGAATAATTCGAGAAACGACTAAAATCGATAAAACAATCATTATTTTTGGATGATTAGTGACTGCAGTTAATATAATATCATGACGCGTTTCGGTAGTGTTTCAACATTCTTAGGCTGAGAAGGCCATTTTGATATGTCATACATTAAAAATCTGGACCTGACCACCACAATCTAAGTCCTGCCAGAGCACTGATATCCACACCACGAGATATTAAGTCTGCTGGTTCTATCTGTTGGGACGTGTCCCTTATGGTCACTGGCCTTATCCAAAATTTCAGCGACACGATTACGCACGAAAGGCTGAAGTTTGCAGGGCAACATTCGCAACCACCCCAAAACAATCGTAGTCTGTCCAAAAGAAGACTTGGTCAATTTTAACACGAAGGAATTTACAACCTTCTCATAAAGACGAGCTCTACCAACGCACCGCACAACTCCAATCGTGGTATTGTTGTGGGTTTGATTAGCTACACGGCTCTTAGCCGTTAATAATCGAACCATAACTTTTGTCTTATCGCTGACGCTTCGAACATAAATGCACGTATGCACTCAGAAGCGTCAGTGAAAATATCTGATTGTAGCACCCGGCATGACTCACAGATAACTAGTCGTGGAATACGAATGTTATTTAAAGAGGAGAGATTTGATAATGCCATACCAGCGTTTCTTAATTTCGGAGACAGTGGTTCATCCATGAAAGTTTGTCTAACCAAAGCCTTTGTATCAATATTTTCATGGTGATTACATACGGGCTAGACCCAGCGGGTCAAAGATTTGTGCAATCACTGAAAGCAAATCACGCTAGTATTATCGGGACTAGTGAATTCAATGGAAAGCAGAGTTCATCTGAATTCGAATGCCAGCCAAGACCTAACAACTTGTCTGGCTCGCGAGAACAATATTTAGGTCAAGTGATGTGTTGGCATTTCTGACAGTAACTCAGGATCGTTCGATCTCCACTTTCGCAATGGCATACGAGCAGATGCCAATACTTCGGCAACACTTTGACGTATGGCCTTTGCGTCATCTAAGTCATCAGCACCCGTAAGCAGATCATCGACATAAAAATCATGCATTATGATGTCCGCTATGGCTTTATTGCACTGTAGACCAAGTTGTTTCAGGCAGCGTGTTGCGAGAAATTGCACTTGCCGTACCGTACGTGACAGTATTTAATTGAAAGGTCTGTATGGGCTCACTAGGACTGTTGCGCCAGACTATCTGCTGAAGGTGCCTGTCATCAGAATGAACGATAATGCACCTGTACATTTCTCCACATCTGCAGACAAAACGTATTTATGTTGCCTAAACGTAACAAGATCGACGTCAAGTCGTCCTGAACTAGGACCGACCATTTGTATTTCGTTAAACGAAACCTGACGACGTCGGGCAACTTGCATTAAAACTACTCTAAGTTTAGTCGTAGTGCTACTTTCACGGAGTACGCCGTGATGGGGTATAAAATACGCGCGTTACTTAAATTAGGTCTTTCACAAATTGACATGTGTCCCAGTGACTGATATTCAGACATAACTTCATAATACATCTGCTTGATGTCAGGCTTACATTTTAATCTACGCTCTAAGGAAACGCAATGTAGCTCTTTTAAATGAATCTCTAATAGACAGGTATCTTTTTGAGAGGTAACCGAACGCAAAACGCCATCATCAAGACGTGACGTATTTTTACAAAATGATCCTCACACAACTTTTCCTCAGGTGAATAATGAGATGACTTGGGACTTATTTCCTCCAGCTGCCAAAACCGCGTTAAGTCGATTCGAATATCATCTTTATTATCGTCACAAAACAAGAATCAGTCTTAGCGAAGTTGCATCGTAAGTCATTAGACATCAATGCAGAATGATGAACACTAATTGGACCAGAAACTATCTACCCCAGCCTGGTTTCCTGTAGAATGGGCTTATTACTTCCTAACTTAATTCTGTGACCTAACAAATCCCAAAGAGATCAGCCCGATTAAAATATCTACATCGGCAGGCTTGTAAAATGTAGGGTCAGCTAAGCAAATATTCGATGGAAGTTGAAAATCACGTATGCTTGATTCACGGCCTGGGTATTGCTGTAATTGATTGCAAAATGAAACAATTAATGTTAGCGGAATAACTATTATCTAACGACTTTAAATGTACACGACTTCTTCTTACGTGAGAATACACGCTATTAATGCCTAAAATCGACTTATCTATGTCGACAAAATCCAAATTTAATCGTTTGCGCATATTCTCAGTTATAAAACTAGATGTACTACCGCAGTCTAATACTGCGCGGGCGATGTGTTCGACGTTATTACAATCAAGTAGTTTTATCAAAGCAGTTGATAATAATACATCTCGTTGTTCACTGCGATGCGCTACGTTTGCCGATAAAGCGACGTTGTTCACATCAGTGCCTGCAGTTGATGTCATTGACGAGTGAGTCCCTGTCCGAGTGCCCGTCTCATTCTCGAGCGAAATTATTTTTATTTTGTACGGTATGACGTGCTATCGCTTCAGTCACGTGAATCATTGTGTTGTGGCGGCGGTTACATATCTTACACCCTGGCTTTTACAATGGTTTGCAAATGTCCTGACTTAAAACAATTATAACAGATCTTGTAAGATGGTAATAATTTCAACAGCCTCATTACTGAGCGCCAGAAACTGTGGACATTTACCTAAATTGTGATCGCCGTTACATTTATAACAACCCTTGAGTTGTTTATTTGAGTTTATATTATGAATATTCGATTGTTGCACCGAAACCATGGATTTTAATTTAGGACTCGGCCTATGCGGTGCAAAGTGAACATTACGCGACGTCTCTAAGGTTTCGAGTAAATCAGCTCGGCTACGCATAAACTGAAGGAATAAATTAAATGTAACTGATTCATCCTTTTTTAAATGACCTTTAAACTCCTCCCACTCACGGTAGGTTTTCTGATCCAATTTATGTGTAACTATATAAATTAGACGTGTCCCAATGCTGAACTGGTTCGCCTAACGATTCTAATGCCTCAGGTTTCTTAATAAATCGATTAAGCGCTTTAAAGTTACAGACGACTCCTAGTAATCGTTTCAAGGTTAAATAAGGCGGACATGATTTTGAACTAACAATCGTTTGTTGTTAAACCTCTCATAAGACATTCCATGCTACTGTATAGTTACTTGCAGAAAAATCAAATGATTGAATTACCACAGCAGCAGACCCTTCGAGAGATGCGCGTAAATAATGAAATTTGTTAATTTCATCGATTTCATCATTAGAGTGAATAAGGCTAAAGAAGGTATCATGGAACTCCAACCAGTTCTCATATGATCCACTAAATTTTGGCAACTGTATGGTGGTAACAACAAACTTATGATTACTGACTCGAGAACTCTTGTCACTACCTGCCGATTCGGAGTTAGCATTATGGTGATCGCTCAGTAAAATTTGAGCTTTAGCTAGCGCCTTGTAATACTGAGTTTCAAAGCATGAACGCTCAGTTAGTTGTAAGTCGGGCTTGTCGACAATACATTCTAAGCGTAACTGCACCTCATCATATTGGTTATACAATGTGTCCAGCTTACCCATACCAATTGCAATTCCGTCGCGTCATGATTTTGTAAAGGTGTAGTAAGCGATCCAGTAACCAATGAAAGCAGTTAAGCGGCCTTTAAAACTACCTCGTTTTTGATCAACTCCTTTTCTTCGGTCATTCTGGAAGACGAGAGTATTCGACCTGGAATGTATATAATTACAAATATTCAAAACAATCTCCGACTATCTAATGCACTAACTAACTACTAAGCTCTGAAAACTACTTAACTATATTATACAGTATGTAGGTACTAACTCGGCAAATAATAATTTAATAATATTATAGTGACACGTAACTTTACAATATTTCTCGACGTTCAAATAATAGTAAATAATTTTATGATTTAAGCTACTTACAATACCTAATTCAATTATTATATACCCACGAAATCAAAAAAATACCAACAATCGTCCTATGCTACAATTACGCTATTACTTTAGTATAATTTTATTACTATAAAACACTCTAAACAACAAAATAAATAATAATTAAAGCCTAAAAACATTAACTTGTTGTAGGTAATAATAATTAATGCTACTACGATTTCTACTGCAATTATACTAAATAATGTAAATAAGCAAAAATAATGTAGATTAATTTCTAACAGTATCCCAATACAACTACTTAATTGCAAATTATCAAAAATTGCAAATGTTAACCACAACACAGTAGGTAATTAATAATCGATAGGAACAATAAATTCACTAACCTTATAAGTCCGGTGATTTACATCAAATACTATTAGATTACCTTAATAGAGTGGGTGACGATGAATCTTAAATTTTATCTTAAACACCACGTAATTACTGCAAATTGACCCACATTCTTGATGGCGGCGACGTAACTCCAAACTTGATTCCAACGAAACTCCTGAATTTACCTTATTATACGAGTATAATATAAATTCTGGTGCTTATTATTTTATATCCGGCGACGATCCAGGACCATGTTCGGGAGTTTACGGAATTTTAAAATAATGCAACTTGAATGTGGTCTTGGACGATTGTATTGATCTTACAACAGTTGAGAGGGTAAAAATATATTACAACGACAAAGACCCCGTTTGAAATTAACATTAAGTACGGACGTAATTACTACAAGTACGTTGTTTAACTCTTTGCTGAGAAAGAATGCAGCCTCCAACAATTCCATTTAAATTACTAAAGCACCGAGTGGTGCTGACACAAACGTGATATTTTTCGTATGTTAACAGCTGGGCCATAAATAATATCAGCAAAGAAAACTTCACATGTTCAGTTTCCATGTTAGAAACAAAGTGGGTTAACATAATGATTTCTTATATTTACGCGAACACTACACATTGAATAAAACTATTTTTATCCGATCTACGCAGAATGAGCTTGTAAGCTCATTCTGCGTAGATCGGACCAAAAATTAATATTCAAAAAAACTGAAGGTAGCCGGGCTAACTATGACATTGGGACGTCAAACACCTCAGTCCCCCCATGACCATGGGTGCTGTAAAGCACCCGAAACGTCGGGAATCAAAATTAGTAAAATTAAACGCGATAAAATCCGTAAAAATAGTTTTTCAAAGTATTATAATTCAAAGTGGGTTAATAATTTGTCATTGATTTTGTTCTCACTGTTGAAATTAGATTAAGAAAAATTTTTCGCAAGTATTTAATCATACTCATTATTATAAATTTCATGTTATAACAATCGATTTTGTTAACACAAAATTTTCTATGGCTAAATTGGTGCGATTTTGTGTATTAAATGTCTGTGCATGTGAACTTTTAGTGGAAAGGGTGAAACAAGTGCTCCGATAGTGATGTGAACCTCAATATAAAGTGTATGTCTGCGAATGCGCCTTGAGATACTATAGCCAACTGTCTGCTGGCTCAAGTTGCCATCAAAATCTCCCAGAAACTACGCAATGTAACGCATCAACATATTGTGTAGCAAACTATAAAGGATTATTATAACTTGATACTGAAAATCTATAAAAACGAAGATCACAAATGAAATGAGGACATGGCTTAAAGGACAAGCATCCAAGCCAAAAATCTTAATAAAAATTAAACTAAAAAACTTTTTGTCTCTGTCCTTTTTTGAATGCCCGGTTTCCATCACGCGTGTGTTTATTTTGTATAATCAAATAAAATTATTTCTCTTATTCTACAAGATCTTGTACTATTTTGGTAATAACCCAACATTTCACTTACATTAATTCATTACAACCTATCAATTATATAATATTTAAAGTAGGCCCATAGACTGCTTCATAAGAAGTACATTTGCCATAGTTACCGCGCTTGGCAGGCGGTTAGCAATAATAATTATTTGAACTGTCATCAGAAAGATACTGCTGCCGATCTCTTGATTCATTTTTCCTCTGTTCCTCTAACACCCGCGGGATGTAGGGTAGTGGATTTCATATGTGCCACATGTGTACGCATAAAGTACGGACAACTGTATTATTACTTAAACAATGAGTTATATTTACATTACACGATTTAATAGCTACAAAGCTAAAACAAAGAACCACCAGTAGTATTTAAGGCATAAGTTCCATTTATTCATAGAGTGACAAGCGCACTTAGGGACAAGCTGGGGATTAAATAATGGACTCTGGCATTTGGTTTTACAATGAAAGGGCCGGCGATAAATTAAATTATTTTCTTGGTTATCGCTTATAGTTAGCATTTAGTGATAAATGCTCTCTCTCTCCTCTCCTCTGGATGACATGTGGTAGTGGATATTCTTTCACCGCCCCTACATGGTGACCCGACGGTAATAATATATTGCATGCCTTAAGCGCAAAGCGCGTAGGTATGTTCTACTAGCGCCTAAAAATCAAGATTCCAACGTTTTGTCGCATAAAATCGTATCTAACAATCATATTGAACATATAAATTATATAAAAAGCACATTGTCAGAAAGATAAATGATTGTTGAACTTATTATATTTTTTTAAATTGTATGAATCGTGAGTGGTAAACACGACAACTTTTGAAAATATCAATTGTTTAACTCAATCTATTTTTTAATATCTTCATCTATCATGTGCGAAGTCATGGAATGTAAACGGCAGTTTAATTTTCTTTTGTTTAGTTGTAATTAATTTTTTTCGGCGTAGAAATTCCGAAATTTGCGGTGTTTTGAGCAGTTTCGTAATAATTTATTTTACTAAATAGACTGCCTCACTCACTTCGGCCTCAGCAGCCGTCGTGAGTGCATACTGTATCGGTTGTTTGCAGCGGCTCTAAAAGATCGCTGTACAAATACAAAATATTCGAAAACCCAAATTTGATACATACTTGATTATTATAATAATCACAGATTTTTATTACAATATTTTAAAAGCACAGAATAAATAATAGTACTACATACTAAAAGTAAGTAGGATGTAATATTTATACTTAAATACGTCTTGGACTTTATGGAGTGACCTGAATGATGATATGATGATCATATGAGCATTATGAGTCGTGCACTTTTGGATTTTCCAAACTTTTTTTAATTGAAGTTTGACATAAAATTATTGGAAAATTGGAAGCATTATAATAAGTTTATTAGTGAAAACTTGTGTGTACTTAAACTACTTTAAAAAAAGACGTATAATCATGTTACGCTATTCCTGGCTACGGTGGCGACCATAGTAACGGCGGGGCAGGGTGTGCTAAGAATCTTCGGTGTAAGTTCGGCTGCCATCTACGACGACTCGACCTGGCAACTTATAACGCACGCACCCTGAGGACTGACGAGAAGATCCTGGAGCTGGAAGAAGAAATAGACAAGTTGCGCTGGAATATAATAGGACTATCCGAGGTCCGAAGAGGGGAGGACACGGTAATCCTCGAATCCGGCAACTTATTCTATCACTGGGAGGCGACCATCTGTCCCAAGGAGGTGTCGGATTTATCGTCCACAAGTCTCTCGTTAACAACGTTGTAGAGATCGGGAGTGTGTCGACGAGGTTGCGTACCTTATACTCAGAATCACCAAACGGTATTCGCTGAAGGTCATACAGGTTTACGCACCAACCTCGGCACACCCCGATGAGGTGGAGGAAATGTGAGGATATCTCTAGAGCCATGCATTCCTCCAAAATCCATTATACGGTGTTAATGGGAGACTTCAACGCAAAACTAGGCACAAGAGAGAACGGTGAGCTAAAAGTAGGGAAATTCGGAATAGGGCAATGGAACCCAAGAGCCAGCAGCTGGCTGACTTCATGGAGAAAGAGGGACTTTTTATGATGAACTCTTTCTTTCAGAAGGGGCTCGACAGGAAGTGGACCTGGTCGACCCCCACGGTTCGACAAAAAATGAAATTGACTTCATTATGATGACTAGGTGGCTACTGATCAGTGATGTCTCAGTGATCGCGAGGATGAAAACTGGTAGTGATCACCAAATGGTGAGAGGCACACTGAACCTAAACGTTAAGTTGGAGCAATCTCGTCTAATGAAGTCAACGCTCAGTCCCCCTCATGCTCTAATCCAAAGTCCCGAAAACATTCAGCTCGAGTTACAAAATCGTTTTCAGTGCCTAGAAAATTGCAATGCAGTGGACGATATGAATGACAAGCTCGTGTAAACTGTCCATGCGGTCGGAGCTAAGTTCTGCAAGACACGCCGAAGAAGAACACAAAAACTCTCCGATCACACTCTTAATCTCATGGCTGTTAGGCGGGAAATGAAGCTGCAGTCTTCAACAGATTTGACAGCATACAGGCAACTAAACAGACAGATCTCCAAATGTATGCGGCGGGACTTAAGCAACTTCAATACAGCTTATATTGAAGAAGCGATCGAGCGGAACCAAGGCTTCAAAATCTTTGCCAGAGATCTGTCTGCCAGAAAGAGTCAACTGTCAAAGCTGGAGACCGAGTGTGGCAGCATCGTTTCCGGGACAACTAAGATTTTGAGTAAGATTGAGGGGTTCTATGTGCAGCTGTATACGTCATCGTTGGAGCCACACGCAAGTGTGAGTAACGATTCAAGAGCGAGTCTTATCCGACACTCTTCCGAAGATATCTCGGACGTCAGTCTGAGCGAGATTTGAATGGCTCTCCAGCACCTTAAACTTAAACTCAACAGCAAGGCCCCAGGTGAGGATGGAATTACAGCGGAGCTTCTGAAAGTTGGTGGAAAACCGGTACTTGAAGACCTTCAGAAGCTCTTTAATTCCGTCCTCCATGGTTGCCACCATGGAGCCACCTGAGCCGCGTCTACGTGCTGTTTACGAGAGTCATTACGAATCGTCTCGCACGCAGACTCGACGACTTCCAGCCTCCCTAACAAGCCGGTTTCCGAAAAGGCTTTAGTACCATAGACCACAAACAACCCTTCGCCAAATTGTACAGAAGACAGAAGAGTACAATTTGCCACTTTGTCTTGCGTATGTGGACTATGAGAAAGCCTTTAATTCCGTCGAAATTTGGGCGGTGCTACAGTCCCTTCAGCGGTGTCAAGTTGACTGTCGGTATATCGAAGAGCTGAAGTGTTTGTACAGTAGGGCTACGATGGCTATCCGAGTACAGAATCAGAGTACGAAACTTATCTAGCTGCAGATAGGTGTAAGACAGGGTGACGTTATATCCCCGAAACTCTTCACCGCTGCGTTGGAAGACGTTTTCAAGCTACTGGACTGGAGAGGATACGGTATTAACGTCAATGGCGAGTACATCACTCACCTTCGATTTGCCGGCGATATAGTCCTTATGGCAGAATCGCTGGAATACCTAAGTACTATGCTCATTGTGTCTCCCAACGGATAGGTCGTAAGATGAACATGGACAAAACAAAGATCATGTTTAATGTCCATGTCACACCTATTCCGGTAGTTGTTGGGAGCACTAAGCTCGAAGTTGTTGACGAGTATGTTTACCTGGGACAAATAGTCCGAATAGGTAAGTCCAACTTCGACCGAGAGGTCAATCGATGGATTCAACTCGGTTGGGCAGCGTTCGGGAAATTACGGCACATCTTCTCGTCAGGTATACCTCAAAACTTGAAAACGAGACTGTAAAACCAGTGCGGGTTGCCAGTGATGACTTATGGAACTGAAACGTGGTCCTTTACTGCTGGCCGGATGAGGAAGAAGTGCTTTGTGGCATTCCTTGGGGGAGACCTATGTTCAGCAGTGGCCATTGAACGTTATGTGCCTCAATGGCCACTACTGAACATAGTTAGTCACTTACTATCACTGCAAAATCACTGGCCAGTAAAGTGGACGCTAAAGAAATTATATTATTTTTATGAAAGGATATAAAAATATTTCAATTATGAATTTCCTTAACAGCTTTTAGTATTAGAACATATTATACTTGAAATAGAACAATCGGTCATCAATTACAAATATAATTAACATAACATTTTTCTTCTAAAACAATTTTTTTTAAATTTTTCTTATCACAGTTAAACATAGTTATAGATATTATTAATTGAATGATCACCTAATTTTTTTATTTTGACCTTCATTACGGAATGGTAAAAAGCATTCTCCACATACGGCTACATTACATTGAACGCATTCATAGTCACTTCTCTTTGGCTTAGACGCGGTACTGCAGTATCTACATCTACGCAAAGTTTTCTTAGAAGATTTTATAAGTTTATGATCGCTCTCTTCATTTTCTCGAAAAGGAAGCAAAGGTATCGTATCTCCTGTGAATTTAGATCAGCTTCGGTTTGTATGTCCACATAATTATTGAAGTTACTATTCTTGTACATCGGTGGATCTCGATATCTTTCATTATTCTACTTATTTAGATCTTCATTTACTAAATTCTCTTGAGGACCTGCGTCTTCGGGAGAAATAATTTCGTAATAATACCTTGTCGGGTACGGTAGCGGTGGTGGCTGTGGAGATAGCGGCGGTTGTGGAGGTGGCGATGATGGGATAGATGAAGGTGGCAGAAACAAAAACTCCTGTGGTGGTTGTGATGAGGACGATGTTCCAGGACCTGATCCATTACTTCGATAACGTGTGCTCAGGATGTTGGTATTCAAAGTAACACTGTCGTCGAAACAATCATCAGCATCAAAATCACCACCGACGTCCGATTGTGTAGCCTGGTCATCTGTTAAACCCAGGACCTCATTCTATCGGTCCTCATCTAGTTACTCCAACTTCCGATAAGTGTATGTGTGTCTAAAACAATGTGGAAATTACAATGCAAAACTATTAATATAACGATTTTCGTAAGGACCTGCATACCTGCAAAGACATGGCGAAAAAAAACCCAAAACATTCATAATAATAGGTTATAACTACCGAGCAAGAATGTTTATGGTAAATTTACTATTATATTAATACAAATGCTTATATACTTGTTATAAAACGATATAGTTCATAGGTAGTACTTGGAAATAAATACTCAATACAATAGCTCAAAGTTAGGTAGGCAATTTTTAAGGTATATTTTTTCAACAGACTGGTTTGTATTAAATTGCCAAAAATACATGTTGTTTTTATTATTCTCGATTACATTTGCACATAACCTCAAAGTATATACTATAAAATAAAAGTTTCACTTACTTTTTTCAAGAAGACATGTTTTTTTATTACCATAATACTTGTAAACACGTAACATACATACGCGATGACAGCAAATATTCATGCGCGGGTGCACGGTGGCCAGTAGACAGCCCATCTTGAAAAAAGGACTTGAAAGCTGGTCAGTCAACGGGCCAGTGTGCTCTAACGCGGGTCGTAAATGTTCATAAGATTCAATATTTAAATAAAAATCTATGAGATAACGACCTTGAATGACTGTCCAGTTTACTCGCCACTTTGTATGAGCCGTCCCATAAAGGGTTAAAAAAAAGTCCCGCTGGGTTTCTTGCTGGTTCTTCCCAGGACAGAGGTATTTTCCGAACCAGTGGTAAATAAAAAATTGACTTTCAATAAGTATAATGCAATAATCTTTATTGAATAAAAATTATTCTATACTATTCTATTCTATTCTATTCTTTTCTATTCTATCCTGTTAACTTAATTTTGAAAAGCTGTATTCAAGGACGTTTGGAAATTGTAGAAGAAATATATTATCACTGATCAAGCTTGTGAGGTTTTAATAATATTTAATATTGAACATTACTTGTTGAATTATAAGTAGGTCCTTGAATAAATAACAATAAAATTTAGAATGCCGCAATGAAATTTATTTACAAATACTTTCGGATAGCACTTAACGAAAAAGTGGATTGGAGAGATAAAAACAAAATTAGCAGCTTTGGTTTGATAAATATAAATATTTATGAAGCTTATCAAAAGGCCTTTTATTATTAAAAAATAAAACTGTGCATTGTTAAAATAGCCAGCGTGATTTGGTGATTTTTATTCCCTATTTTTAAAAGCGTGCGTGATAAAGCTTCCATTGTTATATTAATGCTTACGACTTTTGCTAACATACTCTTTGGCAAAGTAATCTATAGAATATCCATTACCGTATATTACAATAGCCAACGCAAAGGTTTTCTGGACCTGAGTGCGTTTTCAAAATTGGAACAATTTCCAAAATCCATTTGGACGACGGCCCATTTCAACCCATGTTTTAACATATTGTATTAACCTGTAGTGTCCTCCAGATCGAATTATGGTCACGGCGGCTAGTCTCAAGGGAGACTGCATGAGTGTATGCGCAAACACAGCGCACTTTCTATTCTCTCTCTCATAGTCCGACGGGACGGCTATCCGACACGACTGGAGAGAGATCAGGTAAAGGAAAAACGTAACTTCCTGACTCCGGGCTGCTATTCAGAATTCTTGACAGAAAAACCCAATAACTGATTTTGGCCCAACCCGGGATCCGAACCGAGATCAGATCAATGAGGCAGTCAATGAACCTCTATTAATAAATCATCATCAGTGCATATTTTTAGACAATAATGTCTCGGAAGCTGTGAGATTTCATAAATTAAGAGACACCTTTCAAGCTAAAAAATTAATATAATTATTTATTCATTCATTCACGACAGCCTTTCAAAGTTCACTGCTAAATACTGGCCACATCACATCATAAAGGGGATATTTGCCATAGTTGCCACGCTTGGCAGGTGGGTTAATAACCGAAGCTTTTTTAATTTACTACTTGTTATTAGAAAGACGCTGTTAGCCATTTTCTGGTTTGATTCTCTCTGTCGCCTCTTACGACACTCATGGGACGATATAGGATAATGGTTATTCTTACACAGCCACTACACGTTTAGATATTAAACTAATTAGAAAAGTTTTTTTTACTTCTCTAGGTTGATTCTAGTTTAAAAATCTGCTTCTTTTTTGAATGTTATAAAATCGAATAACAAAGGAACACAACACATGTATTGACGGTCCAATATCTTTCAAATCGTACTTTAAGATCTGTTTCTCTTATTATATTGTTAAAAAGTTAGCGAATTTTTTATCTATATTTTGTCCTATTTGAGACGGCAGTTATTACCACTGTGGTAAAAAAATCGAATTGTTAATAGCTAATATTGTACCGTGTAGGGACGGTTTATCCACTATCATTTATCATCCCGTTAAGATAGGTAGGAGCATCATCCTGATAACAGCTCAACGTAATAAAAACTGCAGTTGCCAACCTGCCTGCCAAGCGTGGCAAATACGGCAAATATGAGGCAGTCGTGGAGGGAGGCCTATGATCAGCAGTGGACTTTTCATACGCTGTAATGTTAATATTCTACATAAAGGTAATGGTTCAGTACTGTTGCTAATGGCGAAAATGAATTCGAGTTCCAGGTTGTCAAAAGAAAAAAAAACCTTTGTAATAAAGCCCAGTTACGTTGCTGCACTTAGGCGGGACCCGTCGCAGATGCTATTAAATGAGAAACTAATTTTCACGCGATTTCAGAGAAGGATAGCGCTTTTAAATAAAATCCCTAGATTGGAACTTTCTTAGAAACTTTCTGGACTGTAAGTTATTTTTAAACTAACAATAAATTTTAAAAATATATTATATAAATATAATAATATAATTATATCCTCCAAAAAAAAATTTTGCCCTCTTATACGTAGTAAAGTAGGTGTCGCTCCTGTCAAATGAAATTCTTTTTATTTGTTAAAATAGTTCGATGTCTAATGTGTTTGTGTGCGTAAAGAGATGTGAGACCCTAAACAAGCGTTCGTAATTCAAAATAGGCGCTAGGACGCCACTCTAGCGAATTAACTTTTGGTTTCGTTCACGTGCTCCATCGGTACATACCTCTAGTATGCGTACAATGACAACCTACAATAAAAATACTAATAATTTTTTCAGAGGGATATCACGCGTTTCATATTCAGCGTGTTCAACAACTAACGACGCAGACTATCCAAGGCGTGTTGCTTTCTGCCAAATAATGCTGGAAAGATCTGCGGAAGACCCGGATTTTTAACAAGATATTCTGGACGGATGAATCCCGGTTTGAAAGGACTGGCGTCTTTAACATTCACAATTATCATAGCTGGGCCATTGAAACCCAAAAAAGCAAGGCAGTCAAATTTTCAGAACAGATTTAGTATCAACATGTGGTCAGGAGTCATAAATGGAGAAATGGTTGGGCCCTTTGAATTGTCGGCTAGGTTGAACGGGTCCCAGTACCTGAACTTTCTACAAAATAACCTAAATGGTTTATTGTTTGAAGTTAATTTACAAACGAGGAGGGATATGATATTTCAAAATGACGGTGCCCTTGCCATTTTGAAAGACAAGTGAGGAGCACCTCAACAGAACTTTCCCAGGAAGGTGGATTGGGCGTGCAGGGCCAATCGAATGGCCTGCACGCTCACCAGTTTTAAACCCTATAGATTTTTTATTTGGGGATTCTACAAAGAGATGGTGTATGCTAGATAAATTAATTCGGAAAATGAATTAAGGGAAAATTGAGACAGTGCGCAGAAAAAATCAAAGAAAATACGAATGCTTTTCGAAGACTAAAAGCAAATTTTTAAGACGATGTAAACTGTGTATCGAAGTTAATGGCCGCCATTTCGAAAATTTACTTTAAATAAATTTATCTTAAATTATTTACTAGTTTTATATATCATTTGTCCAGTTCCGGCAAACATCTTGAACAATAAGCGTAGTGGGGGAAGGTTTGCGCACGCATTTTGTATGTAAAACCGACTCTACGCAGTCAAGGTTAATGTTCAAGAAGTTTGCCGGCAATTTTGTTGTCAATAAATTTTAAACAATAAGTAAAGACACTGGATGTTATTTTTGCTAACCTGAAGCATTTACTATCTTAGTTTAGCCCTAGAAATGATAAAAGATTTTTAAATCAAATTAACTATTTAGGTAGTTTCCTGCCTGAGTAACTTCAGAAGTCTGTAACAGAAAACTGGCCTATTAAGTGTCATTTTTTATGTTATTATGAAAGATTAAGGTACTGCCAAGTTTTAAAATTAATTAGAAAGTATGAAATCATTTATTATTATTTTTCATTTAATGTTGAAAATTCAAGCCCCACTCTCCTGACAGAAAATTTTTAAGTTTCGATTAAAATTATTGTATCTTCGGTGAATGTTAGGAAGCTAATTATTTTATGCATAATAGGGCAACTCATAAGGATCATGCTACAAACAAAAAACTTGGAAAAATCTCACAATTACATTTTTTTAATGTTAGGCTGTTTAGGGTGAACATTTTCAAAAAAAGGATAAAAAAAATCATAACTCGAAAACTACAAAAAATCGCGGAACATACATAGGGTATTTTCGGATACCCCTAGGTGTGAGGAATCAAAAAATTATAACCTCACTGTTTGGACCAACCTCTATAAATTCAGATAATATCATTTCTCATTATGAATTATTGTTCATTTATTTTATACTATTTCAAATGTGAGCGTTAACATTACTCTTAATTAATAATGGCCTATTAGTAAAAATGGCAAAAGTTTGTCTTTCTAAAATTTTCAATTACCGCTTCTTTTATGACGAGAAGGGAATGAATGCATGGTGCTATGTGCAGTAAAAAATAATGTAATCTCCTATTAAAATATTTTACCTATCTAGCTGTCCGACTTATTGCTATAAGGGATATTAGCTTTTTTTAATCCTATTAACACCAGAAAAAGAACCGTTTAACATCACAATATGAACCCAAATCATAATAGGAAGAACAATAATAAATTTATTACTTTTACTGTAGCACCAACCACGATTTTATACAATAGACATATTGTATATACTGATAAGGGCTTAATGATTATTTTTATGATTTACATACATAAATACTTCCCTCACAGCACTGACGCAGCAAGGTAAGTTTTGATGCAACCGATAGACAGTCCTCAAAGGAGATGTTACATAACAGTTGTTTATCAGGGTTAGAATTTTAATAAGTCGGTACTTTTTAAAAAAACAAGGTAGTATCAGACTTATGAAGATTAGAATGTTACTTCTTCTTCTTTATTTTGTGTTTTAAGATTGTGAAGAATAGTGCATAAATCTTAAGGTTGGCCCATGAATTTTATACATTTATATTTTTCTAATAGCAAATGCATCAACTTTAGTTTATCTATTAACTTTAGTAACAAGTTTAAGAGACAATTTTCGTAAAGGTTTAGGAATTTGATTCCCATTTTGTCTCCTTATTAATTTTCCTGGGTTTTTTGCATACGAGAGAAGTACCTTAAGATAAAATAAAGAAATACATATATTTTAAAAGATCAATTTTACAAGCTATATCACTTGATGTGGTTATTACATGCATATGGTTTACGTATATAGCTGTAGTGTTTTAAAAATTTTAGCTATGAGGATTTTAGCAAAACATTATAATTCAAAGTAAAAAAAGTAGTACTCGCCTATTATTTAAAAAAAAATTGTGCTGTTAATTATATTAAAATATGTTCAATATGTTTTGTCTTTTTTTTAAGCCCCATGTCGTTTTTAACCAAAAACAATATCACATCCACTATGAACTGAAAGAATTTTTATTTTATAAGCAACTCCTGTAATTGCATTACTTGTAATCAGAATATGATTTTTCAGTGTTAATTTAGATTCAAAATTATTATTCTTATTCTTCAAGAGAAAGCACATAGTTAAATTCAAAATGTTTTGTATACATTTACCCACAAGAGATAGCTGGACAAACAGATATTAATTTTTCTATTAAATTAGCAAATGTTCTATATCATTGTAGTGGATTGTAATTAAATAATTGACTTTTATTCATGTGAAATATTTGTGTTTCACTTCTGGTATGAAAATGTTATAATTTTACAAGTTAAGATCAAGTAATTTATATTTTATTTTAAGGTGTTGTTTTTTTTATTTACAATTAAACCCTATATTCCTACTTTATAACCCAAAAAACAGAAATTTGCACTTTTTTATTTTATGATACTCTTCGTCTAAAATACAAAAATGTATAAACAAAATTAAGACTAGTCTTGTTTCAATTAATTTTATAGCTTTTAAAACTCAGGTAGAACATGCTTGACTCACACTCTAATGAACTGGTCTCGAGCCACTGAGATATTTTTTTTCATATTTAATATTTTAGACCATTTGGAATAAAATAAGGTCAGGTGAATTTGTTTACCTCTATAACTCGGTTTACCCCTATTCATTCTTCCTCGATGGCTGGGCTCGATGCCTGTCACAAACTACTTGACAATATCTTCTCTGCTAGTATAGAGCCACTACTGGAGGCTATTGCATGCCTAGTGAGTTGTTACTGATGGAGATAGGTCCCAATAGTTTAAAGGTTTCTGTATGTTTGTTCAAGATTTATGAAGATTCTTTGATCGTTTTAGGATAAAATTCTATACCAAATAAGAAGTCACTTTATTTTTCTATAGGTTTCCTTATAGGACCCTTAAACTGTGTAAGCCACATAACAGTTTAATGCAGTCATTTAGCATCATTATTTCTTTATCAGTCTTCTTGATAAGACCTAGACCTATACATAGTAAATAGAACATGAATATTCATATAAAATATAATTCAATGCCTCGTGTACCCCCTCGTGGCACCGCAAGGCTGATATGTAATGTACAGACTCTCGTTCTGTCTCATACATAGATTTTATATTGAGTTTTTATTACACTGTAAGCAATGATATTATATACATTTTGGTAGTAAATATGAACGTATGAATATTCATATAAAATAAAATTCAATGCCTCCTGTACCCCCTCGTGGCACCGCAGGGCAGATATGTAATGTACATACTCTCGTTCTGTCTCATACATAAGATTTTATATTGCGTTTTTATTACACTGTAAGCAATGATATTATATACATTTTGGTAGTAAATATGAACGTATGAAGATTCATATAAATAGAATTCAATGCCTCGTGTACCCCCTCGTGGCACCACAAGGTAGATATGTAATGTACAGACTCTCGTTCTGTCTTATACATAGATTTTATATTGCGTTTATTTTACGCTTTAAACATTGACATTATTACTTTAATTTATATTTTATATTATAATATTATATACCATTGTCACCAAATCAAAAAATCGCGATCCACTCAACTTAAATAACTTCCACCAGCTTTATAATGCACTTATAAAATAAAAAAGTACACCATAGCAAGAGGTTTCAATTAATACCTACTTCTGACGTAGTTATAAGATTATTTGTTTCCATTATTATAAAAAAAAGTTATTTGAAAATAATTTCACTTGGACGTGAGTTGGTCAGTATGGCTGTGAACAAGATATCTTTCGAAAAACTGAACTTATTGCTTTGATTTTTTTATTAGCTTTAGATTTTAATCCTTAGGAAGCTCTTTGAATTTCACTATCGTAAACCGTCCCGTTCATTTTTTTTATTATTTGACTAGTTTTTTACGGTAACAAAATACAAATCACCGCTAACAAGCAGTTAAAAAAATATTTTGTGTTAATTAAACAGAAACAATTTTTTTGCAGCTTTAAACGTAATATGTGTTTCGGTAATTAATAAAAGTAAATTGATTATTCAAAATATTACACGAGCATTAGAGATGTGAACTTTTGGATTTTCCCAATTTTTTTGTATATAATATCATTGCCTGTAAGTGATAAGATTTTAGTAAAATAATTAATTTAAAATCAATATACATATTTATTTCATTTAAACAGTCTGTACAGACGCTCGTTCTGTCTCATAGGTACATAGATTTCACATTTCGCGTTTTTATTAAACTAACCCCCTAGTTATTTAAATGCATATACAATATACATATTAGATATATAAATACAATATACATATTAAGTTGATTGAAAAATTATATACTTACAGACGCTCGTTCTGTCTCATAATATAGATTTCACATTTCGCGCTTTTATTAATTTACCCTACAAGTTATTTAAATACAAAAGTTACATACATTGGAATCATTCAAAAACGTTTATGAATGTTTAAATTAGTTTTCTGATTTTTCTTCTAATAAAATCCATAAATTTCACTTAAAAAACCAATTTCAAACTTTTTAATTTGAAGACGCGACTCGCTGTGTTGCCAGTGGGAGCTGATGCCTCCTTTGTGTACAAACTTACCCTGCTGTATATTATATTACCCAGTTGCTTGCATTTTAATTTTTTTTTCTAATTCTAGAGGATATAAATTCACAATGACATGAGGTGTATAATGTTGCCAGTGGGAGATAATATAGGCTGGGATACCAGTAAAAATCTTATTTTTCCCCCGGAAGGTTATAATTCGTGTGATTCGGTCCATCAATTCATGGCTACACAGTATACAAACACAGAGGAGGCATCAACGAATATAATAATTTATATTGAAGTCGGTTGTACAAAGTTTTAATTTGATATTATCATAACATTTTGAATAAATTAATGAGAAATAATATTAAAAATCAAAGCGTTAGTGGAGCACCAAAGTAAGTGTACGATAAGTTGAAATGAACACGTTTTGTTTTTTCTTCTATATACTAAAAGCAGAGAAAAGTTTAGTATGGAGTGTGACCCCCTCTTGCGGAAATCACAGCTTGCATTCGTATGGGCATGCTAGCGAGTATATCTCTTATGATTTCTTGTGAAATACGTTCCCACTCCGTGATAATCATATTCATTAGTTTTCTGATGGTCTGCGGAACCGGCTGAACTGATCTCACTATTATAATAATGTCCTCCAGACCGAATTTCGGTCACGGCGGCCAGTCTCAACGAAGACTAGCCATCGGCGCAGGACAGGATTATAGTGCTCAAGTGTATGCGCAAGCACAGGTGCACTCTCTATTCCCTCACTTTCATAGTCCGATGGGACGGTAAACCGACACGACCGGAGAGAGATCAGGCGCAGGACCAATGGCTTTACGTGCTTTCCGAGGCACGGGGGTGAGACACCGCCAGCTTCCTGACTCCGGGCAGCTACTGAGAATTTCTTGATGGAAAAACTCAATAACTGACTTTTTTTTGGCCCGGCCCGGGATTCGAACCCAGGACATCATGATCAGCAGTCGCACTACTACAACCAGCTAGACCAACGAGGCTGTCAACTATTATTTGACATACATACACTTATTTATTTTATACCGCAGTCCACCTGATGGTAAGTGGTGTAGCCCATGGATACCTACATGTATCCTCAGTTGAGAATCAAAATGCAGATGCATTTTCATCCCTGAGGAATAAGATCACTGACCTCTATATATACAAGTATAAAATGGAATACCTCGTTGCCAGTAAAAAGGGTATCCGGTTCTCCACAATTACCATACGAAACACAGCAGCATTAAGCTGCTATTTTACGCTGGTGTTCTGTGAGAGCGTAGCTCTACCCCGGTTGGGCCTTCCCATTCGTGCTAAAAACATAATTTAGCTGCAGCGTGGCGCTACCACGTATGCACTCACTCGTCACTTCAGACATGCTCTATGGGATTTAGTTCGGGACTTCGAGTCTCTTAATAGCCCTGCCAGGTCCTTTGGACTGTCGAACCACTCACATTTAGCCTCTGAGTCACGAAAAATTGGCTGTCAAGCAGCGCAATAATTTGCTGGCTTTTATTACTTTATCTACCATTTTCGAGACCGCTGAACAGAAATAATAATACCTTAAAATTTAAAATGTCAAGAAGATGAGATAATTCAATAAAAATGGACTAAAAGTTATTTAGAGTCGATATTAACTTTCGCTAATTGATGAAGATGTGGTAAAGAGTTCAGACAAAAATTTGAATATGGAACGTACTTTTTTAAACATCACGGCACTTTTATAACCGGTCATTAAATTTTTCAAATTATTAAGACATTTTTCGTATTGAATTTTTTTCAGGCACAGGAAAATAATCAAAACCGTTTTTTTTGCAAATGAATTTATATGCCTAGTCTGTTTAGCCTAATAGTTGATTGAAAGAAAACACCTTAGGCAAAAAGTACGCAGTTGCAAAAAAACTCCCACGGGACTAAATGGACTGCTGGACTCTTTTACGTCACAATCACACGGTGACTTTTTTTTTTATAGAATGGGGTGACAAACGAGCACACAGACCACCTGATGGTAAGTGGATGCAGTGGCCCATAGACATCTACATTTATCTTCGATTAAGAATCAAAATGCAAATGCGTTGTCACCCTTGAGGACTACGATGGAATGCCTCGTTTCCAGTAAAAGGTCTCCGGTTCTACTCACCACGAAACACAGCAGCAGTAAGCCGCTATTTTACGCTGATATTCTGTGAGAGCGTGGTCCTTCTCCGGTCGAGCCGACCCATTCGTGCTACAACCATAATATAGCTGCAGCATGGCTCTACCACGTATAAAATGACTACCCAATTATTGAACACCATCACGGAAAGACCGTGTGGCGGAGTAAGAATAATTTCTAACCCATACCGTCCCGTAAGTGTCGCTAGAGATAAAAGAGGGAAACAAACCAGAATGGGCAGCAGCGGCTTCCTAATAAAACTAGACAATATAAAAACTGCGTTTGCAAACCCGCCTACTCTCTTATGAGGCAAACTAAAGGGAGACCTATGTTCAGTAGTAGACTTTAACAAGCTGTAGTGATGATGGTGATGATACAGCCTACAATCGGTGACCATGAGGTCTTTCTGACCATTCTCCATAGCTTGCGTGATATCTATTTGCGCACATCATGCAAAAATTATTATCTCCCTATGTATTCAGTATTAAATGAAACTAAGTCGTTAAGATATTGCTTTTAATAGAAACTTAGAATAATTCTGCAGGAAAGACATAACCAATTTCTACCATCCCAATAATTTATGATTACTTTTTTAAGTAAAATGTCGTGCTGAAATTGAATTTTATGACCTCGGAATAAGAAAATATTTTTTTTACCGTTTGATTCGAAAGAATGGAAACAGTTAATAAAACAAATCGCGCGTGGCACTCGGTCCGGCACTCTTGCGCTAACATCTTTTTAATCCGCCCTTCTCTTTTTCAATCCATTAAAGATATTATCATCGTCGATTTTTTATTTCATTGACCCAAAAGATTTTCATGAAATTGAAATGATCAAACGATTTCATATAAATATTCAGCAAATATTACTTAAAAATATCTCATCCCATTTCGACAAAACACAACTATAACTGTCCATTTTCACTTTACTACTCTCAATTGCTATTTAGTTAAAGCTAATGCATTCTAAACTACATAATAAAATTATATCAGTGCCAATAACCAATTTAGGTGCCTCGAATTTTCAAAAGCTAAAATACCTTAGTTTATTGGAAACCGCAAACCTTACCTGCCAAAAAAAAATGTTAAGTCATGACTGCAGGTGGGATGCGTCCTCGTCTACAACGCACACACACCATACACCTGCGTGACTGAGTGGTTATCACCGCTCATAACATTTACAGAAAGGAGTTAAGTGTAAGACAATATGGGCTAAGTGGCTTCTGCAGCTCATGGACAACTGAAGTCATCATGAAACAAAGAACTACAGATGCCTGTTATTATACCGGCCCTCCATACCCTTCAGACTGGAACACAGCAGACATAGGTAAGAGAGTAGTACCTACCCAGACGGACTCCGTTTTTCACATGCCTACGCATACCCGCTTCGGGAGCAAGAACGAGTTATGCGGACTCGCACCGACTAAAACCCCATGGTGTTCCACCTTCGCAGCACATTGGCTGGGCCGCGGGAAAATTTTCGCACACATCCACGGCCCCACCAGCGCCGGCCCCTCAATGGCAGCAACTTCTCGGGGGAGGACTACTTCTCCCCTCTTTACTTCTCAAGTAAGGCGCAGCAGAACACAAGGCGCACTGCCGCGGCCTCCAACTTTACCCAGACAGATTCCTAAGTAGAAACGGAGTTCTGCCACCTTGTTAATAGCAATTCCACCTCCTTAAAAATAATTAATAATGTCATGATTGAAACTGAGGTGTTATCCGTGGTAGGGCCACGCTGCAGCTATATTATGCTTGTAGCACGAATAATACCAACGTGAAATGGCAGCTTAATGCTTCTGTTTTTCGTATTGTGAGTGTAAAGAACCGGAGACTCTTTTAACTGGAAAAGAAGCATTCCATCTTAGTCATCATTTGTAGTTTGATTCTTAATCGAGTATAGATGTAATATAGAGTATAGATGTATAGGTTAAGTCATATAATTTGAAAAGCTATGTCGTTAATATCGTAAAATCAGCAGCATTCTAGTTAATCCGTTATACCGCTTCTGCAAGGTGTGGCACCATTAATGTAATAAACCTAGTCGATTTATAGCGCATAAATAATACACGAGATGGATTTAATCTGTATTTCTCTTAACTACTATTTTACGACAAGAAACTTCGTGAATATCTTTCATAAATTCTCATTGATTATTCTGAGAAATTAAATTATAATAATGTCATATTCAGCATAAAATTAAAACAATAGTTTGATAATACTCTCTTATATTGACAGAATATAATAAACAATTTCAAGTGGCGCCAATATCATGCTCAAATTTTTCACAAGCAATTACACATCTTTTTTCTTTCTTTTTTAAGAACTCGTTGACGTCTACGTGGTAACGTGGTACGTGGTGACGTGACGTATTACGTAGTAGAGCCATGCTACAGCTATACTGTGATTGTAGCACGAATGGGTCAGCTCGTCCGGGGTAGGACCACGCTCTTACAGAATACCAGCGTAAAATGGCGGCTTAATGCTGCTGTGTTTCGTATGGTGAGTGTAGAGAACCGGAGACCATTTTAACTGGAAACGAGGCATTCCATCTCAGTCCTCAGGGGTGATAACGCATCTGCAGTTTGATTCTTAATTGAGGATAAATGTAGATGTCTATGAGCCACAGCATCCACTTGCCATCAGGTGGACTGTGTGCTCGTTTGTCACCCTTATTTACTACTGCGTATATCCTCATTTCTAAATTTATCACGCAGAGAAACTCCGAGCATAGCCCTCTCCATAGCTCGCTGAGCGACCTTGAGCGTCCTCATACGGCCAGCAGTCAACGATCACGTCTCAGATCCATAAGTTATCACTGGCAACACGCACTGGTTGTACAATCTCGTTTTCAGGTTTTGAGGTATAACTGACGAGAAGATGTGTCGTAATTTCACGAACACTGCCTTGAATTGCTGAAATTGAATTCGTTGATTGACCTTTCGGTCGAAATTGGACTTGCCTAGTCCCAGGTAAATATACTTGTCAATAACTTCTCGCTAAATGCTCCCAACAACTACCGGCATAGGTGTGACATGGACATTAAACATGATCTTTGTTTTGTCTGTTATTCTGTGCTTTGTTTTGTTTGGTTTGTTTGTTAAGACCTATCCGTTGGGAGACACTATTGAGGTCATTGAGCATAGTGCTTAGGTCTACCAAGCGATTCTGCCATAAAGATTATATAGTCGGCAAATCGAAGGCGAGTGATGTACTCGCCATTGATGTTGATACCGTATCCTTTCCAGTCCAGTAGCTTGAAAACGTCTTCCAATGCAGCGGTGAAGAGTTTCGGGGATATTACGTCACCCTGTCTTACACCTCTCTGCAGTTGGATAGGTTTCGTACTCTGTTTCTGTACTCGGATAGCCATCTTAGCCCTACTGAACAAACACTTCAGCACTTCGATATACCGACAGTCAACTTGGCAGCGCTAAAGGGACTGTAGCACCGCCCAAATTTCGACGGAATCAAAGGCTTTCTCATAGTCCACATACGCAAATAAAAGTGGTGGATTGTAATCTTCGGTCTTCTGTACAATTTGCTGAAGGGTATGTATGTGGTCTATGGTACTAAAGCCTTTTCGGAAACCGGCTTGTTCGGGAGTCTGGAAGTCGTCAAGTCTGCGTGCGAGACAATTCGTAATGACTCTCGAAAACAGCACGTAGACGCGGCTCAGAAGATAAATCGGTCTGTAGTTTTTCAAGAGAGCTTTGTCCCCTTTCTTGAAGAACAAGACCACCGCACTTCTGCTCCACGCCTCCGGAGTAGTCCCACCATGAAAAACGGAATCAAAGAGCTTCTGAAGGACTTCAAGTACCAGTTTTCCACCCACTTTCAGAAGCTCCGCTGTAATTCCATCCTCGCCTGGGGCCCTGCCGTTTTTAAGGTGCTGGAGAGCCATTCTAATCTCGCTCAGACTAACGTCCGGGATATCATAGGAATAGCGTCGAATAAGACTTGCTCTTGGATCGTTACTCACACTTGCATGTGGCTCCAACGATAATGTGTACAGCTGCCCATAGAACCTCTCAATCTCACTCAAAACCTAAGGTGTCCCATACTGTGGCCCATAGACATCTACATTTATCCTCCATTAAAATTCAAAATGCAGATGCGTTGCCACCCCTGAGGTCTTAGATGGAATGCCTCGTATCCAGTAAAAAGCTCAGCTCACCATACGAAACACGAGCGCGTGGTAAAATCGGATCGTTACCATGCTGTTTCTAAATATTTTCTTACTTAATTGTTTGAATTACAAATAGTAATTTAATGTTTAAAAAGAAGTCCCGCTGGGTTTCTTGCTGGTTCTTCCCAGGACAGAGGTTTTTTCCGAACCTGTGGTAAAGCTTAAATGACTTTCAATTAGTATTCTTGTATATAATATTGAATATAAAAAATCTATTTAGTATTCTAAGCATCTTCTCTATAAAGATAAGGACCCTTTCCACTTACATTTAATAATGCCGGTTATACCTAAAGTTTAATATGTCTCACTTCTCACTAAGCAGCGGCTCTCCAAACATAAACCCGAGAGCATACAAAAGCCCTGTAAACATTTTTGAAGCTGATTGTCTTCGGTGACATGCAAAGGACAGGCGAGGACGACCAAGAGAGCTTCAAACACAAAGGCTAAGGAGATCGTTGAGACCATAAAAGTAAACACCATCTTCAATTCCAAGACTCAACATTAAAGGTTAGAGTTGCGCCTCAATGAACTTTAAATCATTTGTGATGAGGTTTTACGCCTCGCTTTACGTTACACGCCAAGTTGAGACCTTCATGTAGGAATAATTTGTGACGAAAATTGTCGTGTGCCGAAGTTATCGCGAAAGGTTAGGTGATACCACGCAACGAAAAACGACGCACACAATACGTGCACACTAAAATTGCTAGTATAGTTTAGTCTGGGCGGGCTATCTATCTGTTCATGAAGTTTCATCATAATCGGTTTGGCTAATAAAAAAGATTAGCCCAGACAGACAGACAAACATTTTACAAATGGTTTTCATATCTTAATCCCCTGAGCTCGATAGAGGCAGTTATTTTGATATTACAAACAGACACTTCAATTTTATTTATATGCATAGATTATATATTTCTTTATAAGTTATAATTGTATTTATGTATGTGTATGTAAGGGTCTTTGTTTCCTGAAGTTAATAAATAAATAATAATATGGAGATAAGAATAGGTCTATATTCAAGCTCATTTTTACGCAGCGTGTGCTACGTACAAAATAGACGCTGTTTAATGATTGAAAAGCATTTAAGGCTAATGGACTAGAAGGGCATAAATTTCCGTGTGGTTTAAATATAAAAAATAACCTATTTTAGAACACACTGAAACAAATTCAACGGGTTATGTGAAACTGCTTTCAAAGTTTCAAACAGAGCTTAAATATTTTACAGGCCCGCAAGTTCCTGAGACTTACATAACTTTAGTGTTACTTTATAACATGGATTTTCGTATTTGCGGAAACTCTTATCTACGAAAAACGTGAACTTTTATCTTAAATGCGCTATTTGGAAATGGTGTTGTTGTTATAAATTAAATACTGAACGATCAATTAGTTTATCTGCCCTAGATCAACACTTAGAATACCTTAAAATTAATTGTGGATATCTATGCAGTAAATAAATTTCCAGTTTAAGGATATTGGTGTACTATTTTTAAATATAGATAGATAGATAACACTTAATTGTACGCCAAAAAATAACATAAATATTAACAAAAAAGGAGAAATAGAAATGTTGTACAATGGGCGGTCTTATCGCTAAGAGCGATCTCTTCCAGACAACCTTTGGATGGACAGGATTGCAAGAAAACAATAAAATATTTATGGCTTTGATAAACATTATTTTTATTAAAGCCTTTATGGCTTTAATAAAAATAATGTCTCTAAATTTTTATTAAAGCCATAAAATAGAAATATAGGATGGATATATAAGTACATAGATAAGATAAATACATACATACTTATTAATATATATATATATACATGTAAATATATATTTTTATAAATATAAATATATAAAAGTACAAATATATACTTTAAAACTATTACATATAACATAAATGTGCCATACATATAAACATATATAGTGTAACAAGATAAAGGTAGAATAATTATATACAAATGAAGTTGATAGAAACAAAGTTGAAAAAAGTAATCATGTACATGCTTCTTAAAAACTGGTAGGGATTGAACGCATCTTGATGATAACGGCAAGTCTTTCCATAATCGGACAGCTTGTATTGTGAATGATCTGTCCAAAAATTTGGTAGTGTGAGCTGGCATTTTTAATATCAAATTTTCTGATGATCTCAAATGTCTCAAATGTGAGTCATGGAGGAGTTCAAACCGATTTTTTAGGTAAGAAGGATAGAAAGGATTAAAAAGAATATTATAAAGAAGCGAGAGAATATTAGCATTCCGGCGAAGACGGATTGGCAACCACTTGAGCCTTTTACGAAAATCTGACACATGATCATATTTACACAAACCAAATATGAATCTTATACAAAAATTTTGAAGCATTTCAGTGAGATCAAGATAGCTGACATCTGCATAATCGAGGATTGGAAGCAGAAGAGTTTGCGCAAGTGCAATCTTAGTGGCAGTTGGTAAAACGTTTCGTAGTCTTCTCAAAGTATGAGCAACTGCAAAAAGTTTACGACTAACTTCCTGTAACTGAGGACCCCAAGATAAAGTTTTGTCGATGTATACACCCAAGTTTTTGACAGTGTCACTAGTCGAGATTATATTACCATAAAATACAACTATGGTTGCTTGTGGTAAATTGCATTTTGTAAGCATATGCGGAGAACCTATAATAATTACTTGTTTCTTCAGTTGGTTAATTTTGGAACCATAATTTCTGCTCCATTCCGAAATGATTGCTAGGTCACTGTTTATAGTGTTAATAGTTACAGCTAAGTCACTAGGAGTAGCTTGTGTATATATCTGAAAATCATTTGCATATAAGTGATAGGAAGAATTTATCTTAGTGGATGTTGAGTTAATAAAAACTGAAAAAAGCAAAGGTGATAAAACGCCACCCTGTGGGACACCAGCAATGGTGCTCCACCATGATAAGAATGTATCATCAATGCGTAAGCGTTGCCGGCGCTCAAACAGGTAACTTCGAAACCATTCAACCACCGTTGGAGATATATTAAGAGAGCTTAATATGCCCAGTAAAATGTCGTTATCGACAGAATTAAATGCATTACTAATATCCAGTAAAGTAAGTATAGTTAACTTACCGTTCTCCATGCCATATCTGATATCTTCCATAATATTGACTAAAGCTGCTATGCCCCCGACGAAAACCAGATTGTAAAGGATTTACAAGGAGATTATTACAAAGGAAAGCGTTAAGCTGATTAGACACAAGTCTTTCAAGAACTTTGGACAGGAATGGTAATATGGATATAGGGCGATAATCAGAGAAGGATGCAGGATTTAATTTTTTAGGTATTGGTATAATTTGAGCATCTTTCCAGGTTGACGGAAAAACACTACAAGAAATTGAGGAATTAAGGATATGACATAGGATTAGGATGATATATCAAGGATTGGAAGGATCATATTACGGTTGATACAGTCGTTGCCAATAGCGTTGGTAGTAATGGACAAAATGCTCTTCTTAACATCACAAGCAGTGAATTGATTGAAGACAAAAGGTGAATGATTAGGAGTTGGAAGTGTTGAAAAATGATTTAATGTATTTAATTTAAGTGCCCCATTAAAGTCAGGCGAAGATGAGAAGTGTCGATGTAGTAAATCAATATTTAAATCTTTAGGTATTGCATTACTACGTAACTTTCCAACTCCTATTGCTCTGAGAAATTTCCAGACTTTAGCTGGATCATCATTCTGTACTGATTCATGGATATAATGGCGTTGAGCATTCTTACACAACTTATTACAGTGATTTCAGATAGTAACATATTTTTTCCAGTTTATGTCTATAGGTTTGCATTTATATTTTGACTTAGCTGTAGCTTTTTTATTTAATAAGATTGTAACTTCTTCCGTTAACCACGATGAAGGAAGGTGTTTCATTTTGACGGCACGAACTGGAGCATATTTATTGTAAAGACTAGTTAAGGTAGACGTAAACAACACTACCTTGTCATCTACGGATTCCGCATTGAAAAGTGGCGACCAATCAATGTTTGACGCATTTTCGCGAAGACTATTAATATTAATACCACCAAAATTACGTCGCAGAAGAAATTTTGACTTAATTTTACGAGGACGTATTTTATAAGAAAGAAATATGAGATCTGATAAGAGAACGCATCAGCTGAGCATTGACCATGTTTAGGGACTAGTTCAGTGGAAGACACAAACATTAGGTGAAGAAGTGATGGACTAGAATTAGGAAAATGATGTGTTGCCTTTAGAGGCAGAATAAAGAGATTAGTGGAATCTGCAATGGATTGAAGGGAGGCGGAACGGGGATCTTGTTTCAGGAGACAGGTATTAAAATCACCCATAATAATTGTATGTATACAAGGAAGATACATTTTCAAGAATACTTTCGAAAGAAGTAAAGTAGTTTATACGTGAAGAAGGACAATAGTATACCCCGAGCAGGATTTTGGTACGATTCAGCTCTACCTCTACAAAAAGGTGTTCGCCTGCATTAGACGGAGGTGGCTGTGTCGACATATAAATCACAGAGAAAGGGATATATACACGAAGATATATAGAAACTCCTCCACCACCGCCTACAGCACAATCATTTCTTATGAGCTGGAAGCCTGGTAGTGAATAAGAAGTTGAAGGAAGGCACGGTTTAAGTCATGATTCAGAAACAAGAATAGCGTGAATGTCCTTACAGTCAAAGGTTGCAAGCATATCTGGGAAATGAGCTGGAACGCTTTGGGCATTTATATGAAGCACATTGAAATTTTTCGAGACATCAGAAAAATGCGAGACGAGAATTTCAGAGAGAGACAGAGAACTAGTGATACTGCCATCACCACTCTCTGCAGTTAAATAACCTTCAAGATCACTACTGTTATCTAAATAAGACATTGCAATAAATAATATATGCACGTATTTATATATGAATAAATAAATAAATAAAATGTATGTATATATATAAATAAATTAAAATTGAATTACCTACAAATCTAACCACTAAAAAAACTATGCAATCTTGACCACCCGCCAGTTTAATGTTTCATTGTAATTTATATAAATTTTCTTACAACACTTTATCTCTAATAACATCAACTAACACACATATACACATACAGTAATAATTTAAACAGTAAAAATAAAAGTAAAAATAAAATAAAAGTAATCAGAATGGAATAAAGTACTATAACGAACCGGAACAAAACGTTATCATAATCCTTAGGCTGTGTAATGTATTATCTGTGCTAAAACGTAGTGATTTAATGCTATTTAATCTGTGCTACATCAATTAAGTTTAACATTTAACGTAAACAAATTTTATATAAGATTATAATTTAAATGTCCTAAGAAAATAAAAAATAAATAAAAAAAACAAAAACCTTACTACTTTATTTGTATCTTATATATAATTAAATGAAATTTTAGGATAGAAGTTAATATTAGACAAAAAAGAAAGTTAAAAATAAAAGGCCTACATACGAGTATTGTATACAAATATGCCAATGGGATACTTGTATACAATATGTAGGTCTTTTATTAATAAAATCCTAAATCCTAAAATCCTAAATATCCAAATTAACAAATAAGCAAACAGTCTACCTGATCGTACGTAAATACTGTAGCCCATATAAACCTGTACATTCCTCGATGAAGAATTAAAATCGTGCGTTATCACCCCTAGACTAATAAAAACGCCTCGTTACCAGATAAAAAAGTTTCCGTTTCCCGTCACTCACCATTTGAAATATAGCAGCATTGTTTGCGATGTGTGTATTGTGTCATAAGAGAAAAATGTGGTATGCAAATGTGGTTGTGACCAGCATTCGGAAAGGAATGCTTGTGGTTTGGACACGTATAAATAATAAATGAGGGAAGAGTGACAAGCAAAATATATGCTGCAGAAGTGAGTGGCAGAGCCGGCAAGGGATGGCCTTGATGGAATTTTATACCGAATTCACGATATATTGAAGAATTATAAAAAAAAGGTTAAAGGTATTCCAAATAGGAATACCTTTAACCTTTTTTTTATATTTATTTATTTATTTATTTCGACCAACAAGGATCATAGGGTAATATTACATTCATTCAAGTTAATTCTAATACTAAATTATAAATTATTACTAAAATTAATATATCAAACGCATAAGTATTCATAATAATATTGAAAATATAATAATTATTTAATAATAATAAAATAATATAAATCAATGTAAACGTAACTCACAACAGACCCGACTTAATAATATATTAACAAAATCATAAACATAACTTATATTAATGATATAATAATAATAATTAATCCTTTATTGCATACCATAATTTGTTAAAATTACACAGAAAATGTCATAAAATCTATGTTAGTAAAAGTAGATAATAAATTAAATAAACATTAGTTCATATATCTGGGTTGCCTGTCCGAGGCAATGGATACATGGACATGAACATGCACCCAGTGCCTCAAAAAAGTACAATCGGGTTTCTCGCTAATTACGTTAAGAATGCTGTTGGCGCTCCCACGAACCCTGTGCGTCAGTGACGCAGTTCTTTTGCGAATAAGTGTTGAAAATTTTTTTTGTTGTGTAGGAGAGCAAGGAAGAATGGATAGGTTAACTGAGGACAGGATATTAAGGAGCTTAGTTCTTTGAGTAGATGTTATTTGAGTGATTAATCCTTTATTGCAGACCATAATTTGTTAAAAATAAACAGAAAAAGTCTTAAAATCTATGTAAGTAAAATTAGGTAATAAATGAAATAAACATTAGTTATGAACATGCACCCAGTGCCTCAAAAAAGCACACTCGGGTTTTTCGTTGTCTATGTGGGCGTCAACAAACATACCTGATACACTACAGTAAAGTGGGAGACCCAGCAACAATCTAAATGCGTTATTATATTGTATACGTAGGGTGTGCTATGCCCGCTGCGTATATCTAACCCATAAGGTGTACGTATAGAGGGATTGGCAATAGGCCTTAAATAAAATAAGCTTTACCTCGGCTGTACAACGTGAGAACCAGCGGGCCAGCATAATGCAGCGGACAGCCAGCGCCCTCCTTTCTCTTTCAATATCCTTATCATCTTTTAAATCTTCGGTAACCACATGGCCAAGGTTTTTTTTTATAGGATAGGGTGACAAACGAGCACACAGTCCACCTGATGGTAAGTGGTTGCTGTGACCCATAGACATCTACATCTATCTTCAATAAAGAATCAAAATGCAGATGCGTTGTCACCCGTGAGGACTAAGATGGAATGCCTCTTTTCCAGTAAAAAGGGTCTCCGGTTCTCTACACTCACCATACGAAACACAGCAGTGTTAAGCTACTATTTTACGCTGGTATTCTGTGAGAGCATGGTTCTACCCCGGTCAAGCCGATGTTCGTATATCGTATATATGTATGTATAGCTGCCCCGGTCGACCCATTCGTACTACAACTATACTACTAATATAGCTGCAGCATGGCTCTACCACGTATAACTGGTACTTAAATTCGGTTACTCGTTTAAGTGCAACACCCTCTAAAGTTACAGGTGGTACGAGATTAGATTTCTTCGTGCCCACCTTAAACACCATGAAGCTCACTCTTTGCTACATTATATTTTAGACCGTGGGCTGCATAAAACTCACATGATGTAAAAGCCGTCTGAGTGCACTGACTGACGGGCTCAAAGCACCATGTCCTCTGCGTAACTGATGTTGTTCATGCAGAGTCCATCAATAGAGCAACCGACATGCACTCCCGAGTTTATGAATCAGTTCATTTATATATAGATTAAAAGCGTAGGTGAGGTCTTGCCTCACGCATTCCAACCTATACTCGTCCGACAGTGCATTAGACCTGACCACATTAATTTGATGACCGTATCAATAGCTAAAATACTAATTTACGAGACAGGTAGACCAGCCTTTCGCAATTTATCCCACAGAATGTCATATGACAAGATAGAAAGCCTTTGAAAGATCCAGGAAGGCCACTGGCGTATTCACTTACAGTATACCCCACAATGTGCTGCAGCGACAGTATTGCACACTCAGTGGATAGATTTAGTCTAAAACCAAATTGTGCATCGTTTAACTTAATATGTACTTTTAACTGCCTCTCAAGCACACTGTCAAGTATCTTAGACGCAGTTGTCGCTAATGAAATGGGCCGATAGTTGCACATATCCGAAATATCGCCGGTTTTGTTTTTCAAAATCGGAACCACGACTGTTCTCATTAGCTCTTCCGGCAAATAAGAGTGCCTCATGCATAGTGTGAAATAGAGCGCCAGCAGTCTAGGTAAGAGCGGTCCAGTGTGCTGAAAGTGCTCGATGCTAAGGCAATCGTAACCAGGTGACTTTCCTCCAGTCATGCCATTTACCAAAACAGTGATGTCCTTAGCGGTGATGCGATCGGGCACATGAGTTGGTGCACCAATCTGGTGATGAACCACAGCATAGACTTCAACAGGTGACTGTAAAGCAGACTGAACCCGGAACTGACTCTTAAAAAGATTGGCTATCTTCGCCGGCTAATTCACACCCCCAACGCTCACCGGGGTACCTGCTCTAGGACTCAACTGCTTAGTATGCTTCCAAAATCCACGAAAATCTTTATTCCTATGTTGATTCGCTAGTTTATTCATCTTGATTTGGTACTGATTACTTTGACAAAAATTAAGTTTTCGTTTAAATACTCTTTTAGATTCCATAATATCATTATAAAAATACCCACCATGCGGTTTCCCATGTCAGATCCAATTTAGGAATTTTGTCGAGCATCCCGGTGAGCATCACGCACGTGTCAGTTCCACCCCACTATAGGTCGACCACGCTTTCTGACTATCTGCCGGTCGCGATCACTGTCGTAACTGTACTTAGAGGCCTCACACAAAGTATTAATAATGGACTTATATAATTTATCTATCACAGATGGATGTGCTAAAATATTACACATATTATTACAACACTGACTTAGTTCATACGGGAAATCGATTTCTCTTAATTTATCGTTACAGTATTTGCCATATATGTAAATTTGGTTCAAATTACGCTCAACCTATTTTACTTTATTGATTATATATTCCTGAACCGACAGTGGTCTACGCATAACCATTGTGAGATCACACTGCACCTCTAATGGAAAGTGGTCTGACCAATAAACGTCATTATGAATTTTAATTGTGACTACTGACTTCCATGCGGCCTGAGTTGTTAAACAGTGGTCAAGCCAACGACAACTACCATGTACATCACTCATAAAGTTTTAAGAACGTGAGTCAATTCCTAGCTTCGTAATATCGACTGTAAACCAATTTTGTAGACAAGATTCTAACATTTCCTTACCAAACAACGTACCTGGGTGAGCATTAAAGTCTCCTAACAAATGCATAGTTTCAATATTCTCATTATCAACTATTGCAGATATTTCACTTAAACACTCAACAAATTCTACCAGATTGTCTTGCTCGTCCGTAGGCATATACACATTAAAAAATAACATAAACCTATCCGAAACACATACTTTAATAGCAATAATACGCTCGCTCATACACGGAACCACAGATACAGAGTCAAACACGTTCTTTCACCATAGTAAGCCGACACCACCATAAGGCCGTCCTCGCAATATTACTTTGCTTGTATCAACCGCAGACTTACCGAAGAAACAAAGATCCTTATTTACTTGACCCAAGTCAGGAATCATTTTTGTTCGTATGCAAAATTTTTGGATGTGAAAAAAGCGAGAAGGGTTTGTCAGAATCGTGCCAAATGGTAATCCTAAAGCGCCGGCGGTGAATTTCACACTACGCGAGCAACCCAGGTACCAAAATTTGGGTGCGAAGTCAGAAGTCCTCCACGTGTGCCTGGTAGTTGCGGGTCCCTCTCGATAAGTCTGGAGGGAAGAGCAGCTACTGGGCCGGTGCACCCTGGGCGCGGCAGTAATCTTCCTCGAGAAATGAGAAGAAATTCTTACTCCTTGGGGAAGGTTACTGCCGCGGCTAATTATTCTGACATGGGTGGGGTCCGTCCCGGACCAACGGCGCGTTCCACTGCGTGACCCTCTGATCAGCAGAGGGCATAGCAGAGGAGTGAGGGCGGGCTCGGTGTGCACTTACCCTGCCTCCGGGCAGACAGTGAAGGATTCATCCTTTGCTGTCACCGCCGGTCTCGTAATCCCAGTATCGAAGTGTCGTGGATCATGTCTCGCGGCTTTGATTGGGACCGAGGGTCTTGGCTTAACCGCCCGGACCGCGAGGAAAACCTCTATAAAAGTTACCCCGAATCTCAAGCGGCGACGCACCGCGGCGGGATGGATGGCTGACGGGGTTCTACGAACAAATCAGTCGATGGTGCGCTCCTCGCCAGGGTACCTGCAGACCCCTGGCGAGTAATAAATCCTCTAAATCTGCTTACCTTGGTAAGGGTCACTGCCAGGTGGACCTTTAATTACTCCCATACTCGTGGGTACAAATATGGAAATAAAACCAAAACCGCCGACAACGGCAACATAGAGGAGGAGGAACGATGCGGGGACAGAGTCCGACGCCGCATCGAGCAGCGTGGGAGGCTCAGAGAGCTCCCGACGCGTGGAGCCTGGGACCGCGGAGACCAGTAAGTTCTTCCGCAAGCGGTCCAGGCGGGATGGCGACCAGGGGTCGTCAGCCGATGAAGAGGAGGCTTCGGCCCGGAAAATCCCCACCAACAGGCGGGGCGGGCTGAGAGAGGCAGGGAGGGCCCTCTGACAATCAGAGGGCCGAACAAGCAACAAGCATGCCGAGGAGGGGCGCCACCCGGGCGATACGGCTCGGGTATCAGGCGAAGAGACGGATGCGACTGGCGGCTCCGAGGTGGAGCGTAAGGCCAGATTCGCAAAGGAGGTGGAGGCCGCGATCAAGGTCGTGGCCCACAAGCAAAAGGCCTCCTCAAAGTTAAAGGCCATTCCCGCGGCCTCCGCCTCCATCATGGCGGCTGCGGAGCCAACTAGTAGCGGAGCTGCGGGCGGATGTGGCCCGCCTGACGTCCGCCATGGAGACTCTCCAGAAGGAGAACGAGAAGCTCCGCGCAGACCTGGCCAGTCTACGTGAGCCTGCCTCTCGCGCGGCGCCCCAGACGCAGCGCCCAAGCCAGCCCGTGCCGATGGAGAACCAGGTTCTGAACCTGGTCCGGCAGGAGCTGGCTGCCTTCCAGCACCGGTTCTCCGTGCTGGAGGCATCGTCCTGCGGCCCCTGGGGCAAACAAGACGGCAGCGAGGCCGGCAACGGTCTCGTACGCGGCGGCCACAGCTGCCGCATCAAGCCGGGGCCGTCCAGCCAGCCTTCGGGCGGGGCTGCGGTGCCCTCCTCCCCTGAAAGCCGGCTCCGGCAAAACCGGTACCGGCTGAACCGGCTCCGGCTAAGCCGGCAACGGGAAGGAGGCAAGGCGAAGGCAAAAGGGCAAAGCGGCAGCACAGGCGGTGGCTGCGCCAGCCCCAGTGCCTGCGGCGAATGTGCCAGCGCCAGCGGCAAGCCAGCTGCCGCCGCCGCCACCGCCCCATCAGCTCCTACACCTCCGCGGCTGAAGCCGGTTGGCAGGTGGTCGGGAAAAATAAGGGAAGAAGGCAGCCAAAAGGCCAAGAGCAGGAGCGGCAGCGCCAGTTCAGGGCGCGCAAGATCGCGGCTAGGCTCCGCGCCCGAGACCGCAGCTGTAGTGATTACACTACAGCCGGACGCGAAAGAAGGGCGTTACCTACCGCGATCTGCTCGCAAAGGCGAAAGGCGGTGGATCTCGGGGAGCTCGGGATCACCGGGGCCTCCGGCTCAAAGTCACCAGACAGGGGCCCGTATGCTGGAGATCCCAGGGAATCAGTGGCGCGACCGCGGACGCTCTGGCTGCGAAGCTCAGAGCGTCCCTGGACGCGGACGAGGCCAGTGTCCAGGCCGTCAGATGCGCAGACCTGCGCATCATGGGTCTGGACGACTCGGTATCGGAGGAGGAGTTGGTGGCCACCGTCGCCGGGTCCGGGGGTGCACTACTGACCAGATCAGGTCAGGCGCCATACGCCCGGTCAACAGGGTATGCATGCCGCCACGGTGTGCTGCCCTGTTACGGCAACCAAAACCATAGTGGAGGGCCGAAGGCTTCTGGTGGGCTGGGTCTCAGCGCAGGTTAAGCTGCTGGAGCCCAGACCTCTGAGGTGCTACCGCTGTCTCGTGGGGCACCACGTATCGGTGAAATGCGCCTCGGAGGTTGACCGCAGTGGCCTTTGCTTCCGCTGCTGTCAGCCCGGACACATATCGGCGACCTGCTGCGCCACGCCGCACTGTGATGCATGTGCGGCGACCGGCAAACCAGCCGATCACCGGGCCAGCAGGGCCTGCGTGCCACCCGCCAAGGCCAAGGCCGCGGGTAGGGGAGGGCCCTCCGCCGCCACCGCCTCTGTGGCCACCGCCGCAGTCGCGACTGCCGCCGCCGCCGCTGTCGCTGTCGCTGCCGCCGCCGCCGCGACACCGACGCCCGCAGAGGCGCCCGTGGAGGAAGCTGAAATGGAATGCCTATAACGGCCCCATTAAGCTTCCTTCAGGCGAATATCAACCACTGCGCCTGTGCTCAGGATCTGTTGCTCCAGAGCATGGCGCAGTGGTCGATGCTTTATCGCTGTGGTCGCTGAGCCGTATTTTGTCTGGCCTAGGGAGGACTGGGTGGCGGACCTTAACGGCTCAGTGGCCATCATTTCTTCAGCCGCCGCCGGTACCCGACCCCTGAAGGTGTCAGGAGGGGTCAGGGTGCGTAACAGCACAGTTCAGGAGTTCGTCATTGTGGGGTGTACTTCTCCCCGAACCGATCTCTCGCCGAGTTTCACAACTCTCTTGCAGAGCTGAGAGCAGTCGTCGTCGGGCTATCCCTCCCGTACTTGTCCTCAGGGACTTCAATGCCAAGAACTTGGCTTGGGGTTCTCGTCGTACAGATGTGCGGGGTAGGATGATGGAAGACTGGGCTCTGGAGACAGGCCTGGTCGTCCTAAATCGGGGTTCTGTCCCCACGTGTGTGCGGATGCAGGGCGAGTCGGTGGTGGACATTTCGTTCGCTAGCCCCGCTCTGTCGCCGCGTGCCATTGACTGGCGTGTCATGGAGGTGGAGACCTACTCCGACCACCGGTACATCCGGTTTGACGTCTCCACCCAGCCTCGAGCGCGCCAGTCCTACAGGCCCCGAGTGGTCCGCGTTGGGTGCTGAAGCAGCTGGACCGGGAGCTCCTCCTGGAAGCCTCGATCGTGCAGGCCTGGGTGTCATCACCGGACAGGCCTGCCGACGTCAATGATGAGGCAGGGTGGTTCCAGGAGGCCATGTCCGAGATATGTGACGTGGCAATGCCCGCGTCCGGCCAGGAAGTGCCCGGCGTCAGGTGTATTGGTGGTCGCGTGAGCTGACGTCTCTGCGCGAGGCGTGTGTCGCCGCGCGGCACCTGTACGCCAGGCATCGCAGGCTCCGCATTCGTCCACCGAATGCGGCAGATCGGGCGGGGCTGTACGGGGATACAGAGCGGCGAGACCGCCCTCCGGGAGGCTGTCCTGCGGGCGGGATCGGGCCCGTGAGGATGCTGGAGACTCTCGATAGAGATCCGTGGGGGCGCCCTTACAAGATGGTGCGGATAAACTCCGCACCTGGCCCCATGACGCAGAGTCTCCGGCCTCAGCTCGTGGAGGATGTGGTGAGCGCTCTGTTCCTGCGCGCGGGAACATCCGCCCCGCCTGGCTCCGCCACCTGCGGTGCCGGAAGCGGACCACCAGGACGACGACGACGACATCCCGGAAGGGACCGGGGTGACCTGAGGTGGCGGTACGTAGGCTCAAGGCCAGGAATACCGCCCCAGGACCCGATGGCTTGCCTGGCAAAGCCTGGGTCCTGGCCTCAGGCTCTCGGGCCCCGACTGGAGGGCTCCTAAGCGCATGCTTGGAGAGGCCAATTCCCGCTTCGTTGGAAGACGGGGAAGCTGGTCCTCATTCGGAAGCCGGGGCGCCCTGCGGACTCTCCGTCCGCATACCGGCCCGTGGTGCTGCTCGACGAGGTGGGCAAGCTCTTTGAAAGAGTAATTGCAAACCGCCTCGCCGAGCACCTTGCGGGGACGGGGCCGGATCTTGCGGAACACCAGTTTGGTTTCCGCAAGAGGCGCTCTACGGTGGACGCCATCATGCGCGTGAGAGCCCTCACGACGGGGGATGCAGTGGCCAGGGGGGGGGTTGTATTGGCGGTGTCTCTCGACATCGCCAGCCTTCAACTCCATGCCCTGGGCTGCATTGAGGGAGGCACTCGGTATCACCGGGTGCCGACCTATCTCCGTCGTATAGTCGGGGACTATCTGACGGACAGGGCCGTCATCTACCCCGGTCGAAACGGTGAGTGGAACCGGCGAGATGTCGTGCGGTGTCCCACAGGGTTCGGTTCTGGGGCCGCCCCTGTGGAACATCGGTTACGACTGGGTGCTGCGCGCCGACCTCCCTACCGGCGTCAGCGTAGTTTGCTACGCTGACGATACGCTGGTACTGGCACAGGGGGGGTCGTACGAGGCGGCGGCGGAAACTATGACACGCGGGGCTGCGATGGTCGTTGAGAGGATCCGGCAACTGGGTCTCGAGGTGGCTCTGCACAAGTCCGAGGCCATGCACTTCCATGGTCCTCGGAACAGGCCACCACTGGGATCCTCAGTGATGGTAGGAGGGGTATCCGTCGGCGTCGAGTCGACGTTGAAGCACCCAGGACTCGTCCTCGACGGCCGATGGAACTTCGTTGAGCACTTCCGACGTTTGGCTCCCAAACTGGAACGGACCGGGGCTGCCTTCAGGCGGCTCCTGCCGAACCTGGGGGGGCCAAACGCCTCCTGCCGGAGGCTCTACGCGGGGATCGTGAGGTCCATGGCCCTTTACGGGGCCCCGGTGTGGGCGCGTGGTTTGGCGCGGCTTGCCGTCCACCACCTAAACGCGCCCCAAGGGTGGTTGCCGTAAAGATGGTTCGCGGCTACCGCACGATCTCCCGCAGGCGGCGAGCCTCCTTGCTGGATTGCCGCCATGGGATCTGGAGGCGATAGTCCTCGCGCCTGCACGAATGGCGCGCGGAGGAACTATGCCGGGGAGACCCGCTGCCGCGGCAAGTTGTCGCGCAGCGGACAGACTTCCGGCATGATCTCATGGCGACATGGAAGAGCGACTGTCGCAACCCGTGCTGGGCACGCCACTATAGCGGCGATAAGATCCCTCTTTGAGGTGGCTTGAGACGCCACGGTGTCCTCACCTTCCGCCTGACGCAGGTCCTCACCGGACACGGTGTGTTCGGGAGGTTCCTGCACCGAATCGGGCGGGAGGAAACGCCAGGTGCTCCCACTGCGAGGATCGACCGGAGGACACGGTGGAGCACACCGTGGAGGTGTGCCCTGCTTGGGCGGAGCACCGCCGTGTACTCGTAGCGGCGATAGGCGGCGGCGACCTCTCGCGTCCGGCCCTGGTCGAAGCCATGGTCCGGAGCGAGACGGAATGGATGCCGTCACCACCTTCTGCGAAGCAGTGATGCTAGCGAAGGAGGTGGCGGAGCGGGAGAAGGAAAGAGCAACAACTTTCCTTCCCGGCCGCCGCGGAGACGCCCGGGCGTCGGGGGCTACGTCGTGGCCCCTGACCACCGTAGGCGCGGACCTGTGGACGGCGAGCAATGGGTAGCTCGCCGTCCGTCCGTCTAACGACGACAGGCCGTGTCGACGGCGCGTTTTGTTCCACGCGCGCCTCAAGAGCTGTCAGCAGCGTGAAGGGGCCCGCAAGGGCCGACGCCTGCCGGGGCTGCGGGCTGTTCGAAAGAGATACCGCGGCTCCGGAACGTAAGGGCACTGAAGGAACACGGATGGTTTTAGTCAGTAAAGTCTGACACTCCTTCCGCTCCACCCACAGCGAAAGGCGTCATTAGATGATTTTCCATCCGCAAAAAAAAAAAAAAAGGTGCAAATTTCATCCGTGCCAGCACCAATGTAATTATTAATTTAAATTTTAAGTGTCAATGATAAAGGAAATCTTTGTAAGGACACCTGCGTGTAATATGAGAAAAACAATGTAAAATCCGCATTAGAACAGCGTGGTAGACATTTACCTGAAATGAAAAGAAGTCTGTTCGTAGCCCTGGGACGTATATAAAGCTGTAAATTTACTTTTTATATACGCTCCATAGGTGAAACATAACAAAATGTAACTACGGTCTGTATTGAGATACTAAATTCATTTTATCTTTTAAAAACTTTTCCCCATACATCATGAACAAACATCTAAATCCGTGGCTCAGCGCCACAGTCAACCACCATAACTCCTTATTAAAGTTCTCAATGTACACAGAAAATGTCAGTCTAAAGGTAGATACAGTGTCAAAGACACCAAGCCAGTCCGAAACAAACTGGCAATGAAAACAAGCAATATGAATTTACAACAATTTTTGTTCCGTCTGAACTTCGAAGCTAGGAGATCATCCGTACAGCTACTCTGAGCTTTGTAGTCCTCGTAATCATCAATCAAGTATAACTCAATTACTTTTCAGTAGATACTAAAGTACATAATTTACTTTTCTTAATACCTTTCAAAAATTTGCTTATTTGAAGCGTCATTTGAAATTTTGGCACGTAGATGCAAGAGTTTACCATCCTTAATCTAGATAGTTACAGCAATAAAATACATTTTCTTGTCAACTACGTCAACTTTATTCCCTGAAATCCTATGAATAATGTTTCCGTTGCCACGTATCACATCCTATTTTTAAACGAAAACAAAGTTACAGTTTACATACGTTCCACAACTAGGCCAGGCCCATTTGCTTTATAACCCTCTCCTTTTCTGAGAGGGTTAGGTAACAGTTATGACGGCTCCGTAACGCAGTGGCTTAGCATTAAGGTGCGAAGCTCAGTGCAGCGGGTACGAATCTCGCACGAAATAAGTATTTTACCGCCTAGAAATAATTGCTCCGGGTCCAGATGTTTGTCCTTGTGTAATTTATTTATGTAAACTGCCTCCACGGTACAGGAGAAAAGCCCGGTGTGGGGAGCTGCCTTAACGTTTTTTAAAAAGAGTAAAGAAATAGTTAGACTGCCATGCTAACTGATATTTTCAATTATGTAAACCAGTATCTTGTCTTTATTCTTGTAAACCGTGTAATGGCGGTGGAAAGAATATCCACTACTCCATATCGTCCCGTGTGGGTGTCGTAAGAAGCGACAGAGGGAAACTAAAATAGGAGATGGGCAGCGGCATCTTTAGCGGAAATATGGTAATTAGTTGTGAAATGTGAAAACATGTTGTGTGTTTTGTTAATATAGCAAAAGGGAATTGTTAATTTTGATTATAAGAAGCGACAGCTTAAAATTGTTTGATAATCGATGTCGAATGTAGTGCATAAGAATCGCTATCACGATGAAGGCTTAGCCAATCAGCAGTATCGATATTCGAAAATTGTTTATTAGATATAGTAAGGGTTAAGTAAGGGTAAGAGCCGTGGTAGCTCAGATGGTTAGCACTCACTGTAAGTTTCACAGTACGATTTCGGGGTTCGATCCCCGCCGGCACCAATGAAATTGTTAATTGCAATTTTAAGTGCTGATTTACCACGTGCTCGGCGGTGAAGGAAAACATAGTGAGGAAACCTGCATGTCTGAGAAATCAAAAAAAATATATTTCGAAGACATGTGAAGTTCGCCAACACGCATTGGGGCAGCGCGCCGGACACTTCCTTGCCCTAAAACCCTCTCAGAAATGAGAGGAGGCCTGTGCCCAGCAGTGGGACGTATATAGGCTGTAACTTTACTTTACTATACTTTTTAAGGATTAAGTACATTACTAGTGTACGGCATTTCCATTAAATATTTTTTTATTAATTGAATGAAACAAATTTTACGGGTTATCTTTTTGATATGAGACGGCTCAGTGGTGCAGTGGCTTAGCAACGATTCGAATCCCGCACGGGACAAATTTTCTATGGCCTACAAATTATTTTTCCGTGTCTGGATGTACGTCTTTGTGAAAGTTATGTATGTTAACTGCTTCCATGATACAAAAAAAATCTTGTACTGTAGAATTCTCTTTTAATATAAATTAAATGCTACGCTTTTCCTGATGATCACTTCATTATAATAACAATTATAATAGCAATGAAGTCATAGCTCTCCCCCTTAGATATTTGCCATAGTTGCTACGCCTGGCCGGCGGGTTGGCAATCGCAGTTTTTTATTTTTAGTCGTTATTAAGAAGAAGGTGTCTGCCAATTTCCTAATTTGTTTCCCTCTGTCGCCTCTTTCGACACACACGGGATGATATGGAGTAGTGGATATTCTTACACCGCTACTACGCGGTACTTTTCTCTTTCATTATAAAATACAAAATAAAACGTCACATAACTATCGGTATTCAACGTAGATAAACCCTTTCAAAAACCAAAATCCAAGTTTTAAAATTATGTGGGACGCAAAAGCTTGCGCAACTATAAAGCATTTAAGCTCTGCTTCAACTTGGAAGTAGTTTTATATTGGTCCAATAGAGCCATAAATCTCTAAAATGTAATATCGACACAAAGTTAAAAATAAACATGCACGGATGTTTGTAAATCCTACGGGTAGCATGTTTTGATATGCATATATCGCTAATTATAATATCCATTTATTTTAGATATTTCATATGTATTCAACTACAAAAATAAACAAAATAACAGCAAGCAAGTTAAATTTACTCTAAATAAAATGTAAATATACATTGACGTTGAAAACTATAAAAAATAAACAGTGTGTTAGCTAAATTGATGTACTTTACTTTTTTAGAGATGATGACAAGAGACCCGACGGTATGACTTAGTCCCTTGGGAGAGAGATAAAGCCCTAGTGTGGGATGCTACTCGCGTAGACACTTTGGCAGCCTCTCATTTCAGGGGTACCTCGTTTAGAGCCGAGGCGTCATCAGAGGCAGCTAAACTAAGTAAGTGGCGCAAATATGAGTCTCTGAGAGATGACTACATATTTGTTCTATATGCTGTATAGACTATCGTTCCATAGGGTCCACGTGCGGTGAAGTTCTTAAAGGAACTGTATATGCGACTGATCGTCGCTGCTGTTGATAAGAGGGCTGGTCATTTTCTCGTTCAAAGGCTAAGTATATAGCCATTCAGCGAGGAATCGCAGCCAGCGATCTTGGCACGATACCACGGGAAGCAGGATTGTATGATAATTTAAGTTTTTAGTTTCAGTTATTTTATTATAGTTTTTCAATATTGTTTATTTCGGAAATATCGGAAATACATCAAACTGTTTATTGTTTGATGTTCAACTTGCTCTCCTGCTTATCCAATTAATCATTTTCAGCAATAAAACCGCGTACTGCACTATACTATCAGTATATTGAGCAATTACAGTTTGACCATACCGTAATATGTCCCCGTCACGATTACACAGTGGTGTAACGTGAGGGACGTAAATACATGATAACCCCAAAGTATGCATACCAACAGCTACACTACATATGTCAGTGTAACACAGAGCAGCCTCTCAGCAACACCATCTACCTCGCCTGCATTAGAAAAATTACTACAAGGACAGAACCACAACACTGTAGAATGACTTAGGCGGAATCTCACGCGCACGGCGCCTACAGTGAACATTATACTGCACAAACGAGTGGGGGTTTCTCGATATACCCTCAATTTCACCTTGCCATCGTCGATATGACGCTCCACTAAAGTGACGCAACCTCTCGTTCACTCTCGACCCAACCGGTATTTTATAGACGCGTCGACAAATATATTTCAATGTTATGTAAATAAAATAATTTACATTAAATGTCATAAGGAAAATGAAATTGGATATTTTGGGCAACTAATTTCCATAGTAATTAAATATAAGAAAGATACGAAAAACAAGTGAGTAATGAAAAAATATTTCATAAAAAAATAAAATCGCACATTAATAGACACAGCTAGCGGTCACCGACATTCATGATAATGATGCTTTAAAAGTCGTCCTCACCTAAACAAGAGCATAAAGTATATTAGAGTTATTCTTAAGACTTAACGCATTTACTCGTACAATAAATAAAAACAATTTTGAATGAAGTGCAATTTAATAAACATAAATTAAAATTTATATAAAATGAATATGCTTATAAAATCCTTCCTGACATTTAAATTTAGGTCTCCATTGATGACTCCTTAAAGGGGATATTTACTATAGTTGTCACGTTTGGCCAGCGGGTTGGCAACCGCAGTTTTTTAAATATTTTTTAGATGTTATCAGGAAGAGGCTGCTGCCCAACTTCTGTTTCATTTCCCTTTGTCGCCCTTATGACACCCACGGGATAATATTGGGTAGTGTACATACTTACACCGCCTTTTTTGTCAACGCTTTCTCTTTTGTGATAGTAGGCGTATCTGTGCTTTAGATTTTATGTCATAAGTTTATATAAACCTTTTACAAATGTATCCATTAGGTAAGCCTTATTAAATAAATATTTAAATACGAGAACCGGAGAACCCTTTCACTGGTAACAAATCATTCCATATTCATCTTAGTCCTCAGGGGTGGCAACGCGCCTGCATTTAGATTCTTAATTGAGGATTATTCACTTACTAGTTATCACGTTAACTGCGTATTTAATAATCATTTATCGACGGAACACGTTTTTGAAGCTAGTTACTCCCCTTTTTTATATTTCCCCGGGTTCATTTATATATTTTTTTATATTTTTGAATTCATATTTAATTCCGTTATTGAAATTATAATAATTGCATTATTTTAACTTTATTAATATCGTCGTTTTAAACTGTACAGCTATTAGATGACATTTTTATTGTACAGAAATATTTAAATGTTACCGTCCTCTCTCTTTCTATTAAAACTGTCTCTCTATCTCTCTCTCTCTTTCTCTCTCTCTCTCTCTCTCTCTCTCTCTCTCTGTCTGTTAAAATTGTATTTTTTTTTTTATAGAATAAGGGTGACAAACGAGCACACAGTCCACCTGATGGTAAGTGGTTGCTGTGGCACATAGACATCTACATCTATCTTCGTTTGCGAATTTAAATGCAGATGCGTTGTCAGCCGTGAGGACTAAGATAGAATGCGTCTTTTCCAGTAAAAAGGGTCTCCGGTTCTCTACACTCACCATACGAAACACAGAAGCATTAAGCTGCTATTTTACGCTGGTATTCTGTGAGAGCGTGGTCCTTCCCCGGTCGAGCCGACCCATTCGTGCTACAACTATACTATTAATATAGCTGCAGCATGGCTCTACCACGTAAAAATAAACCAAATATTCCATTGGTATATAATTTATTGTGATTATGTAAAGTATTAATCAGCAGAACTAAAGTTATTAATTCCAGATCATTTGTAATGGATTCATTTCTTAACGCGTATTGAAGCTAAAATATTAGTTTTGTTTATCTTCTTCGTCTTCTTGAGCCTAAAACAGGTCATTCATTTAATCATTCATTCATTCATTACGTCCTATGAAAAGACCACCGCTGAAGGAACGTGGGCCTCCGTCATAGATAGCCTCATAGGGGATATTTACTAAAGTTGCCACGCTTGGCAGGCGAGTTGTCAACCGCAGTCTTTTATTATTATTTTGAATTATTATCAGGAACATGATGCGCCCATCTGTTTCATTTCCCTCTGTCACTTCATATGACACACACGATACTATATATATATGGGGTAGTGTACTCTTTTACTCCGCTACTACATGGAATTGAAACAGTCCCCTGCTGAATAATATATTCTCTCCTTACTCAAGAGAGTAATATTAAGTTATCTCGATGTAACCATCCTATTTATTGAAATGCAAACGCATTTAAATATATATTTTTTATAGAATAAGGGTGACAAACGAGCGCACAGTCCACCTGATAGTAAGTGGATACTGTAGCCCATAGTCATCTACATTTATCCTCGATTAAGAAGATCGAGAAATGCAGATGCGTTGTCACCCCTGAGGATTAAGATGAATGCCTCGTTTCCAGTAAAAAGGGTCTCGTGTTCTCTACTCTCACTATACAAAACCTTACAGCAGCCTTAATCTACTATTTTACGTTGTCTTTTTTTTAAATTGTTTCCTTATAAAGATTTTCATTTATTTATTAAGCATCCCTTTTTTAATAGACCATTCATAACATTCACTTGGATATACATAAACTTCTTTACAGTATTTATTTGTTTATCCTTGTTTGCAAACACTTTCAACTTAGGGTTACAATGAAGGCCTTATTGCCTTATGACATTCTCTGCCAGTCAACTCTGGGAGAAATAGAATAAAGTAAGTGTTAGCAGGTGCAAATTAAGGTTAAATTTCTTAAAAATAAAAATAAAGCAATATTTTTAAAACAGTTAATGAAGTAACTTCAAACAAAGTGGTTGTCTCTCCCATAAATTCCAATTGGCCCCAACACAATCTTTAAATATGTGATAAATAGATGTAAGCCAGCTCTACTTACCCATATAATTATGGTTCTCACAAGGTCACATTCGATGTAACTTTTTCGGTTAAATTAAAAATAAAATTGACATGGTAAAATTTTAAATGTAACTAATTTAAATCTTTAAACTAAGCAATCTAAAGTCGATCGTTATAACTGTAAACCCACTTTGGTTTAAAATGTTTCCGAAACGCGTTCGCCGGCAGTCGTATTTGGCATCAGCGATAGAAAGGTTCGCAGGCAATTTAGGCGTCGATCCTGTTCGACGCCAGCCTATCGACTGACAGTTCTGAAAGCTTGGGAACATGTTTCAGAGCCTCTGCCAAGCTGCAGTGATAACGGCGCATGCGTGGTGCAACTTTCCTCTCAAAACTTCTTATAACAAGTCCACTTGCGTTCCTGTTAGTCAAATTTGACATTTATTTCAATCACGCTCTGGTCACTTCGTGTCCATGTTGTATTTGTACGATTATTATATATATCTGCGTGAAGTCGTTTAAAGAAAGTTCACGAGCACATGTTGACAGGTGAAGTACGAAGTGCGAAGGTCAAGTTTCCTTCGAGTTTTAATTGAGGAAGCTCTCACGTACCGCTTTTGAGAAGATCTCTTGATATTGTTTGTGATTTATATTTGTAAATTTCTTTTTATGTTTGAGGAATTGGGATAAATATTTTTTTTATTTGGTAATAGATTCGTATTTTTGTACTTTTGCCAGTTTGAAGTAATAAACAATTCTTAGTTATGGGATTATGCCATAGTTGCCACGCTTGGCAAGCGGGTTAATATAATAATGGCAAGCGGGTTAATAAATAATTAAAAAACTGCGGTTGCCATCGCAGTTTTTTAATTATTTTCAGTTGTTATCAGGAAGACGCTGCTGCCCATTTCCTGCCCCAGTTGCCCTCTGTCGCCTCTTACGACATGTACGGGATGATATGGGGGTAGTGGATATTCTCACATTGCCACTGAACTGTTAAAAAAATAAAAAATATAATATATTAATAAGCTGTTAAAAAATTCTTTATTATATTGATGCCTCACATTGTGGAGTCGACGACGATAGTATGTCAAGTGTCAAAGCACCTAAACAGCAATATAACTTTAGTTCATATCACCATCGGCCTTTTGTTACATTGTTCCTACTAACAGTTCGCAGACATTTAATATATATAAAATTGCATGACTTTTACGTATCAAAATTTACTTCAAACCCTTATTAGATAAGACAGAAGCATCAACTCGCCGCCAAAACTCCAGGATAAATATTTAATCATCATCTTCAACCTTTTTAGATTAAATGTTAGGCATTTTGGGTAGTAGGACTTCTTTTCTACCTAGAAGTCTGTCTGAGTATGTACCATCCTCTTTCCTGATTCTGCCGTCAAAAGCAGTGCAGTATACAGGGTATAGAAAGCCAGTATAGTTACAAACGCAATGTAAGGTATTCCATCTTAGCTCTCTGAGGTGACAACGCATCTGCAGTCTCTTTCTTTGAAGTTGGCTGCTGGTGTTCATGGTCTACAGCAGCCACTTACTATGAGTGTACTGTAAGTTCTTTTGTTGCTTCCGTTTTATAAAAAAGATAAGCAAATAATAGATGACTACATGTTCGAGCCATTTGCTATAGAGCTATCAATTTGAGTGATCATCGTACAATGAAGTTTCTAAAGTAAAACGTTTTCCAGTGACTGGTCGCTCCCATGACACATGACTGGTCGTTACCGCTAATAGCGACGTATAAACTACCTCTTATGCCGCTTATAACGGTGGTCTAGTGATCATAAATGTGACTGCAGATCATGAGGTTCCACCACATGATCGTCTTTCATGTCAACCTGCCAAGACTGGCAGCCGTGACAGAAATTCGGCAAAAAAACGCAACCAGCATTCTTAGAACTGCGAGACTGCGAGAAGTAGGGCTTTGTGAAATTTTTAGTAATTTTTAAAGTGAAAACTTCTTTAGAAACGTTGTAATTTGAAACTCTATGAAATGAAAAAGCGACACTAAAAAGAAACAAACATATACATCTATAGGATTTAGGCTGCGAGTGAATGAGATATAATACAGTAAACAGTGTTTCCTATTATGCATGGAGATTATGCATGTGATCTACCAGTAAGGATTAAGGATGTAATTTGTTGATTAGAAAATATTTAAGTACTAAGGATGATGAAATTAAAACTTGGAGTCTGTACAAACTGCAATATGAAGAATAAAATGAAAAATAATTTTTAACTTCATAACAATATTATAATAAATAAACCCTACAATTATCCTACTCCTGGTTTTCTGCATTCGTCTCATTCTCTCGTTGTTTAGATTTCCAAGGTCTCACTACTACTGCGTGTGAACTGCACACGTGCTTTTTTTTTTTAAATATTTTGGTTTCTATTTATTTTTGTAAATATTGTATTGTATTATTACTGCATTTATTTTACTCGACGAACATTGTACTACTCCCCTATGGGACATCGGTAGTTTCCCCGCGGTTTTAAGTTACTAGTGTGACCCAACGTTTATCCCTTTTGCCTCGTAAATATTTCTCGAATCTAAACCGATTTACATTATAAACTTCATTAGTTCCCACAAGTTTACGCACACCCATTACGAAGTGAAAGTTTTTCCATATTTCATTTTATTAATGTATACAGGGGATTACAAGAAACCAATATATTCAATTTCCATCACAATTACTTTCGCCTTCGAAGCTGGCACAGTTTCAGAAGGCTGTCTATTCAAATATGTATTTAGCATAAATAACGCTTTACAAGTATTACCACTATATTGCGGAATATTATAATACCTCGCCAATAACTTTGTACCCAACTAAAGATGAATGTAAAGAGATTGTAATATAAGTTTGAAAAAAAAAACATTTTTTTATACAAATAAGAGTGGCGAACACCTGTCCTACAGAAACAAAATGCAGATGCGTTGCATTTTGATATTTACAGATGCAGGTGTTTGTCACTCTTATTTGTATAAAAAAAAGCATGGCCCTTCCCAGTCAAGCTAAAACATTCGTGCTATTGCTATAGTAATGCAGTTGAAGCGTGGCTCTTCCAAGTATAAAAAAGTTATAAAAATACGAGAACTCATTATAATTAAACATTAAAATTACTTCTGAGAGCTATCATTACATAATTAATGACTGACAATGCAGGATATTATAGTGTCAAATGGGTATACAAAAAAACCAATACACTAGCACTTACTTGCTAGTGTAAAAAATAATTAAAAATCATAATATTTTATTCATTAGATGACAGTTATTAATTGAATGAAATACCGATACCGTAACAGCCTATGGAAGTCCTCTATCAAACATAGGCCTACTTCATAGGCTGCCTCATAGGGGTTTCTGCCATAGTTGCCACGCTTGGCAGGCAGGTTGTTAACCACAGTTTTTTATTTTTTTGTAGTTCCTAGGAAGATGCTGCGCCCATCTTCTGGTTTGTTTCCCTCTGTCGCCTCTTACGATACCCACAGGTAGATATTCTTAAACCGCCACTGCATGGTGAGGATAAAATACAACATAAACAAATTAATAATTACAGTTTTATGAATAAAATTGTTTATTCGAGACACTCTTATTTACAGCCAGATTATAAATAATTATGCACAACCTTATCTGATGATTGCCGTGGTAGCTCAGGGGCTAAGGGCTCGTTGTAAATTTCACAGTATGCAAGCAAACCGTGTTCGAGCTTCGTCGGTACCAATAAAATTGTTAATTGCAATTTTAAGTGCTCATTTACCACGTGCTCGGCGGTGGAAAGAAAACATCGTGAGGAAACCTGCATGTCTGAGGTATAAGAAAACAATATATTTCGAAGACATGTGAAGTTCACCAACACGCATTGGGGCAGCGTGACGGACATTGCCTTGCCCTAAAACCCTCTCAGAAATGAGAGGAAGCCTGTGCCCAGCTGTGGGACGTAAATAGGCTGTAACTTTATTTTTTTTATCTGATGATTGAACAAACAGCCCTTATTCATAACACGTGTTCACAAGTTTAAATAAAATAGATTAAAAAAAGCAATAAAGAATGAAAACGTTTAACATTAAGGAATTCGCAAGTGCTATTAATCAGACTGAAACTCATCACGACTCCCGCATAAAATACCGTAACCTAAATCCCTCACCATTTCACTAAAACTGTTTAGTGCTCCATCAACTTTCCACCCCATAAACGTCCCTCGGGGCGCTTCACTCGCCATCACAGATTTCGCAGAATTTACATTTTGTAATCAAATAATTAGATTCGGTCTTTTGATAAGGTTTCTGACTCCAAAATAGGAACACTTTATTTATATTACGAAGTCGAGTTCTGCATTTTAATGTTGGCTTCAATATTTTGATGTTTTTTATTACGGAAATACTTGATTTTCGAGCTGTATTTAGGGGATTTTGGTAATTTTTTTAATAAAATAAGGGTGACAAAAAAACACATAGTTCAATTGATGGTAAGTCTCTACACTCACATTCGTGCTATAACCATAAGGTAGATGCAAAAAAATAGCTTTTATCCGTGGTTCCGCCCACAGGGAATTAAAAAAGTCTTCAGAATTATGCATACGTAGACAAGGAAACCGTGGTTGGTCCAGTAGCGGTAATCGGACACAGACTCTCATTGCTACTTGAGGACACTGAAAACAGTTTAGTGCTTAGATTCCCGAGTGATCCCTCAGTGTCACAATTGATCTCAATGTAGGAACACTTCTTTTGCTTATTGTGCTGATTACAATAGTAGAAATAGTGTTACTAGAAATTCATTCATCACAGCCTATCAGTGACCACTGCTGCATATACAGGGTATTTTTTGAAACGCTCCCGAAAACGAAGACAGACGACAGTACTAACTATATCTTAGATGATGGGTGAAATATAAAATCGATCCTGATGAAAAAAAAATCATCTTTTCACAACGTTTTATTAGCTTTATTCACGCTCCATCGTGTTAGTATAAAATCATTGTGTTAAATAAAACGTTAATTTCATTAAAATAAAACATGAAAATACTTAAACATTAAAGCAGCAATGGAATTTAAAATAAATAAACCATAAAATCAGCTGACTAGGGTCAATATCCGCGTCGAAGCCAAACTCAACGTCACGTAAAAAGAACGCTGAGCGATAGTGGAGGGGGTGTGTCTGCGCATGGGTACAGTCGCGTTCTAAAGTACTACATGGTACTAAGCTGTTGTTTTATAATATTATAATAGTAATTAATGGTTTTATTGTAGAATCATAATAGGTACTTTACTAGCTACTTAGAACTTTGGAAGAGGTTGAAATTCAAAATGGATAATGTTTGCTTGAGCATTATTTTTTATTTCTATCGTAAAATAAAGTAGTTTGTAACAAGAAAACTTGTTATAAGGTGACACGCTGTCCATTATACCATTGGAACATGGAACATGAAGCCAAATGTCGATGGTGTATTGGTGTTACTGGATGCTACTTCATCATCACTCATCAGAATCATCATCATCAATGCGAATGATAAATGTTTCCGTCATCAGGTTGACCACATGGTAATTTTTCGGTATTCTTCCTCAATACATTTAACTTTACTGCACAATTTTCCCCATTCACCTTCTATTTACCTTTTCGTTCACTAGTTCAGTCATAAAACAATAGATATAAATAATTTTTCTTCCTTCCTTTTAAAACCATCGTCGCGCGTCGTGCAAAGAAAGCTGTGTGTGCGACTGTACATTGGGAAACATCGCTTTTCAAAGCGCGGGAAGAATGAGGAACCAATAGTGTGCGCGCAGTAATACTGGCGAGCATTCCCCGTCGCGCCCCTTCGTACCGCGCTGCCGCCGCCCGGCCGACTGTGTGTCACCTCGCGTCAGCGCCAACATATAAATTCCCCAAATTTACCTACTAAGATTTGTTTGCAAGCAATAAAACTTGCAAGTAATTTTAATAGTTTTGACGTACCTCTTTTCAAATCAAAGTATTGGATGGATTAAAAACGGAAAGTCAATAAAGTAAAGTAAAATAATTATTTTTAGATTAATTACCTGTCGATCATAATTGCAATTGATTTTAACTATTAAATTATTCAATACCATTTTATTTCTATTTTCTTGTACAAAATCAAAGATAACCAAACCCAAGTAAGTACGTTTATTAATTTCAATATCATTTTGTAGTAACGAACTGCTTGTTTCGTCAGGGTACAATTGATTGTCTAATTGTATTAAAAATTACAACTATAACTTCTAAATTCCATATGAAAGAGTAGTCGTAGGGATCATATGGAAACTAAACTTATAAAATAAAAGTTGGCAATGTCATAACATTTGACGGTCTGTGGAATGTTCAAAGTGTAGGCTTCAGTTTTATGGGATTAATTATTGATTTTAGTTTTGAGACAGTTCCGTGTTGACTTTGGACACGCATGCGCAAGCGACAGTTCAATTGTTTTTTATTAAAATCTTATTGTTATTACTTGGTATTACCTACTTGTTATTACGTGTTATTCTTGTTGTTACGTTTTGTGTTTCTTTTTATTTTAATAATGCCTAACGCGTACGTTTATAGTGCTCGTGAATACGGCAACATGTTAATGTGCCTTGGAAGCTCGCGGGAATGCTTCGCGTGCATTACGAATTTACCGAGAGAAATTCCCGACCGCTCGACACCAGCTGACTCTCGTCTGATAACAGCAGCATTTCAGCGAGTGTTGGAAAATCGGCCCATTGCTCCAGTAGCGGCAGGAGGTGGAAGTCAAATGACTGTTCACTCCGAGGAGCGCATTTAGATGTCGTTCGCCGGTATCCGAACCTAGGTACACAAGTATCGCTAAATTGTTAAGACGTCGGGATGGAACAAATGTGTCATACTGTTCAGTTCACAAAGTGTTAAAGCGTAACCGAATGCGGCCATACAAAGTGCACAAAGTGCAAGCTTTAGTTCCCGGCGATCACGACCGCCGACGAGTTTTCTGCCGTTGGTTATTAGACCAACAACAACGTGTGCCTGGTTCCATTGAGCACGTTATCTGGACGGACGAGTCGACATTTACCAGAAACGGCATGTGGAACCGAAGAAATACACGTGTATTCAGAGGTTAACCCGTACGCTGTTCGACAAACCGGGCACCAAACCCGATGGTCGGTTAACGTATGGGCAGGTTTATTTAAGGATCGCATACTGGGACCAGTGTTTCTGCCAGCGACTTAACGGACAGGGATACCTAAACTTTATAAATGAACAGTTGGTTGACATTTTAGACGACCTATCGTTGGATGAATATCGCCGTACATGGTTCCAGCATGATGGTGCACCTCCACATGTCGTGAGGTTCGTCCGTGAGCGCCTTACCGGTGTTTGATGATCGCTGGATTGGCAGACTAGGACCACACGCTTGGCCACCTCGCTCACCAGATCTGACCCCGTTAGACTTCTTTCTGTGGGGTATGTGAAAGAAAGGGTTTTAATCGTGAGTGTGATAGTGCTGACGAAATGCGCCAAAGGATCGTGGATGTTTTCGACAAACTACGTGCGGACTGTGTCGAAGACCACACGATAATGCCCCGCCTGCATGAGGAGACGCAACACCGAGCCCACATCTGCCTCGAAATGAATGGAGCACAATTTGAGCCGCATCTCATAAGACCACGGAGGATTTAGAGCGGTAAGCTGTTTCATACCTATTTTTTTTTAAATAACTTGGTACTGAACTGATCTGAATAGGTACATAACTGAATACATCAGAATAATAAACATACCTAAACGATGAATAAAAACGCATAACTCTAACCTTGTTAACTTTTCATTTAAGTATTTTTTTCATTAGCGGGGAATCGAACCAGTTATTTGGTTTATTTAACCTGTGAATTTGAATTAAAGTGGCTACGTGGAGACAAGCACAGTGGCAAAATAGTAGGTTAAGTTAGGTATTTAGACAAGTGTTGTAAATTATTATGTATTGTGGTACCATCGCTAGTTACGGGCCGCGCGAATTCGGCGTTCGCGCGTACATTGACCCCTAGTCAGCTGATTGTAATTCAGTAATTCCACTGCTGCTTTTATGTTTAAGTATTTTCATGTTTTATTTTAATGAAATTAACGTTTTATTTAACACGATGATTTATACTAACACGATGGAGCGTGAATAAAGCTAATAAAACGTTGTGAAAAGATGAATTTTTTTTCATCAGGATCGATTTTATATTTCACCCATCATCTAAGATATAGTTAGTACTGTCGTCTGTCTTCGTTTTCGGGAGCGTTTCAAAAATACCCTGTATGACTCCCCATAGAATACCTCATTAAAGGGATATTCTTTGGAATAGTTTTCGGTACTCATGCGCCGATTCCTCCTGGACTATGAGGATTTACTTAGATTTGATCGAGACGACAATCTTATGTTCGTGTCTCTAACGCAATGAACGTACATTGTCCGTATTGTGCTATTCCAACAAATTGGTTTTGTGATATTTGACACACAAGGATACGACGGATTTTTTTGCTATATTAGATTGAAGACCTTAAGAAGCCTGAATGACCTTGACTGCCCTGAAGTCTGAAATCAAACAACATCCTAATTTCAATAGAGAAGATGGCTGGGTGCTACAAGTGCCAACCCAAGCATACAACTGCAAGACTTCAAGATACTGTAAGTTCATACTGCGTAGATCGAAACAAAATGAATAATTTTTAATCTGGAGGTAGCCGTGGTTAACTATGACATTGGGACGTCAAATACCTCGGTCCTCCCCGTGACCATGGGTGCTGTAAAGTACTCGAAACGTCGGGAATATAAAATAAGTTAATATACGCGATAAAATCCGTAAAACTAGTTTTATTTAAATACCCCATCCATTCACCCCTGAGCAGATATTGTCAGCAGTCTTCACATCCTGCAAACCATCTACCTTCACAAGGTTCATCGCAGCACTGGTATAATTGTTCCTGTTCCTTCAAGCTACTCTCTGCGCTACAGTGTTCGGCACGGCTCTGAGCCTTACTGTTCGCCTCTGCTTCACGGCACTCTCGCAGATTACTTGCCTTCCTCTCGACTCACCGCAGACTACAAAGCAATTCCAGGCAACTTGCACATTCGTCGACAACTAGACTGCACCATTGGCCTCCGGTTTGAGCAGGGGATTCATTTGGCGGCGCTGTCGTCGCGCCATAAGCGAAACACACCGAAGCCTAAATCGCGCTATCAAAGATCCGAAGTTACGGCGCTATATACAAAACAGCTCCGAAACAACACAGAAAACGTTGTCTGTTCCCGGGCTGAACACCTTGTCCTTTGGGAGATCTCCCCTTTACGGCCAAAATTTCAAACATTTAGATGAAATGGAAAACTATATTTTTTTATTTTTCCTTTTAAACTTATACATTTTAGTTTTAGAATACAAAATCGAATTTAAATTCAAAGTACGGTTTTAAAACATCATGCATTTAAAAACCTACATAGCTTTAACATATTCTTGAACTATAAAAATACCATTTTTTTATGGGATAAAGGTGACAAGCGAGCACACAGTCTACAAGTGGTTGCTGTGGCCCATAGACATCTACACCTATCCTCGTTTGCGAATCAAAATTGTTAGCCGTGAGGACTAAGATGGAATGCCTCTTTTCCAGTAAAAAGGGTTTCTGCAATTACCATACGAAACACAGCAGCATTAAGCTGCTATTTTATTTACGCTGGTATTCTGCGAGAGCGTGGTCCTTCCCTGATCGAGTCGACCCATTCGTGCTACAACTATACAATTAATATAGCTGCAGCATGGCTCTACAACGTATAACTAGTTTACTATTATTACAAGTTTTTAAAACGCTAAAAATATTTATAGTAAATCCTTAAACCAAAGAATTTATTGTTATAGTCTATGAAAGAAAAGTTGAAATATTAAAACGGCTGTAGGCGATATTTCTCAACCTTTCTAGTATAAAATGCGTCCAATGGGACCGCTGCCAGTCTTTCAATGCATTTCATTTGAATAATAAATCCCTACAGTGGAGTTTCTGATGGGGGGCAACTGAATAAAGTTTTAGTTCCATTCTTTTAAATATTTATTTGATTACCAAGATCAAATTGGATTTTTATATTTCTTACGATGTGTAACTTTTGGATAAATCCTTTTTCATCTTTTGGTTGTCATAAATATAATGTCTATGTCAGTAAGAGTGCAGTGCCGTGGGTGTCGCAAGAGTCAACAGAAAACTGAACTGTTTCAGGAAACTGAAACAGTTGAGCACAGTATAATTACATGAAACAGTGCAGCAGCATTTTCCTGATAGCAACTTGATAATAATTAAAAAACTGCGGTGGCAACCCGCCTGCCAAGCATGGCAACTATGAAAAATATCCTCTCTATGAGGTAATTTATGAGGGAGGCCTATGTTCAACAGTGGAATTTTGATAGATTGTAATGGTGATGGTGATGATTTGTAATTAAGTCTCTACACACTTCTAGACATCTAAATAATCTGAAATCTCTAGACTGTATATTTGTACACTGTATGTTTGAATGTAATGGAATATTGTGTAAGCGCCGTGGCGGCGTAAGAGAATCCATCACCTCGTGGGTATAAGAGTACTAGACAGAGTATACAATGGCTTAAGCCGGCGCCAGATACAGCTTTAAACATTTGAACACTTGTTTGAAGCTATGTGTGGCACGGGACTTTGAATCAGTGTTCAAATAAGTGCGCAAAGAAATGCACTTTGCCAAGCAGTTTCGGTATTTTAGCGCACATCAAAGCGTTCAAAGTGGACAGTGTTCAAATGTTTGCGTAGCCTGCCACACTTAAAAGTAATATTTTCTCTTTGTAATGTAAGTATATTGACAACACGTCCATTCGTGACTGCTTTTAGGCCGTTTTGATAGATTTTTTGCACATGTAATAAATAATGACATATACTTAAATAATACAGGCACACTACATCCACAAAATCGTCCTCCACCTTGTTTGTCGTTCATCAACGTACTGTGAAGAGATGTGTTTGCATAGCATGTCTGGCAGGTGGCGCCAATAAGTGTTCAAACAAGTGTTCAAAGTCCTTCAAATAAGTGTTCAAATGTTGTTGCTATATCTGGCGCCGGCTTTAGTAATAAAATTACTATATTGTCATCAGTTCTTAATACGACTGTCAAAATTCTGATTATTCAGATGTCCGGAAGGGGGTGAAAACTGAATTACAAAATTCCATTACATTCATACACACATATATGTACGTCAAGCTAATAAAGTTTTGTTAAAATGCATGTTCTTTTTCCTTTACCTGGCACCTCTCTTATAATGAATGCTAATTAATAGTTAGTTACTTCAAAGAAGATAATTATGATTCCAAAACCATAGCTGATACATTCTTAAAACACAAGGATGTTAAACATAAAGCGGGCTACCACGCCGAAACACAATTGTGTGATGCCTGTTTTTAACTTAACCTGATTCTTGATAAAATGAAAGCAGAGAATTTCATTCGAATTTTAAAGAATTCGTCATGGAATACTTTAATTTTGGAATGCGTTTGTTTTCTTTCGTAGAGGCAAATATAACCTTTTTAAAACGCATTTTATTTATTTATTAGCTTGACCTGTATGTGTGCATGTACTATATGTATATTTTTAATAGAATAAGTGTGACAAACGAACACACAGTCCACCTGATGGTAAATGAATGCTGTGGCCCTTAGACATCTACATCTATCCTCGATTAAGAATCAATATGCAGATGCGTTGTCACCCCTAAATACTAAAGTGGAATGCCTTGCACCTTATAAAACGTAAAAAGTTTGTTGTCATCACTATACAAAAACATAATTATTGCTGCTTTATTTCTCTGGTATTTTTAGCAAGCGTGGTCTTTCTTTACTAATGATGACTCTTTCACCAAAGAACGGTTCTAGATTTTCGGTTTGATAATTCAGAGAGAAAAAAATTTTAAAAACTTATCGGACTATATTATCGATTCGATAACATTTTAACTCCATCACTAAACACATTTTTTTCTAGTTCATTATTTAGTCCTCCTTATTGATTTCAATGACGGCCACCGTAGAAATTAGGATATTATCCTATCATATGCACTGATATGGCTTACTAGGGCGAACTTGGTCTTAAAAGCTCTTTGACATGCGTGACAGTAGAGTTGTCCATCCTCGATAAAGTATCCAAATTTATATGCTTTAATGCGAGATACGAGATACGCAGATTTTCTGTGCGAGCGTAGTTCTTTTCCGGTTGAGACGATCCATTTGTACAGCAGCCGTATCACGGTGCAGCATTGCCCTGCCACGGAAACATGAAAACACTAAGACCGTCTCGATAATTTTATTAAAACTCTAAAAGAAATTGTCTTTGGGTGTGATTTGATAGAAAAGAATATTTTATTTTATATAGATCATAAAAATGCTTATCCCATAATAAAAAAGATTTCACTAATTAAATTTCTGATACGCTTATCACTAAACCTCGTCATTCCCGTTTAGTACGCCAGAATGACGTGTTACAATAGTGCTGGAATAGTACGGCAACTTTAAAGATATATAAAATTCTGGATGTTCTTATCACGTATTATTTTTGATATTAAATTACTAGAATGCCCGGAATCTATTTTTATTACATTTTATATCGAATAATATTTTGTTACTCACAGCGGCACTTCATACCCTTTGGACTGGAACACAGCAGTGCAAGCACAATTGGTGGAAATAGAGTCTACACTCACTCTAAGAGTGTGTGTTTACTCTAGGCAGAAAAAAATTCCCTAACGAGACAGAATCCTATGCAGAAAGGTAGTCCTACCATATAATATAAAATTTACGGTAAAAGCTAAAAATACAAAAAAACTACAAACAGACGCTCTTAAATAATTAACCTGACTTGTTTAAACTTCATGTTGTTGACAACGTTCAAGAGCTTGTATAATAAAAATCTAAAATAAACGAGATCGTTCCTTTAAAAAGAAAGCCATCCACAAAGTACTTTAAAACAATTTCCTCCTATCAAACTTCAACTACCAGTTTGTCTTTGTTCACATCACATATGTCCCTGAGTTGTTTACTGTAAGTCACTCTTGAAGTAAATTTAAAAGAGTTTTCCTTAACTAAATATTGGTGTCTCAAGCGATTTGGAAAAATAGGAGACTGAATTGATTTCTATTTTAGTTTACGCGAAGCGCGAGCATTATATACTCTTCTTAATATTGTGACGTTTTACGGTGAAAAATGCAGACAAGTGATACACTGTTCTCACTGGGGATTTGTATATTATGTTATAATTGTAATGTTAGGTATATCTTGAAATTTAATGCAATATAAAATATCTTTACTTAATAAAACAAGGTGGAGCCGTTTAATAAACATATATTGCAGAAAGACTATGGAACCTGAACATTTAATTGTTAAATAAGTTACAGCCTATATACGTTCCACTCCTAGTCACAATGCTACTCTCATTTTTGAGACAGTTTTAGGAAGGAATAGTCTACCGAGCTGCCCCTATGCGTGTTGGTGGATGTTTTCCTTCACCGCCGAACACGTGCTAAATCAGCACTTAAAATTGCAATTAAAAATTTCATTGGTGCCGGTGGGAAATATTCTTCTAAGGAGTTAAGTTTATTAACCCCATGTCTTCAGCGTGTACTCAGCGATGTAGTTTCCGCAGACTTACGTGCTAAGTTGAAATTTTAATTCCTTGTGTCATCTATTACAGCCTATAGAAGTCCACTGCTGAATATAGGCCTTCCTCATAGATAGCTTTACGGGGTATTTCGCCATAGTTACCACGCTTGGCAAGCGGGTTGGCAACCGCAGTTTTTTATTATTTTGAGTTCTTATCAGGAAGATGCTGCTGCCTATTCCGTTTCATATTTCCTCTGCCGCCTCTCTCACGTCTCACGACACCCTCGGGACAATATGAGGTAGTGGATATTCTTATACCGCGACTACATGGTTCTTTGCATAATTATATAATTTTTGGTATTTAATAAAATTATTATTATGATTTTAGCAATCCCTAAAAATATTGTCTCAATTACAGATTATCCCACGAATGAGAGATCTGAACTAAAGTTATTTAACTTTAAGATATATGTAATTGTTTGTTAAACTGTATTATGTTGAAATCATCAACGAATTTTAAATAATAATGGTGGATGTTATAAAAATGGTTATTAGCAAAAATGTTCCAGCAGATTATTCTCAATTCTAAAAGTTAATAAATCTAAAGCACAAAAAAAATAAGATCATTTCATATGAAAAGTTTTTTTAGTTACACTAACAGAAAAAATTGCTACATTGTCAGGACCCAAGTTTAAATTAAAAAAAAATGTATTATCCAGGTTAGCCAAGGTTCACTGAATTGAAAAATGAACTTACAAGTACAGTCCACCTCATGGTAAGTGGCTAATATGGTACGTATCCATAGACATGAAGAAAGAAGTGAATGAAGAAGACAGAAGACTACATATGCGTTGTCATTTCTGAGGTCTAGGATGGAATACCTCACAGCCTGTAAATATACTGGCTCTTTATACTCTTCAAAGCGTAACAGCACTGCTATTTAGCGGTAGAAATAGGTAAGAAGAGATGCTACTTACCTAGACGGACTTCCAGGCAGAAAAGGAGTACTACTACGTCTGTTTTTGTGTCACTGTAAATATTTCGCTACTGTCTGAATAAACATTTAAGATTCCTGAAAATTCGATACCGCAACAGAGGATTAATCCGACGTAACCTGATTTCTATGAAATATAAGGCGAGGGATTGGCTATTGAGATACCGAGCTATTAATTGCGCAATGCAGATACAACTACTACCCGTATAAGAACTTTGTAAAGATACCTTTCCTTGTTAAGTTTACTAAGTTTTTTTTGAAACTACCATTGTCTAATGGTTTTCCATGATCATCTTTACATTTCATCACAAGTCGGCTGCTGACTATAAGCCTAATGGTTTTTATATTCATAAAAGCAAAAGAACAGATGTTAAAAATTCTTATTCCGGCTGTACACACGCGCCGAGGCATCACGAGAAAGGCCAAGAGTAAGTGTCCTTTCGTCTCGTCTCGCTCTCCCTCAGCTCGCTCGTCAGTATCAGTTTTTTGCGCCCGAGTCAAAGGGTCTCGTTAGCTCTTGCAAGGAAAACAAGAACGAACATGTACACACTCGTTTATTTAGTTGCCTGTTAACTGTGTTTAAGTGAAGTTGTGTTTCGCTATGTGATGTAACGAGCGCTAAGCTAATTTTTTTGTATGGCTCATTTTTAAATAATTATAGTAGCTTTCAGCACAAAGACAAAAAGCAGCAGCCCATCATTGCGGGTAAGGTGAACGGTGTCCGCAGTTCAACTAATACAACGAGTGTGTACACGGTAGGCCTGGCCGAGAGCCTCGAACGCACCAAAAGCTCGAGGCAAGAGGCGAGGGCTCTCGACGAGTGTGTTGAGCCGGCATTACATTATGTGATTTAACCCTTAGCTGGCCGCGGCGCTAGGTCTTCGCGAAATTTGACATTTGTTGTCAAACACCATACTTTACATTTTAGATCGTATATTTCCACGGGACTTCTATCGTGAAACAGATTCTATTTTAAGTCTGAGACTAATTATAAACTATTTTTGGGACAATGCCGACAAAGCCAATTACATAATTAATACAACACAAGTCTAAGTAGGTTAATCTGTAAGTAACATACATATGCATAGTATACTAAAGTACACGTATACATAAATTCCTTTGTTTCTGTTGTGGATTCTGTTTGAAAATATTTGAATGGGGTCTACATCCAGTACGTTGCTTCTTAATGAACTTTCAAAACATATAACATAATTTTAGACAATGAACGTCAGACGTGTATTATCAGTAACAGGCATTATCTTAAAAGAAGGGTTACACTTCCTCGCGCAAAATTTTATAATATAATACGTGTATTGTACTTAACAATACAGGTTCTAGTACAATATTAAATATCATATTTCGAAACTGTATTCTAAAGCGAAGCTTTGAATCCGACTATTATTGGTATTCTACGAAGGGGAGATTTCTATCTCCTTCGGTTTTGGTGGATTATGCTTAAAGAGAGCGTTTTTCCTGAGATACCAGAACCGTAAATTATTTGAGTGTTTTATTTTGTATGTATTTGCTTACTTAATATAAACATATATAATATTTGTTAAAAACTAAAACTACAACTTAAATGATCATACAGTCCTACTTCCCGCGGTATAATGCCAAGAACACTTACTGCTTTTCCTCGCTAAGTGGCTATACTTTGAGTGAAAAAATAACCAGCCATTTTATCGCCAGTATATCGCAGCTTTGGGAACAAAGCGTCACACGTCTGCAATTTTTTACAAAAACGACTTAAATATGCAGATTTAACCGCAATAATCGACTTTATGTACACAGTAAAAATGGTGACAAACGCATGAATAACATCGTTTTGAGGAAGGGCGTTACATTATTTTGCGATATTGGTCCGTTTGCTTCAAACGTAACGTCTCATCTTGTCAGTAGTGTTTTCACAGCCGAAGTGTGATCTTGCATATTTGTGACGGAGAGGCACTACGGTAAGTAATGACTTATTTAATGATTTCTTATATTTACGCGAACACTACACATTTAAATAAAACTAGTTTTACGGATTTTATCGCGTATATTAACTTATTTTATATTCCCGACGTTTCGAGTACTTTACAGCACCCATGGTCACGGGGGGGACTGAGGTATTTGACGTCCCAATGTCATAGTTAACCACGGTTACCTCCAGATTAAAAATTATTAATTTTTGTTCCGATCTACGCAGTATGAACTTACAGTATCTTGAAGTCTTGCAGTTGTATGCTTGGGTTGGTATTTAATTTTATTAATTATAGGATCCCAAGCAGATGGTAGCACCCAACCATCTTCTCTATTGAAATTAGGATGTTTTTGATTTCAATAGCCTCGCGAATCATCCTTGGAAGGAATTGGTGTTCTTTAGCGAGGATTTGTGGTCTATCAAATCTAATGTAGTGACGGGGGCGATCCTGTACATGTTCACAGACTGCAGACTTCCCGGATCGTCGATTCTTCACATCAGCTATGTGTTCTTTAACGCGGGTTTTTATTGATCTTTTAGTTTGTCCTATATAAGCCACGGTAGTCATGGATACGTCAGATTATAATTTTAAAATACAAGAACTTTTGTCGGATTCAAGCACTTATAAAAAGGTTAAAAACGACCCAACAAATAACACACTTAAAACAACTAGTGATCTCATAAAGAAACACTCCGAAAAATTAAATCTGGACGTAAAATCGATAATACTTACGTGTGCCAAACTACCGAAGTTGTATGGGTTACCAAAAATACACAAGCCCAATGCTCCACTACGTCCCATAGTTAGCCAAATCGATTTACCAACTTACAGATTGGCTCAACACTTAACGAAAATATTTACACCGCTCAGGGGACACACAAGAGCACACACAAGGGATTCCTACCATTTTGTCAGCGAGATTAAAGACCTATATCTGGCAGACAATGAAACTATGGTCAGTTTTGATGTGCAGTCTCTGTTCACATGCTTACCTGTTGAAGACTGCATCTCGATTGTAACTAGAAGGCTGGAGGAAAACAACATGCCCATAGAATATGCAGCATTACTTAGACAATGCCTTACATCTGGCTACCTATTGTGGAAGGAGGAGTTCTACAAGCAAGTAGATGGAGTGGCGATGGGCTCACCTGTATCTCCCATTGTCGCCGATATATTCATGGAAGACTTTGAGGAGAAAGCCCTACTTACTTCTCTCGTAAATCCAAGATTCTACAAGCGGTACGTAGACGACACTTTCACAATTCTACCTTTAGATAAAGTTACTGCATTTTAGACCATCTTAACTCCATAAATTCTAAAATTCAGTTCACAATGGAGTTAGAGGCAAACAACCCTTTAGCTTTTCTAGATGTGTTAGTAATTCGGAATCTGATAACACCTTGAGCCACACTGTGTATGAAAAAGACCCATACAGATAGATATTTAAACGGTGACTCTCATCACCATCCTTCAGTTAGCTACCGTGGGTAAATCTTTGTTTCAGAGAGCACGAGGATCTGTGACAGTAAACACCTGGCCGCCGAGCCCCAACACAGTTTTGCAAGACAACAAGCTTTGGGTCCCGCGACTACGTCACAGTGAAGGAGTGAAGCTGGTCACAGTCGAGTGTGTGCCTGCTGTACTACCACATGTCAGAGGTGTCACTGACAAGATTGGCTACATCCTGAAGCGTGCTTCTATTAAAACATACTTCAAGCCGCCGAAGAAGATTAGTCAGTTTTTACCATCAGTTAAGTGTAATGTCCCTCTGCAAGATGCAGGAGTGTACAAGCTTGATTGTGAATGTGGTCTCTCTTATATAGGACAAACTAAAAGATCAATTAAAACCCGCGTTAAAGAACACATAGCTGATGTGAAGAATCGACGATCCGGGAAGTCTGCAGTCTGTGAACATGTACAGGATCGCCCCCGTCACTACATTAGATTTGATAGACCACAAATCCTCGCTAAAGAACACCAATTCCTTCCAAGGATGATTCGCGAGGCTATTGAAATCAAAAAAATCCTAATTTCAATAGAGAAGATGGTTGGGTGCTACCATCTGCTTGGGATCCTATAATTAATAAAATTAAATACCAACCCAAGCATACAACTGCAAGACTTCAAGATACTGTAAGTTCATACTGCGTAGATCGGAACAAAAATTAATAATTTTTAATCTGGAGGTAACCGTGGTTAACTATGACATTGGGACGTCAACTACCTCAGTCCCCCCCGTGACCATGGGTGCTGTAAAGTACTCGAAACGTCGGGAATATAAAATAAGTTAATATACGCGATAAAATCCGTAAAACTAGTTTTATTTAAAAATGACTTATTTGTTTACATAATTCTTGCAATATTTATGTTTTTCCTAGATAAGAATCACGTTTTGTTACTAAATGTTGGTATTTGTTTGTTGTAAATATAACGTCATTTCTCTTTATAAATGATGTTATAGCATAAAACTTTTCTTTTCATTGGAACCAAAACGTTACTTCTGTTAACAAGTGACACTATTTTTGTAATGGTTAGTATTTATATTATGACGGAACGTTATTTTTGTATAGAAATGGTTTTTTTATTGGATTAATTTGTAGTTTTTACAGGGTGGACCATCTAAAGTTTGGGATTGGAACTACAGGTTATTTTGAGGTTGGAAGGTTTGAAGACATTTTTGATGTGACAGAAAGTTAGTTTTACGAGTATATTTGAAATTTATGAAATCGGTCGCTTTTCGCTTGAACAAAGTTGGGAAATATTAAAAAATTATTTCCAAAGTGGTGAGTGAGTCTTTTACTTAAACTGTAAGAAATCTAAGAAAAATCATCTTTTCAGATGAAGCTCATTTCCACCTCGGAGGATACGTCAATAAGCAAAATTGTCATATCTGGGGCTCAGAAAATACACACGTCATCGTGGAGAAATCAATTCATCCACAACTAGTGACTGTCTGGTGCGCATTTTGGTCTGGCAGCATTATTAGGCCATTATTTTTCGAAAATGAGCAAAGAAACGCCGTTACAGTGAATGACGATCGCTACCGCGCCATGCTAAGCGATTTTTCGTTTCCCAAAATTGAAGAGGATGACATAGACATTTGGTTTCAACAGGACGGCGCAACGTGCTACACAGCCAACGTAACAATCGATCTTTTGCGCACTGTTTTTGAAAATAGCATAATCAGCCTAAATGCTGATGTCAATTGGCCACCTCGAAGCTCCGTTGGACTTTTTTTGTGAGGAACCTTTAAGGGAAAGTGCTACGCTAACCATCCAGAGACGATTAACGACTTGAAACATGAAATCAATGTTGCCATTGACGAAACAGAGGCCCAAACAATCGAAAATGTACTGAAAAATTGGACTGACCGAATGGGGTATTTTAAGGCTAGCCATGGCAGTCATTTGAATGATGTTGTCTTAAATTCCTAAATGGAAAGGTTTAATCTTTCTAATCAACTCATAACTTTGAAAAAATAGTTAGTCTATAATCTGTAATGTAATGGCTTAGTGACAACCAAAGAACAGATAATATCGAAGAAACCACAGAAAAGGTCAAAAAAAGAACAAAAAATGTTGAAGGAACTACAGAACAACTTAACTTGAAAGCCATTTTCTGTCGTTTCTTTCGAAATGTATATTTTTATTTTTTCACTTTGATGCTATTTGTTTGAATTTCAAATAAAAAAAAACTTGGAAATATCACCTATTTCATTTAATAATCTTCCATTTTATTAATTCTCTAAAACAGTACGGAGTAGTTAAAAAACACGTCAAAAAAATTAAAAAAATGCTCTTCCTGTAAAGTTGCAAAACATGCAGAAGTGACCCTTTGTTCCCAAAGGTGAAGTATCGGATACAGTTCCTTTAAGAAATTTACCGCACGTGTACCACAAGGACGAATATTCTCTACAGCAAATGGCACAAAAATACAGGGTTATTTTTCAAAGAGTAGCCAAATTTTAATTTTAAGTTCAAATATATAAATAATGATATATCGTTATTTGCAGTTTTTGAAAATACGAGCAAATAAGACTTTTATTTGAAATTATCCCAAATTGAATATGATTTATGGGCAAGAACGTTTTTCCCAACCGATTGCCCTTACTAATGAGTGCGTGCGCAGTAAAATCAGTTTTTTTTTAAATTTAAAAGATAAAAAGAACAGTGTTTGAGATTTTTTTTGTAATGAATTTTTCTTCACCATTTACCTATATTACTCATTCTGAACATTCTCTGCAAATTTGGCCGGTTATTGCAAAATATCCCTGTATAAACATCTCTCAGAAACTCATCCTAGTGCCAATTACTCGGTTCAGCCGCCTCTGAGGCAGCCCCCTTTCTAAACGATCGAAAGAATATGTTAAAAAACGAACAGGGCAATGCTAGTTTTATATATTAATAATAACCATTATTTATTGCTATGGGATCCTATTCATTAAATGTGTTCTACGTATTTTATTTATAACTAGCGACCCGTTCCCGCTTCGCTTGGACAGGATCTATTAATGAGGCGTTATTTAGTTGAAATTACGCCTCATGAATACATCTTAATTTATCCTCCAAATTATCGTATTTATCAATAAAAATCTATCTATCTTTTTATAGATAAAATATAGCCAAGATTCTTATCTAGATTAGATATCTTTTCGTAAAGTTTCATCACAATCGGTTTAGCCATTCCAATGATTAGCCCGACAGACCGACTGACAAACAGTCAACATTTTATTTATTTATGTCTTATTGACATTAAAATAACCCCCTGATAAGCTCAGCCAGCCAGCTCAGCTAGAAGCCAGTTATTTTAATATTACAGATATTTTATAGAATAGAAGAGAATACAAATTTATTTATTATATTATGTAGATTACATCATGTAATTCTTATTGAATGTCATTTTTACTATAACCACTGGTTCGGAAAAAAACCTCTGTCCTGGGGAGAACTTGCAAGAAACGCAGCGGGACTTATTTTTCAAAGTAAATTATATCGTAAGAAAGGTTGTACAAACTATTTTATTTAAGAAACAGCTTGGAATCGACCACCTCATTCCCAGGGGATAATATCATTATATCAACCACGTATTCATTTATATTGTAATAATCCTTTTTATTTACTTATTTATTCAACATTTTTTCTACTAAAGGTACAAACGGCGGACTTAATATCATATGGCATTTTCTACATATTTTATTTATTTGTTCATTTATTTTTATGAATTTGTATATTTATTTATGTGTCAGATGAGCCTAAGTAATGTCCTTTTTTTAAATCCATTTATTAGGCTATTTTCTTATTACCAAGGGAAGCACATTCTAGATTCGTACAGGTGTAACAGCGAAGGAGTTTGAGAGAAAACAAGTACGGTGAGGTGAGGTTTTTATACAGTTTTTGTTTAATAAATTATTTAAATTTGTAATATTCTGTGGGACTTTGTTGTAATAGCGTATACATTACCCCATGAATGAATTACTGCCTCTGTGGAGTCGAGAAACTGGTATCATTAGCTTCAGCAGTAGCAAATCAAATATGAAACATAACAACCAAATATAAAAAATAATTCAATATATTATCATAATGTAAGGTCCAACAATACGCACTGATGAAGCAGTGCGGACAATTCCTACTAAAAACCCTCTTAGAAATAACAGGAGGTCTGCAACGAGCAGTGGGACATATACGTGCGTCCCGTGAGAGTGTCTCGCGCGTGTGTGTGTACTCAGTCGAGCCGATCTATTTGTGTTGCAGCCATAATACGTGGCTCTCACACGTACACAACGCCCCAATACTGGACTCAGGCTTGTTTTGAAGCAGGCAGTTGATCGTGGTGCCGAAATGTGAATTGATAGACTTTCATATGGCCTAGAAATATTTGTTGGAAATACAACAGGAGATCCCACTTTTGATGTCGGAATTGTCGGGAATACATCAGAAGGTTAATTCTTAAAAATAGTTAAAGTGTGAGTGGATGTTCAACTTGCTCTCTTGCTTACGCAATTAATCATTATCGGAAATAAAACAGTGTAACACACTATACATTCAGTACAGAGCAATCACAGTGCGACATTACTGTAATATGTTCCCGTCACAATCACAAACTGGAGTAACGTGAAGGACATAATTACATGAAAACATCAAAGTATGCAAACTAACAACGCTATCCACCATCAACACACACCAACACCATCCTCCTTGCCCGCACCAGAAAACCACCACCACGGACAGAACCACGATACTATCTTAGCACTATTAATCATCATCGTCATCATTACAGCCCTTCACAAGTCCACTGCTGAACATAGGCCTCCCCCAAGGAATGCCACAAAACACGGTCCTGAGCCACCTGCATCCATCGACTTGCTGCATGTCTTAACAGGTCGTCACTCCATCTAGTGGGGGGTCGCCCTACACTTCGCCTACCGGTACGAGGCTACCACTCGAGAATCTTTTTCCCCATTTTGAACCCGTCGATTGACCTATCGGTCGAAGTTGCACTTACCTAGTCGGATTATTTGTCCCAGGTAAACATACTCGTCAACAACTTCGAGCTTAGTGTGACATGAACGTTATACATGATCTTTCACTACTAATACGTACAATGATTTAGGCGGAATCTCTCGCACGGGGCTCCAGTAGGCTTACAGTGAACTTTATACTGCACAAACGAATGGGGGGTTTCTCGATATACCCCAATTCCACGTTGCCACCATCGATATGACGCTCCGCTAGAGTGACGCAACCTCTCACTCTCTCTCGATCCAACCGGTATTTTATAGATGTACCGACATATCTTTTTTTTTAAATGAGCCGGTTTCTTCACGATATTTTCTCCGTAGAAGTAGTATTCTTTAACTGTAGAAGCAGTTAGTAAGCCCTAGGTAGGGTATATTGAAAGTTTTGCGTTACGCATAAATAAAACATATTTACTGCTTTTCAAAGTATTCTTCATTATATTTCAATCACTTTTTTAATTGGTTCTAAACAATTTTGAACAAAACAATTTTGAAAACAGAAGGACCATTAATCTGACGGCATGTTTTTCAGGTGTTGATTGAATACGATCACGGCCCCTTCTGGCTCCATAAATGTCAAATCTCTGATAAAATTTTTGATTTTTGAGAAAATTAAGAAATCTGATGGTGCGAGATCTGGACTGTGTGCAGGATGGATCACAAATTTCACCAAGGCAAGCAAAAATTGACTTTGTCTTGTTATTTTCTTTATGCAGCCATCCATCCAGAATTCTGAATCAACAAACTAGTTTAAAAGTTGATGTAAATATTTTTGAAATTGACTCATAATAATATAAAAAAAAGTCCTTCAGAAGCTCTTTAATTCCGTCCTCCATGGTGGGACTACTCCGGAGGCGTGGAGCGAATGCCCTTCTGAGCCGCGTCTACGTACTGTTTTCGAGAGTCATTACGATTCATCTTGCACACAGACTCGACGAATTCCAGCCTCCCGAACAAGCCATTTTCCAAAAAGGCTTTAGTACCATAGATCTCATACATAACCTTCGGCAAATTGTACAGAAGACCGAGGAGTACAATTTGCCACTTTGCCTTGCGTATGTAAACTATGGGAAAGCTTCTGATTCTGTCGAAATTTGGGCGGTGCTACAGTCCCTTCAGCGGCGCCAAGTTGACTGTCGGTATATCAAAGTGCTGAAGTGTTTGTACAGTAGGTTTACGATGGCTATCCGATTACAGAACCAGAGTACGAAACCTATCCAACTGCAGAGAGGTGTAATATAGGGTAACGTTATATCCCGAAACTCTTCACCGAGCTCGAAGAACCGACAACCGATAGGGAAAAAAGGTTACCGAGTGGCAGCCTCGTACCGGTAGGCAAAGTGTAAGGCAACCTTCCACTAGGTGACGACTTGGTAAGACATGCAGGAAGTCGATGGAGGTAGGTGGCTCAGGACCGTACTTTGTGGCATGCCTAGGGGAATGCCTATATATAGCAGTAGACTTGTGAAGGGCTGTAATGAGGATAATGAGGATGCCATCTGAACGGAAACTAAACGGAGAAAAGTTGTTCACTGTGATGTAAGAGAATAATTAATTTGTCCATTGCAAAAAAGCAGAGTAAGGTTTGCCCGCCTTCGTGAGATAAAACATCTGTACCTGAAAGGGAAGGCTCGATCTTCATATCACGCCCTGCATCAGAGATCAACCAATTATTGACCTTCTATTCACAGACCAATACCACACCACGCTGGGTTCGGGACAACGAGGTGTACGTGACCCCAGAGTAAGACGTTCGATTCCGATCACGTTCCTCTCTCAAAAGAAAGGGTTGACGACTAAGATGACGCGCCCCCTATGGGAATGGTCCCGGTCTTGACGCCAGTCGTATTTGCTTGTGTTGACTGTATACTCCTTTAACCTACTATTAGGGTGAACACTGAAAGATCTTGAAATAAGACATTAATTTCTTCAATAAAGTCCCTTTCGAAATGTGTGATTTCGAACTTCCACTACTTTCCCTAACTTATCTTGTTTTTTAATTATAATCTTGAAACTGTAGCTGGTCCGAACTGTTCCCGAATTCCCGAACGAATTGCAAACATATCGGCCTCTTATCCTACCACGGAAGCTATACCGTAGGAGAACCGCGCACCAAACGCCATTTCAGCCTGAACTAGTCTCTAATTTTCATTATCACATTTCCATTTATCACCCCATATCTTTATTACCTATCACAATATCATTATAAAATTGTGTTTCACATAAAGTACAACAAAAACACATTAAAATAATAACTAAACCATTAATATCACATAAACGAATAATAAAATATAAAACAAAATATCATTATTTTACAAGCTATTTTAGAGTCACAAATCTTAAATGTCGACTGAAAACTTTATTAATACAATTTTCTTGCAATAAACATGAATATGTTAAACAATACATCAATTTAATTCACAAATTAAAACCTTTAAACATTAAAAAAGTTAATTTTAATTTCCTATACAAATTTATTGTTATTTCGACATTATATGGATAGAATTAAATGTTTTTTTACATATTTCTTGTCTTATTATTTTACAAAACCTTCCTGAAATATTTGCTACATACATTTTCATACATTATTGAAATTTACAGGATAACAGTTATCACTCTAAACAATTAAATTTATTATACTTTGATACTATAATCCGACCATGACACTGACCTCTATATAAACAAGGGTCAGTAGACGATGATAAGTAGTATAAACTACAATAGACTATAAACTATAACACTACGTTTTCTAGGTTATCGAACGAAATATTACTCTAAAGTTGTCAAATGTCAAATTGGCATTACACTAACTAGAACAGAAAATGATATCCTGCCCAATTATGTCCCGCGTCCTGTAAATTTCAGTATTTGTTGTCCCTAGTGTATACTCCTTTGTAAATATTTTTGTGATTTTATTCGTACTAATAATATTAAACTGTAAAATTACTAATCAATTTTGGTGATGGTATTTAAAAATGTGACGTCTTTTGTTGTAGATTGTGAACCCACTCGTAAAATTGAGAACTCTTGTAATATGTAATAAATATTTACTTGTCACTCCCATGACTGACTTGACACTGGCAGAATTCTATCAAGAGAAGCCATAATTTAAAAGAAGAAGAAGAAGAAGAAATGACAATTATTATTCATATTATAACATACAAAAGCACGTTTACATTGCAGTTCGAGATATTAAATAACGATTATTATCTTAGTGATTATAAATACGATATGCATGTTATAAGAACAAAAAAAGAGGATATAATTATTGAGAAAGAAAGGAAATATACTCTAGTATATATACAGTAATCTATGGAAATACAACGCTTAGTAATGAACACAGAAACCAGTTTGGAATTACGTATACTGGAAATAAATCAAGATAAAATTGTATACGTTTTACCTAAAAAAATAAAAAAAAACAGAAATTTCGTATTAATGTACCTAATGAAAATTAACACAATAAACTACAAACTTCAATTGTCATCACTTACAAAGTTTTGAAAGAGAGTATGATGATCCTACAAGTGCGGTCTTGCCCTATAGAATAGAATAGAATAATTTTTTATTCAATATAGATCACATTCGTAATTCTTATTGAAAGTCATTTTTTACTTTAAGTTTTTTACTTACCTTAAAACAGCTTTAAACAGTTCAGCTTGTCTAAGGAAGTGATTTTATGCCGGGATCCATCAGCAGCTTTCACCACGTTTACACCATCCTGAGTCCAGTAATCTCGCATACCAAAATGCTGCCGGGCTTTAGCGTGAACAGTTTGCCGTGTCTATGTCAAGAATTCTTTTACCGCAATCGATGAACCTTTAAACTTGGACTTTGCCCTTCACACCAATGTTCTAGAGTCTATGTCAACAAACCGTACTAAGATTGGCCGTTGATGGTTTTTACTGGCTACTCCAATCCTATGACAAACGCTGATGCTAGAGGCTGTAATACCTGTCATCTTCATCTTGCGAACAATGCTCACCACAATAGCTTTACAATCTTCTTTCTGTTCTTCGGTAACACCGAGGAAAATGAGAGCCTTACGACGGTGTCTGGTTTCGATGACATCTACCATACGGGAGCACTCAATAATCTGCTTGCGAAGCATCCCAAGCATTGAGAACATGAGGTCACGGAAGGTCCGGAATTCTTCAGCCACCTTTGCGACAGTGTCTTTAGCAGGTTTCCCAGTATGCAGCTGTGATTCCAAATCAGCCATCCTTTTAGAAAAGCATTCCTATAGAGTGTTTTGAGCAGTTCTTATTTCTTCTAGTTGAGACATTGTGTTGTTAAATTATTCAAAGTGTGATGTGCTGGCAGGTGGTGAATTTTAAATCAGTTTACATGCATAAAGTTGTAAACATGTACTCGTATGTTCTTATTATTGATGTACTGTTGCACCAAAAAAAATCACAAATAATGTACTTTAATGTATTAATTACTTTAAAATATAGTTTTAAAGACGTTGGAATGTGTACACTTTTTTCTTCACCTACCGCCCCTATTACACAGGGATACTAAAGACACGGATAGCGATCATGCGTCTTATTTCTTATTACATATCTTTAAATTATGCAAATAATTAAACATTTAATTCTTTATTCGTATTACATAGCCGATTGCTATATAATGCATGACTCTAAGTTAATTCACTATCTTTCATTCAAAGAAAAAATCGTATATTACGAATTAATATAAATTGGGCGTTCTATTAAAAGGAACGACTAAAATTTTATTTTTTATAGGAAAGGGGGCAAATGAGCATGCGGCTCACCTGATGGTAAGTGACTACCGCCGCCAAGTGAACAACTGCAACACCAGGGGAACCAAAGGAATTGCAGATGCGTTGCCGGCCTTTTAAAAAGGAGTAGGCTCTTTTTAGGAAATATAATAATAGATAATTTTTAGGAAACATTATCTCGCGTCGCTAATAGTGCCAAATCCCAAGCATGGCCGATACGTTAAATCTGTAAAGTTAAATAAGTTTTTAGAATATGAGAAGTCCATGTTAAGTGTTTCATAACTCATAAAGGAAAAAATATTTTCAGGCCCAGATGTAAGAAATATAACTTTGAAAATCTGACTTCAAAGAACTAAAAAGAATAAAATAATTTCACACTGAAGTCGATGCTAAGATATAGTTTGTAGAAAGTTTTATATATTAAATACATATTTATTTTTTATTACAAGTTAATTGTGTCCCATATATAATAAAGTCAAATATATAAATAAAAATAAATGAATGAATAAATAAAAATTCAAATAGAAGCCCACAGGAAGCTCTCGGCAGGTGAGACCAAACGGCCGGGGTTTAGAGTAGGCCTGCCATAAATTCCGAGACGCCGACCGACATTTAGAACAGAAATAGGGTAAATCATGGATTATACAAAAACACTGGTAATATTTAAGAAAATTTAATCAAAAAATAAGAAACTCTTACACTACGTCCTTTTTTTTTGCCCATTCATATTTCTCTGTACTTTTAACCTTTTTCAGTAATTCCTTTTCCCCTTTGACGTAATTATAAAATTCCGTGCATGACATTTTATAATTATAAACGCATTGAATGATGCTTTCGATTGTGCTTACACTGAGTGAACTTCGTTCTTTCGTCCACTGCGCTGAAATTAACGAAAACACTCGTTCTACGTGAGCATTGTGGCCTGGGATTGCAAAAATATATTGACACATTTTAAGAAGATTTGCTTTTCTTTCCAGTTCTTCGGTTTTTTCAAAAAAGTGTTTCCATTTTGCTTCCATATTTTTAGCTTTCCATTCATCGCTGATTTCACATTCAATAAACGATTTTAAGTACATAAATTCTTCATACATTGAATCATCTATTCCTATATCCTTTTCATTTAAATATTTTGTAGTTTCTTCTACTTGTTGCCATTGAGGAATATCATTTAAAATCATCCAAGGAAAACATCAAATTTTGTCATCGGCTCTGTCCACTGTTCGAGATAACATATAGCAGTGTTAAAGAAATCTCCTGTTTCTTTGTCAAATGTTTCGGATTGACTTGTATTAATTGTGCCTTCATTCTTTAGTTTGTTATAAAGTTGTGTTGTTTGATTGCCTAAATATTTATTTATCAATCTGTCACTCAACTGTTTTTGTATCCTGTAATACATTTTCACTTCAACAATGGTAATAACTGATTTTTCAATCTTTTAATTTGTTTTCAATCAGAAATGCTTGACTGTGCACAAAAAGTGTGTAAACTTCTGATAAGGGATCAGCAAAAAAATCGACTACAGCTTTTGGGGCTTTTGCTTCCTTAGCGAAAAATTCTTTCAATGGCAGCCATAACTTTAGTATGCGTTCAATTGCTGGAAGTAGTGAAAGCCACCGACTTCTGGAATGTGAGAGTATATTGTTGTATTCTATTGCTGCTTGCTCACAAAATCTTTAAGCCGTTCCACTCTTACAGTGAATATGGAAAAATACTTGAAAATTTTCAGAACAATAGACTCCACGTCAATCGACATCACATCGGCAGCAGTGGACGCTGTATTGTGCAGAATGTGCGCTGGGCAACCGATGCCTTCAATGTCTTTGGACAAAATCTCCTTTAATTTAAAAAAAACATTGTTAACTCCGTACCTATCTCTTCCGCCAAAGTTAGTGTTTGTGTTATCCCCGCTGAAAGCAACAATATTTTGTACGGGGATGTTCTGATCCTGCAACGATTTTATACAAAATGAAGTGATTGTATCAGATGTTTCATTCGGCAATGAGTCTATTTTTAGTAATTTAATTTGCAGTCCTTCTTTTTCCGTAAAGTACTGTATCAGCAGTGGAAATAACTTTTCGGCTTTGTGATTGCTAGAATCGGTTGAAATGCCGTAAAAAGGAACTTTTTCGACTTCTGTTTTAATTTGCGCGATCGAGTGTGGAGCTAAAATGTGTTTAATGATAGCAGTAGCTTTTGTTCTTGCAGTTGATTGTTTTGCTGCGATACTTGAATCAGGATACATTACGGCATTCAGTTTTGTCGTACAATCTAAAGAGCTAAACGATTGGTGGTGCTTTACGACTTATAAGCTGTGGTCAGTTCTGGCAGCGCATATTAACATGTCTTCGGCAGTACATTGCGTGATCATAAATGTCGATATATCTCTAGAAGTTGATGCAACTGATAATTTCGTCTTGTGATTTTTACTTTGGATATGGTCTTTGACACTTGACTTACCGCCGTGACTGACAGATATATGAAAGCCGCAAATTGAACAAAAGGCTTCATAATCATTTCTTCCTCTTTAATGAATGACCACTCTTTAGTATAATCGTCCGAAAACAAACACTTTCTTTTGGCATGACTTTTAGCAAAATACCAGACTGGTAATAAAAACCAACTACGAAATACAGGACAACGCGCAGCGCAAATTAAGTACGTTGTTCTCTAAAGCAATCAAACGAAACACTGCGACGACGCGTGACGTTCAAGGCGCGAGGGCGGAGGGGCACGCGGCGCGGGACGCGCACGTAGTGTTGCCAACTATACTTTAAAATAACGTATCTTACGGTATTTTGCTTGATTATACTTTATACTTTTGAATAAGAAAAAAGTATCTAAAATACTTTATTCTAACTTATGTGAAATATTGTGTGAATTGAATGAAAGCAAGAATTCTGCCAAATTTCTGAATTTAACTCAGTCCATTACTCAGAATTTCCAATCATTTTATACTTTCACACATACACAGAACAGAATAACAACAAAATACATTATCATACAACTTTCGAAAAATCTGTACTGTCAGTACACTCAAGTGTCAGTCAATGTTCCAGTATATATTGTACTCTGTACTCTATGCTCAACGTTTGTTGTTTCGGTGGAATAGTAATAATTATAGTGTATATAACCGTCTGAAAGGAATATACGTTATTTTCCTTTGAAAAGTTGGCAACCCTACGCGCACGTGTTAATAATCAAAGAAGGCAGCTAGGCTCGCTCGCTCGACTCCGCTCCACTTCAACCACTCGCCGATCGCAGACGCTGCACTTAACTACACAGGGTAGCTTGCGAATGTGTGCACACCGGGACAAATGACCTGTTGACCGGGACACCGACACAACGCTTCAAACTGGGACATGTCCTGTGTACCGGGACGTATGGCAGCCCTAGTTTAGAGTGAATGGGAAAGATACCGGATGATGCGGGTGGTATCGAGAAGCACCGCCTTCTGCATTTGAGGTCAGAGCGGACGTTCACGGACTCCCAGTCGCCTCAGATGACCCAAGAATAAGCCCAGAATAGCCCGATAATTTCGGTCTGCAGACCACCCGGCATGTCGGTCACCTTTGAGCCAGGTCCAGATATTTTGTTAGCTTAGATTAGATTTAGGCCCAATAGAGCCTGGCGCGGTCCGTTATTATTATAAAAGACCACATTATTATTAGAGGCATATTATTATAAGAGGGAAATGGGCCTCCCCATAGATTGCCTCATATGAGGCATATTTACCAAATTTGCAGTGGGCAGGTTGGTAATCCCAGTATTTTTTTTTTAGTTTTAGTTGTTATTATGAAAAAATTGCTTCCCACCTCCTGACTTATTTTTCTGTGTCGCCTTTTACGACACCCACGGGACAATATGGGGTAGTGGATATTTATATACCGTCACTATACGGTACAACGTGAAATACAAACAAAAAACATACTGTCGTATTTTTGTATGACTTATTTCCTTTTCTGAAATTGGCTAAAACATTGAAAATGTAGGTGAATTCCTTCAACACATTTCACCGAGACAACTTGAGAATGTATAGAATTTAGTGTTTGTGCAATGCTCACAGCCACCGGAAGTGGAATAACATTGATGAAACTGCTTTTTTTGAAGTATATTTAAGAATGAAATTAAAAATACATTCCGTACTATCGTCGACACAACCTTGACAACACTTACTAGTGTACAACATTGATTGTTTTTAAATAAATCAAATGCTAGCCGACTTAAAAAAAGTTGTAATGTCGACTTAGTAAGAGATGCAGGAAGTAAATACAGGTTGCTCAGTGGTTTTTTGGCAATTCTTGGAGGAGGCAATTCGGTGAATCGGTGAACTTTTAAAGGGCTGTAATGATGATGATGTAATTCATGTCAGTAAAAGTAACTTATTATAAAAGTTTCATTTTCAGACCGTAATTACGGTTGAGTAATGATACTTTCTTAAGCAAGAAGATTGTAATAAATTATTGTCTGTCGAAGCTCAGCTGCAATGAAGCTCTTTTTCCGAGCAACCCATTTTTACTATAACACAAGGTAATTAATGGTTTTATAAATAAATAGAAAAATGCTAAATGAAATATACATTTCGGTAAAATGTATCTATTTCACTTTTATCTCATTTCATTTTCTTTTTTATGATTTTATGTGAGAACTTTTTAATCATTTTATTTAAAAAAAATTACGTGTGTTAATATATTCATCCCGTTTCCATCTATCGTGGTATTATTTTTATCCTATAAAATTTTACCCAAAGTGTTTTAGGGAAGCCAAGAATTATAATGACTTCTCATATTTACGTGAATACTACACATAGAATAAAACTAATTTTACAGATTTTATCGCGTTTAATTTTATAAACTCTAACATTTAATTCACTATGTAGTTAGAGGTAAATAATTCTTTAGCTTTTTTAGATGTTTTAGTCATTCTAAATTCTAATAACTCTTCTAATAACAGTCATGCTGTATATAGAAAAAATACCCATAATAACCGATATTTAAACAGTAAAACTTAAGAATCTTAATAGCTAACATTTTAAGCTACAAAGAAACTAAATAAATAATTAACAATAAATTGTTAAATCTAAGCAATATCCACATCTCTATCTGAAGTTTATAATTAATGTACAACAAGTATATAAGAAACTTTATAACAAACTTGTAAGCAATTACAAAGCACTACAACGCTACGCTACTATTACACCGCTATTTAGAAGAAAAAACATTTCATCTCAAATACATATCTAAATTATTACTACTCAGGAGCTATAGGCAAAATACATAATTTTGACACTGGTCTCTTAATTTTAGCATTCTTACATCTAAGAGTAACTACTCTAATTATATGGTCTGGACCAGGTTGCTTCTCTTCAATTATACCTAATAACCATTTGGATGGAGGGAGATCATCTTTCTTAACCAAAACAACATCTCCACACTTGGGTTCCTGCGTGACTTTATTCCACTTATATATTTGACACAACGTAGTCAAATATTCTTGCGACCATTTTCGCCAGAAGTGCTGCACAAGCTTCTGTGTGAGCTGCCATCTGCGTAAACTACCAACATTATTATCTTCAAAATTGTAATCTGGCGCAGTAACTAAAGCTTCACCAACCAGAAAGTGACCGGGTGTCAGGGCATGGGATCACCGTGACTAGAAGAGATCTGATACAAAGGCCTAGAATTCAAGCATGCTTCGACTTGAGTCAGAACCGTTGAAAGTTCTTCGTATGTGTGTGTCGTTCCGTCTAGTACAACGCAAGTGAAACGTTGTTGACTTTAGCCCAGCTTCCCACAAACCTCCAAAGTTTGGAGAGTAAGGAGGGATGAAGGACCACTTAGTACCCTTGTTTGTCAGACACTACGATTTCATCAGCAACATTCTCAGCTTGAATTAGCCTTTGCAGCTCCTTTGATGCTCCAACAAAATTGGTGTCATTATCGCTGAACACCTCTAGACATTGACCACGAAGCGTTACAAAACGCTTGAAAGCTGAAAGGAAACCTTCTGTCGTTAAGTCACTGACGGCTTCTAAATGAATGGCTCGCGTCGCCAGACAGATAAAAAGTGCAATGTAGTCTTTATAGCATCGACAATCTCTACCCTTGGAAAGTCAGCATAATCAATACCACAGCGGGAAAATGGACGACTTACTGTTACCCTAGCTTTGGGTCAATCTCCCATAAAAGGCTGCTGGGAAGCAGTTCGTCGATACTTAATACATTTTTCACATTTTCTAACATAATCTTTAACTAGGTTCTTTATCTTTAAAATCCAAAACTTGGATTTGACATAATTCGGCATCAATGTAAGTCCCCCATGTAGAGTTTTCTCATGTGCTTCTGCTACAGTCGAACGTGACAGATGATGATTATAAGGCAAAATAATTGGATGTTTGACAACATACTCTTCATTGCTGTTCTGAATACGTCCTCGAACTCGTAATATGTCGTCTGCGTCTATAAAAGGACATAACGAGCGTAATTTGCTTCCTCTAGATAGATCCTTTAACTTCTTTAGGCGACTGATCTCATCCGAAATTGCCGATTGTTGACAATGTCTCAAGCAGAGCTTCATTGATTCGTGTAACTCATCTATTGTAAGATAGTTTGGAAAAATCTTTGCTTTGTGTCTGAGTTTGTTTAAAGGTCTTTGGCACCAAGCAACAACTCGTGCCAGACTTTAATATCTGTTGGCAATTTCGGACTATTCTCAATAACAATGCGAACTTTAATAGACCTCTCCTTCAGATTGGTTTGTGGAATAATCATTTGTGATCGTGGGTATTAAAGATCGCGCAACCAATTAGGGCCATAGCGCCACAATCATGCTTGATGAAATCACTAGGACTTAATCCACGAGACGCACAGTCGGCTGGATTCTGGGCTGATTCCACATAAGACCACTGCTCATTGTCTAGTACTGCAAGAGTCTTTGTCGCTCTATTGGCGACAAAGGTCTTCCAGTGGCTTGGTTCACCCTTTAACGATGCCAGGACGATAGAAGAATCAGTCCAAGCCCGGATTTGGGATCTCGATAAACCCATCACTAAAACGATTTCAGACAGCAAGCCTGCAAGCAACTCTGCTCCGGACAACTCCAATCTTGGAGTAGAAATTTGTTTCAGTGGAGCGACTTTCGTTCTTGCTGCACATAAGCTGACATGTATGCCACCCCGTGAGTCAACAATTCTCAAGTATACAACTGCTGCATATGCGTCATTGGATGCGTCACAAAACCCATGTATGGATACATAAGCCACACTTTCACTCATGTAAGTCCAGCGAGATATAATGACGTGATTGAGAACTGGTAAATCTTGTCTAAGGGCAATCCATTCTTGAAGTAAATTGCCTGTTATCTCTTCATCCCACGAAACACCGGCAAGCCAAAGCTTCTGCATGTTGATCTTAGCTCTTATGATAACTGGCGCAGTCCAACCAAGAGGGTCGAAGAGTCGAGCAATTTCTGATAAGATAGTTCTCTTTGTTACCATCAGCTTCTGTTCTGGTAAATTTACCTTGTATCTAAAGGCATTCAAAGTAACATCCCAACATAACCCAAGAATCTTTACAATGTCATCTAGCTTAGTGTTCAATTTCTTATCCTTTCCTTTATCCTGAACCATCTAAATCAGCTTACTTCTATTGGAGGCCCACTTCTGTAAGCTAAATCCACCCTTAGCTAGTAATTCAGCTTGCAACTCATCTTCACATCCTGACATAAAGTTATCCATGTAAAAGTCATTCAGAACTCTACATGCTGCTAGCTCATAATTCCTCTTTAGCCACCTGTTGGAGGCTCTTCACTGCTAAATATGGTGCCGAAGAAACACCAAATGTGACTCTCGTTATCATAAATTCTTTAACCTCTTCATTCTGGCTCGTTCTCCATAGCAGACGTTGATATTTACTAGCGTCTTTCTCGTCCACCTTTACCTGCCGATAAATCTGTATGATGTGAGCAACAAAGCACACATCTTAATAAAATATGAACTTGCTCAGGCTGCAACCTCGGCCCGACCAACAAGTCATCATTTAGAGACCTGCCGTTTTTCCCTTTGCAGGAGCCATCAAGAACTATTCGGACCTTGGACGTAGTTTTATCCTCACGTACCACGGCATGGTGACGCAAATAAACACAATTTGTTTGAGCCACCTCTTTTGAGTCAACAACCTTCATATTACTTTGATTTGTATAATCACTCATTGCCCTTGAGTATTCTTCCATTAAGAGTGGATTTTTATCCAACCTATTCTCTAGAAGATTGAATCTTCGCATCGCAATGTCTCTTAAAGCCCCATATTGGCATTGAGGATCTTCTTCCCTAAAGGGAAGTCGAACAATATACCGACCATCTGGAGTTCTAGTTGTATTGGCATCATATAAACTCTCACATCTTTTATCTTCTTTAGATAGAAATTTGTGAGGCTGTTCAGTCTATATCTCCCAAAATCCGAAGCAATTGATTCAACGAATCATCTTTATGCAAACTTATGATGTTGCTGAGATATTCTTCCTCCAACTGTACTCGACCTGAAAGGATCCATCCAAGCTCCGTATTCTGTGCTGTTAATGCACCAGATGGATTTTTAACCAATCCGTTTTTCAAAATCTGCGCATAAATTTCAGCACCGAGTAAGATATTAATCTTATTAGATGTACTGAATTCTGAATCAGCTAGCCTTAATTTTGATAGTTCTGACCAGTTGTGAATGTCAACTCTTCTCTCTAGCAGATTTGACGACAGTTGGTTCAGCACATAAGCTTGCACTTCACACTCAAATGTCGTGCAAATAGCGGACTGTATTTTAAACTGTACCGCGTGTTTAATATAATGTGATTTCTCTCCACTCAAGCCTGTAACAACTCCCTTCACTATAGATTTACGAAAGCTCAAGAATTGGGCACAATACTCCGTAATGAATGAAGCTTAGGATCCCTGGTCCAATACTCTAGCAACAACTGTTGCTAAAATTACACGACCAGGAACATAACAATGATTTGAAGTCACTTGCCCTACATCTGCCGACGGCTGTTCAATCTTCTTATCCTGGTGGGTTTCCGTTGGATTAGAAACTATATTAAGCGGCAAACCCACACCTCCTTCTAGATGTGACAAAGAATGGTGACGTCAGCCACATCGATTACATTTTGTGCTCCTTTTACAACGATATACAGGTTGGCTATCTCCAAAACAATTGAAACATAATCTTTGTTTCCGCACAAATTCGTAACGATTTCCGTAACTTACCTTACAAAACTTCTTACATTGGTGTAATAAGTGACTCTCTGAACAAAACTGACAAGTAATAGTGGTGACCTTGAATACTTTATTTTTCTACTCTTTATTTTGGCTTAGTATCATTTTTATTACGTTCTAAAAATTCCAACGCTCTAAATCTGGATTCTAAAACTTCTGAAATTCACTATAGGTTGGAAAATTATCTGTATACTCGCTTATTTTCTGCTCCCACTGCTTTCTCGTTTCCGGGTTAAATTTCAGTGTTATAAGATGTATAACTATAATATCGCACTTCGAAACATCAATTCTTAGGTTACTAAGTGCGTTCAAACAGTCATTTGTTGTATCTAGAATCTGCTTTGTACCATTTGCGGATTCTCGTTAGAATGCAGTTAGCAATATACCTTTTATTACTGTATCTCTTCTTCAGTTGAAACCAACATGTTTCATAATTTGCATCAGGGATGGAATGTGCCTTAAAAGCTGTTCCGCCTCACCCGTCAGATGACCTTTTAAATAATGTAGCTTCTGCACATCGGCTAACGATGAATTATTGTTTTTTTATAGGATAAGGGTTATAAACGAGCACACAGTCTACCTGATGGTAAGTGGTTGCTCTGGCCCATAGACATATACATACATCTATCCTCGATTACGAATCAAAAAGCAGATGCATTGTCACCCGTGAGGACTAAGATGGAATGCCTCGTTTCCAGTAAAATGGGTCTCCGGTTCTCAACACTCACAATACGAAACACAGCAGCGTTAAGCTGCTATTTTACGCTGGTATTCTGTGAGAGCGTGGTTCTTCCCCGGTCGAGCCAACCCAATCGTGCTACAACTATACTACTAATATAGCTGCAGCATGGCTCTATACCACGTAAAGAATTATGTGTATATATGAATAACGTAATCAAATAAATCATGAAAGGTTTGCCACTCCATATATTGACCTGAATAGGAAGGCAAAATAATTTTGGGTAACCTCATAGCAGGCGGTTCCGCCTCCATAGTAACATTTGAACTCGTACTTTGGGTGACGGGTAATAAATCTGTTAACGCTTCTTTCAGTTCTACTTTATAAGCCACATAAATTTCTTCTACATCGTCATATACATTTTGTTTAATATATATTTCCTTTTTATCAGTATCAACTTCACTTATAATATTATAATGGTTAGTCTCAAACTGTGACCATTGTTTTTCCAGTTGACGGCTCCGTGGCGCAGTGGCTTAGCAATGAGTTTCTGCGCTAAGGGCCGCGGGTTCGAATCCCGCACGGAACAAGTATTTGTATGGTCTACAATTAATTGTTCCAGGTCTGGATGTTCCTCCTTGTGAAATTTATATGTGTAAATTGCCCCCACGATACAGGAGAAAATCCTAGTGTGGAGGTAACGTTCTTAAAAAAATAAAAAGACAGAAAAGAAATGTTGTTCTAATCTAGTTTCAACGTACAGTTTTGATATACGAGCTTTAGGCGATTTCCTAAAGTTAGAATATCCACTACAAATCTTTTGTTTCAGATCAGCTTGCACCTTAATTAACCCTTCCATCTTGTAGATTAAAGTTCGTAGCAATCACTAAAGTTCGATGTGAGTGAGCACAATTTAAAATTTTACTATGTTGAAAAAAGTTCAATTTTGTGCAATTGTGTGCAAAGTGCGGTCGTGCGCTAGCGGAGTCCGCTCGCTGACCGAGCCGGGAGACGGGAAGGTGAGTGCCTTCCCGTCCCGCCTCTGCTAGCCGCCGCCCCCGTGCGGTTGCGTTAGCAGACCGTGCTCGCCGTCCCCGTACGGTGAGTGCATTCTCGCTCGTGCGACTCCCACACCTTCACTCCAGCACCGCCGCCCTTTGCGGCTGTGTTGTTTGACCCGCGCTTCCGTCCCCGGACGGTTGTACCCCACGCCCCCCTTCCCTAAGAGGGGTCGTTTCAGATGCGGCGAAGAGGCCATACAGGCCAGAGCCAGTCCCACAGGTGGTGTTTAGTGGGTAGACACTTCAACGTGAGTCCCACATAACCACTCAGCCGGCTGCGTGGTATGCTATGAGCATTCACCACCTCGCTCCACCGCTTCCGGAGGGTAGTCCTTGCTTTGGGCGCAAAAAAAAAATTCGGCGCTCACTTAGCGGTCACCTACCGCAGAGTCTACTTCACCTGAAGATGCCTCGTGTAGAGGCGAAACACGTATCGTATTATCGAGGGTGATGTTTAGTGTGGTGGTGACGGCGATAGAACACGCAATTGAGGGAAGGTGAGAGGTGCTCGTCAAACTGGGCAGGACACATCATTTAATTTCATTATGCGGAAATAAGCAAATTTAGTCCTAACAACATCAATATAATAAGCTTTTTCATTTGTCAGACACACGGTTTAAATAGAATCTGGAACTTCTAAAATTTGTAAGTGATAAAACTATGCCGCAGCTATAAAATATTATGGTTGTTGCACGAATGGTTCGTCTTGACCGGGAAAAGACCATGCTCTCATTAAATACCAGAAATGTCCCGCTGGGTTCTTGCTGGTTCTTCCCAGTGGTAAATTAAATATAAGAGTGACTTTCAATAAATATTACTTAATATCGGTATTGAATAAAAAAGTTTTTATTTTATTTATATTTCTTTTGAGGAGCAATTTTATTGCAAAAACCGATCTAGTGCATGAATGACTTCAACACCAAGAGGTTCGTACAATAGCTCGGTAACGTAGATATGCACTATAACACACGAAAATGGAACTAAAGAAGGGGTTAACACTCTAATTTATAAAAGCAGAGGTACTCGTAGCTGTGATGAATAAATGTATGAAAATAAAAACACAGCTTCTTGGAATAAGGAGAAATTTAGAGAAAAAATTCCACCCCTAAGGGTGGCATAATAGGGGATAAAATTTTTAGTGTAACTATTTAGACAAAATTGAATTTGTGATATTCTTGAATTCACTCAAAAGGGTAAATAATTGAGGTAGAAAAACTGAAAAGAATAAAATAATTTCACATTCTTAAGTCGGTGCTTAATTATTTTATAAACTTTATCGTAGCACCGACCTCAGACTGTGAAATTACTTTCTTCTTTTTAGTTCTTTAAAGTCGGCTTTTATTTTTTGTAAAAGGTGTATTTTTAGGGCCATAAAGTCATAAATATTTAAAGCAAGCTAATTTAAGTGATGACCACATTTGATTATAGTAAAAATTTAAATTTTTTCATCAAAATAACTAAGCACTGGCCAAGAAATTCTATTTATATACCTTTGAAGTTAATAACAATAGTCATCATTCACTAATATTATACTCATATCGTGTCGTGGTCATTTGGACCAACAGTGTCTGTGTCTGTGTATACCAAGTTCAAAACTATTGTAAATTGCCTTTAAACCATCTCAGATGTTAGAGAAGGCCTTTGCCCAGGAGTTGGACGTACATAAGCTGTAATTTTACATTTACTTTACTACCATTATAAAGATTTTGAGGATTATTTTTAAAAGGATTACCAGTGTACACTGACACCTGTTGGTTAGAGGTAAAACTAAATATCCTCAAGTGAATATAGCGTATGTAAATCGATATTTGTATAATAAACATTACTTTTTGCATATACAGATTTAAGAATGTCCGATGTAATTAAATTTCATAAAAGGTATTTTTAAAAGAAACAAACACTTTAGATCTTCATTTAAAAACTGTAGTTTTTGGCTTACTTTTGAAAATTTCTGTTGCGACAGAGACGAAATTAAACTCAAATTGCTTGCTCAGAATCTTTACTGACTCATCTCATGAATATACACGGTACACACTACATAGAGATAATTTTATAAGTTAAATTATTTAACGGTGTCTCTATCTAGCGTGACATTGACTAAAAAGTATTCAATGAAATTCTTATTTGACAAAAAGGTTTTATGTTGCATCATTTTATGATGCACTGCAAACAACAGCGATGTTTTTAGACAATCCCTTTAGCAAATAATAATAAACATTAATGAAGTACATAGTTATACGGTCTGGAAGAAGCCATAACATCATAACAACCTGTTGATCCCAAATTGTCCTGATGAAGCTTTCGGTATTAAGTTACTCGTAAACACGATAATTGCAAGTAGCCATATTTTACAATAACATGTTGATCACGAATTGTGCCTATAAAGTTTTTAATATTAGATTACTGAAAACATCTTATTAAGTATAACGTTACAGAAGACGCTGACTCTACTGTATAGTTGTTATTGCTGGTCAAACGAAGGCGTCATACTTTCAGTCAACAGACTTGTTTTGACCATGCTATATAAGCCATTGCCTTTACAATAAGATTAATTATAATTCTCATCGTAGTAATGTAATCACGTAGTTAAGGAAGTCAGTATTGCACTGAATAGTTTTAATACATTATTGTAATGTAATGGTTAATAAAAGTCGTCAAGACATATTTGTAGTTTTTAAAAAGCTTCAGCACCGCTCCCGAAACATAACTGGCGCCGGTAGGATATCCGCGATTACAGCTGAGTTCAAGTACACTCAAATTGGTCTTGTCTACGGTTCCGGATATCCTCGAACTAAATAAATGTGTTAAATCGGGCGCTGAAGAAATCCTGTCCAAAGAAGAGCAGCTCTACGGGTAGACATGGGAGTGAGCGTACTGTAAGTAAACCTTTTTACTATTAGTAAAAAGTAAAAAGTAAAAAGTATTTAGTTGTTTCTTTTTGGCTCTATATCGTAACTTTTAAACTAAAATCGTTGAAAGTTATTTGACTTCTGCACAAAACTTGGCAGTTATTTATTAAGTGAATATTATCATCATCATTACAGCCCTTCACAAGTCCACTGCTGAACATAGGCCTCCCCCAAAAAATGCCACAAAGCACGGTCCTGAGCCACCTGCATCCATCGACTTCCCATGTCTTACCAGGTCGTCACTCCATCTAGTGGGGACGCCTACACTTCGTCCGCCGGTACGAGGCCGCCACTCGAGAACCTTTTTCCCATCGGTTGTCGGTTCTTCGAGCTATGGCCGGCCCATTGCCACTTCAGCTTACTAATCCGTTGGGCTATGTCGGTCACGCTGGTTCTACTGCGGATAACCTCATTTCTAAGTTTATCACGCAGTGAGACTCGAGCATAGCCCTCTCCATAGCTCGCTGAGCGACCTTGAGCTTCCTCATCCGGCCAGCAGTGAAGGACCACGTCTCAGTTCCGTATGTCATCACTGGCAACACGCACTGGTTGTACAGCCTCGTTTTCAAGTTTTGAGGTATACCTGACGAGAAGATGTGCCGTAATTTCCCGAACGCTGCCCAGCCGAGTTGAATCCGTCGATTGACCTCTCGGTCGAAGTTGGACTTACCTAGTCGGACTATTTGTCCCAGGTAAACATACTCGTCAACAACTTCGAGCTTAGTGCTCCCAACAACTATCGGCATAGGTGTGACATGGACATTAAACATGATCTTTGTTTTGTCCATGTTCATCTTAAGACCTATCCGTTGGGAGGCACTATTGAGGTCATTGAGCATAGTGCTTAGGTCCACCAGCGATTCTGCCATAAGGACTATATCGTCGGCAAATCGAAGGTGAGTGATGTACTCGCCATTGATGTTAATACCGTATCCTTTCCAGTCCAGAAGCTTGAAAACGTCTTCCAATGCAGCGGTGAAGAGTTTCGGGGATATAACGTCACCCTGTCTTACACCTCTCTGCAGTTGGATAGGTTTCGTACTCCTGTTCTGTACTCGGATAGCCATCGTAGCTCTACTGTACAAGCACTTCAGCACTTCGATATACCGACAGTCAACTTGGCACCGCTAAAGGGACTGCAGCACCGCCCAAATTTCAACGGAATCAAAGGCTTTCTCATAGTCCACATACGCCAGACATAGTGGCAAATTGTACTCCTCGGATTTCTGTACAATTTGCCGAAGGGTATGTATGTGGTCTATGGTGCTAAAGCCTTTTCGGAAACCGGCTTGTTCGGGAGGCTGGAAGTCGTCGAGTCTGCATGCGAGACGATTCGTAATGACTCTCGAAAACAGCACGTAGACGCGGCTCAGAAGGGAAATCGGTCTGTAGTTCTTCAAGAGAGCGTTGTCGCCTTTCTTGAAGAACAAGACCACCACTTCTGCTCCACGCCTCGGTGTAATGCCACCATGTAGGACGGAATTAAAGAGCTTCTGAAGGACTTCAAGCACCGGTTTTCCACCCGCTTTCAGAAGCTCCGCTGAAAACCATCCTCGCCTGGGGCTTGCCGTTTTAAGGTGCTGGAGAGCCATTCTAATCTCGCTCAGACTGACGTCCGGGATATCATCGGAATAGTGTCGGATAAGACTCGCTCTTGGATCGTTACTCACACTTGCGTGTGGCTCCAACAATGATGTGTACAGCTGCCCAGAACCTCTCAATCTCACTCAAAATCTCAGGTGTCCCGGAAACGAGCTGCCACTCGGTCTTCAGCTTCGACAGTTGGCTCTTTCTGGCAGACAGATCTCTAGCAAAGACTTTGGAGCCCTGGTTCCGCTCGATCGCTTCTTCAATACGAGCTGTATTGAAGTTGCGCAAGTCCCGCCGCATGCATTTGGAGATCTGTCTGTTCAGTTGCCTGTATTCTGTCATATCTACTGAAGACTGCAGCTTCATCTCCCGTCTAACAGCCATGAGATTAAGAGTGTGATCGGAGAGTTTTGTGTTCTTCTGCGGCGGGTCTTGCAAAACTTAGCTCCGACCGCATGGACAGTTTCCACGAGCTTGTCATTCATATCGTCCACTGCATTGCAATCTTCTAGGCACTGAAAACGGTTTCGTAGTTCGAGCTGAAAGGTTTCGGGACTTTGGATTAGAGCACGAGGGGGACGGAGCGTTGACTTCATTAGACGTGACCTCCAACTTTACGTTTAGGTTCAGTGTGCCCTCACCATTCGGTGATCGCTGCCGGTTTCACCCTCGCGATCACTGAGACATCACTGAACAATGGTCGCCTGGTCGTCATAATGAAGTCAATCTCATTTTTGTCGAACCGTCGGGGCTCGACCAGGCCCACTTTGTGGGGCCGCTTCTGGAAGAAAGAGTTCATCATAAAAGTCCTCTCTCTCCATGAAGTCAGCCAGCTGCTGGCCCTTGGGTTCCGTTGCTACTCCAAATTTCCTACTTTCAGCTCACCGTACTCTCTTGTGCCTAGTTTTGCGTTGAAGTCTCCCATTAACACCGTATAGTGGGTTTTGGAGGAATGCATGGCTCTAGAGATATCCTCATACATTTCCTCCACCTCCTCATCGGGGTGTGCCGAGGTTGGTGCGTAAACCTGTATGACCTTCAGCGAATACCGTTTGGTGATTCTGAGTATAAGGTAACGGTAAGGTAACCCTCGTCGACACACTCCCAATCTTTACAACGTTGTTAACGAGAGACTTGTGGACGATAAATCCGACACCTCCTTGGGACAGATGGTCGCCTTCCCAGTGATAGAACAAGTTGCCGGATTCGAGGATTACCGTGTCCTCCCCCTCTCTTCGGACCTCGGATAATCCCATAATATTCCAGCGTAACTTGTCTATCTCTTCTTCCAGCTCCAGGATCTTCTCGTCAGTCCTCAGGGTACGTGCGTTATAAGTTGCCAGGTCGAGTCGTCGTAGGTGGCAACCGAACCTCCACCGGAGATTCTTAGCACCCGCTGCCCCGCCGTTACCATGGTCGCCACCGTAGCCAGGAATAGCCGCCGACCACTGTTTCTTTTGTGTCGTCGCTCATGGAGGGTATATTGCCATAGTTGCCACGCTTGGCAAGCGGGTTGGCAACCGCAGTTTTTTATTGTTTTTTGCTGTTATCAGAAAGATGCTGCTGCCCATCCTCTGCCTCAGTTTCCCTCTGTCGCCTCTTACGACACCCACGGGAAGATATGGGGTAGTGAGTATTCTTATCCGTCACTACACGGGGCGTGAATATTATTATTAACAAAAATAAAGTGATATGAAAATAAAGTTATTGTAATTTAAAAAGTGATTGAATTATTGAAAAATTTTAATTAAAATAATATTTTATAAACGTTTGTCAAATAATATTTTTCTATAAGAATGGAACAAGAAGGAGTATGTACCTCTGTGCAAATCATTCCTAAAGATTTATAAAGCACCCTATGTTTGATGGTGATCAAAGCATTTTGAATTTATATATTAAGAAATGCGAATATATTATAAGAAATTTTAATGGACCGAACAATCCTGTGCAAACTACATATGTATTTCATTGCATAACAAGTAGATTGTGGGGTAAAACTGCATTGCTTTTAAGTGAAAGAGATAATACTTCCACTTGGGAAAGTATAAAATTTTTATTTATACAACATTTTGGTGATCCTAGATCGGAAGAATGCATTGCGATTGAATTAGAGAATTAAAAATGAAATCTGGTGAATCATATTTAGAATTTTGCAACAGAACTCAATTTACGAGTGTACAAAAAGAGTTGTATATATCGATGATGAAGGTGAACAACGATCGATCATTCTTACATGCGATGAGATGTATTACTCATCGGGGTAATACATCTCATCGCAGAATTAAAGAAACAATTATGAAATTAAAACGTACATACTTTTGGAAAAGCATGGATCTAACAGTTGCTACAGTAATTAATTCTTGCGAAACTTGTAAAAAAATGAAATACGATCGTAAACCAATCAAACCAAAATTACAATTTACACAAACGCAAACCAAACCCTTTGCTGAAATATTAATAGACATATTTTATATAGAAAATAAATATTTCTTAACTCTGGTATATGCATTTAGCAAATTAGGTCAGGCTTTCTAATTATCAAATCGTTCTACTCCTGAAATAGTTCGTGCTTTAATTAAATATTTCTCCTTCTACGGTGTCCCAAATAGGATAAATGCGGACCCTGGTACTGAGTTTAATAACACTTTACTAAAAGAAACTTTGTAATTTTATAAAATAGACTTACACATTGGTACCTCACATAATCCAAATTCAATGGGTTTAATACAACGTTTCCATTCTACAATTTTGGAAATATATCGTATCGCTAAGTATAAACAAAAGATAACAGACGCTGTAATGGCATACGCTATCATGTCTTATAATCAAACAATCCATTCAGCTACAGGTTTTACACATTTAGAAATTGTCTTCGGCCATACTGATTGAAATAGTACTTTCGGAGTAAATTTTAATAAACAATATACCAACAATTAGTTCATGATCATATGAAGCGAACAAAATATTTATACAATTATATAACAGATAAATTAATAGAAAACAAAGAAAAGGTAAAAGATAAACGCGGTGACGAAACATCCTTTGATTTACAAGAAGGTGATACAATATTTATTAAAGGCGTTAATACGAGACGAAGTAAAGACAAACCACGATACCAAGACGCGCACGTATCGGGTGAAGTCAATAGGAATACTTGTCCCGTCAAAATTAAAAACCGGAAAATTACTTTTAAAAGAAGGTCAAGCTAGCGTTAGTTATGATAAATGGACTATTATTAAGGTTTTAGATTTAAGTATAATGCATGAGGATTTGGAATTTAATATTAATAGATACGCGAACTTAAATAAGCACGTTAAAAATATTTTGGTAAAGAAACTCATAATGAATTCTAGTATTGAAAAATTTGAACAGTTATCACCCTCATTTAGAGTCAAACGAGGAATTCTGAACCCTCTTGGATCTATTATTGAGATTATTACTGGTAACTTAGATTATGAAGATACTATTAAATATGAAAATATGATTAGTAATTTAAAAACTCGTCAAAATAGGCAAGAGAACAAATTTAGTTTTCAGTAATCTAATAGTCTAATATTAGATTACTGAAAACATGTTATGAAGTATAACGTTACAGAAGACGCTGACTCCACTGTATAGTGGTTATTGCTGGTCAAACCAAGGTGTCATACTTTCAGTCAACAGACTTGTTTTGACCATGCTATATAAGCCATTGTATTTAGAATAAGATTCATTATAATTCTCATCGTAGTAATGTAATCACGTAGTTAAGGAAGTCAGTGTTGCACTGAATAGTTTTAATACATTATTGTAATGTAATAGTTAATAAAAGTCGTCAAGACATATTTGTAGTTTTTGAAAAGCTTCAGCACCACTCCCGAAACTTAACTACATACATCGTCAAAACATTTTGCGACAAATAATAAATATTCGAAAAGCAATACAAAAGAAAAACAATTTTGGTTAAATAATGAGAATGAGAATTTTTAAAGTCAAATTTATATGCATACTAGCGATCCGCCCCGCCTTCGGACGGGTGATTTCTGGATCTCGATAATAATGCTACCTACCGGGTCCAAATGTGAATCTAAGCCATCTAGAGACCCATTCAAACACACATAAAAAGTTCCTCAAATCCGTCGAGCCGCTTTTTAGTTTTGGCGAGACTAACAGACAGCTTTTGATTTTTATATATAGAAACAAAAGCATCATCCAAATGAAACGTTCAGTTCATTATTTTCTTTAATATACGGTTACGGAACGATTAATAATAATCAACCATAATCATAGTTAAAAAAAAAACATAAATAATAGCTTAGTGATTAAACGAAAAAACTTGCACAACGCGCAAAAATTTTCGATTGAAAACACAGAATTCTTAACTTAACCTCCCTCAGTGGGAAGCATAATCGTAAATTCATTATTAAAATAACGTTGGATATAAAAAAAAAACATTTTCGGTTTAATAACCGATAATAGTTTTTATATAATACAGTTTGTAAAGCAAGCCGTCGTGCCAGACTTTGTGAAACGCTTTCGATGTCGCGAAAGAAGAAGAAGACGGCACGGGTCATGGTGGTACTGCGACTTCTTTGTGGGAGGTTGAATCCTTTCAGAATGTATACTGTAAGGCGATGTTATTGGTCAGTGCACGAGTGTTCGAGTCTGAAGCCGAACTGCTCGTCTGGAAGAAGTTTGTTGGTGAAGACGTGTTTACGAAGGCGATTCAATATGAGTCGCTCGTAAACTTTCCCCAGTGTGCTGAGGAGACTGATTGGTCTGTAACTAGAGGCTAAGTTGCGTGGTTTCCCCGATTTCGGGATTCTTATTACATCTGCCTCTTTCCAGGCATCCAGGAAGGAAAAGAAAGCAAGCTGGAAAGAAGAGCGTTGAATATGATATCTACAAAAAGAATGGTTGGCGTATGGCGGACATTTTCAATTAATATAGCATTTTATTCCTTTGATTAAATATAATACTTATATTCATTATGAATTAATAATTTCATGAAGTAAACATGCCTATAGGACACTAGGTACCAAACATATTTCAGATGAATTTATCCTTATCGCTTTGTGATAAAACGGCTTTGAAATACGAGCTATTCCATCGCTTGTTAGTCAAAGGACTAAATTAAAGTATTCATACATTTTACTCAAAATATTATGACAGAGTGTATAAATAAAATGCAAGTTTAAATTTGATTTTGGAACTTAATTTTACCATTATTTTCTGGAGAGCCTACTTCACACTTTGAATACGGGGCCCAAGCAGCACACAAGCGTTATGAACATCAATACACCAGTCCACATAAAACTTAGAGTTCTTTTAAAAGCGAATAAGAGTGTTGAAAAGGGGTTATATGCTTATAAGAGTGGTTTATGTGTCATTATACAGCTCAAGCTGTATAAAGTCTGTATTATGGGATCTAAGTAAGCGTAGGGTTCTAAAACAGAATATGAAATCTCTAGTATACAACTTTAAGTATTTTGTAAAACTTCAATCTGATTTTATCATTAAAGTTGTATAGAAGCTATTTTTTGCATGCTGTTCCTTGTTTATACAACTCTAAGTGTTATTATAGTATCACTAAAATCTTATTTCTGGACAATTGTGTATGCAAACTCTCTTCTAAAACTTATTCTTATGGTGTCATTGTACACTTTTGTAAATATAGTAGTTTTATGACTTCTGTCTGTGAGAATGATATAAAACTAAAAAAATAAATAACAGCCATAGTAAAACTTAAATTTGTATAAGATACAGAATATCGCCATTTTGCAGGCGCTGCGTGTTTATATTGTATTTAGCCTATACCATTATTTCAGTTTGTCTAATGATCACTGTGCCCCAATGTGCCATCATATCCATTAATTCAATTTTTTTTATTCTAACCTATACAACCGATATTTAGTTACCGTATTTAGTATTCTGTCCTTGTATTATTTTGTTATTTTGCTGGCGCGGCAATTTTTCGTAAGAAAACATATACAAGTTTACCGTAAATCTAATTTTGCACGTCCAATTCACCAATTATCATCGTCAAAACTCAACTCGAATCCGAATATAATATTATTATGTTAAATATATGTACATTAAATGTCGCCATCATTCAATTTCTTTTGGTTTTATATTAATTTGTAATCCCATTCAAAAACCAATTTAGAACGTTTGTCTTTGTAAGTTACTTAAAAAACAATATCTGTAGTGTAATAGTTTCCTTGCACACCAAATAATAACTGTAATACAACAGTTATACAGCCTCTTTTATCCTTGTAGAGCTACTGTACAGCGCTACTAACGCATAAAGCTGCATAATTTGTGCCAAGTTTTTACTTATAAGAACTGTTTAAGCGCTTGTACAGCTTTTATACAGCCAGAAAATACAGCATCTAGTATAAAAACGAACTTCAATACAGCTCTTATACAGCTTGCATGCTGCTTAGGGGGGATCGGAAGGGAAGTTGCCAATACAAAAATTGTTAAACTTGAATTAAAGTTTTACAAGTAAAATACAGAGATAATAATTAATACATACAGACTACAAATAAATATTAATATTTGATAATTTATTAAACATAGTTCGAGGCCAAAAGTACACAGAATATTAATATTAAATAATAGTAAGCTAGGTAAGTAATAAGAAATATTTTTTTTTGAACAAGAACTAAATCTAGAAAATTTTAAACAGATATCATCCAGGGTTGACTGGTAGAGAATGCCACAAGGCATTAAGTCCGCCCTTTATATCCCTTAGTATAAGGTAGATGTAAAAAAGATTAAATAAATAAATAAATAAATAAATATCGAAATGCAATATAAATAAGCTTAAACCTTAAATTAAATCATAAACATTAATACAATAAGTCTTAATTAATAACTTAGTAATAATACTTTTCAAGTTCTTAAATACATAATATTTTAATTAATGGGTATAAGGGACTTAACTTTCTAAAAGATCTTATGAAGGTCTTGTTTCCCATCTTTATTTCTGCCACTCTTACTTTCCCGTCAGAGCCAGGGAAAGTTTTACTTATTCTAGCCATGGGCCATTGAAACGGAGGAGTATTATCACACCGGACAATCACAACGTCTCCTTTCTTTAAATTGGGATGCTCATTGATCCATTTTGGCCTACTCTGTAATTGTGTCAAATAGTCATTGGACCAAGCTTTCCAGAAGTCCTGTTTCAATTTAGACAGAATGTTCCAAAACTTTAAATTATTAATATTTTCATGAGAACCATTTATTTCTGAATAACTTGTCATTGCTGTACCAATAAGAAAGTGACCAGGCATCAAATAATTTATATCAGAGACATCAGAAGACATGGGAAGGAAAGGTATGGAGTTAAGAATGGCTTCAATTTCTGTAATGACTGTGTAAAGTCCTTCAAAGGTGAGATTGATATTTCCTACTATTCTCTTCAAATGAAACTTTAAGCTTTTGACTCCTGCTTCCCATAGCCCACCAAACTCGGGAGAGTAGCTAGGTATAAAGGAAAATTTAATATATCTTTCTAAGCAAAATTTGTTTACATTATTTTTAAGTTCTTTTGTATGAAATAAATTTTAGTTTTAGTAAAGTTTTAGCATTGTCGCAGTATACTTGCGTGGGTAATCCACGTCTTGAAATAAAGCGTCTGAGAGATGCCAAGAATGCCTCTGTGATCAAGTCAGTAACAAGCTCTACATGGATTGCTTTAGTGGAGAAGCATAAAAACACCACTTATGCACCACTTTTTTCACCTCACATATGCCACTAATAAGGTGAAATTTCTGTGAAAGGAGCTTAAAACTAGTTTAGGACCTGCATGAAGAAGACGCAGATTCTACTAAGAGCTTAGAAAGGTATGAGGATTTAGGTATTATCACTGGGTGCCTTTTATCATAAGGCATTCTGTCTGCATTCTGAAGACGTCCTCCTACTCTCAAAATATTGTTTTGATCTAAAAATGGATAAAGCTTAAGTAAGTTTGACTTAATTGTCTTACCTTTAGTAAGACAATGTATCTCCTTATACAAGTGTTTTTTCTGAGCTGCAGGAATGATAACATTTAATGAAATAGTTAATTCCTCAGGTGTCAAGAGTCCCTGAAGCTTGGCATTCTTGTTTAAACAATTATTTTTAAATCTTAATAATAGAGCTACAATAGTTTGTATTTTGTTAATGCTTGAATATTTTTCAAATAATGTAACATCTGATTCTTCTTTTGTGCAGCAAAAATTAGCTAACAGTTCATTGTCATAAGGAATAAGAAGCTCAAAGTCTGCAGGAGTGTGAGTGAACTCTACCTTTGACAGATAGTCTGGTCCATGCCTCCATAAGCTGTTCAACTTAAGTTTCTGAGGATCACAGCCTCTTGACAACAAGTCAGCAGGGTTATCACCTGATTTTACATGAGACCACTTAAAATGTTGAGTCAACCTGCAGATCTGATTCACTCGATTGGAAACATAAGTATCTTGAATAGATTTGGAAGTCTTTAACCAGGCTAGAACTATTTGTGAGTCACTATAATCGATTATTTAATTTATGATAAACTCTATGTGCAAGCTGAGAAAAAAATAAGGTGCTATTTAGCTCTAGTTTGGGGATTGTTAACAATTTTTTTAATGGTGCAATACGTGATTTTGAGCACAACAAATTAACAACTGCTTCATTATTATTATTGAGAATTCTGAGGTAAAGACAACAACCATATTATGCTTTTTGAGAGGCATCTGCGAATCCAATTAACTCTACACATTTCATCTCTCGGCAAACTACTCGTATACCACGAGGCACTATAATCAACCCCATGTCAGTAAGAATGCACATAATTTTTTTTCAAAAACACATTGGGCTTTAGGTAACTGTATGTCCCAATCAATTCTTAAGGACCACAACTCTTGCATAAATAACTTTGCAATCACAATGATTGGACCTACTAACCCTAAAGGATCAAACATTTTTCCAGTATAGCTTAAAATCTTTCTTTTAGTTTAATTATAATGTATTATTATGAAACAATGTATTCTCTGCCTACCCCTCTGGGTGACAGGCGTGAGTGTTTATGTTATGTATTATTATAATGTATTATGTATTATTATAAAACAATGTATTATTAATAGTAACACCAAGTTTAAAGCAAAAAGCTATCTTTTCATTTTGTCGGCGTAGTTCTTCCACCCTCACACATAAAACGAGCATTAAATAGTTGCATAAAGCTGCTATGTTTCATGTAGAGACTGACGAGAACGGAAGCTCCATTTTACTAGAAATGAGGTATTCTACCTTAGTTATCACGGATAAATCATAATTCTTAAAAAAGTTGAAGGTATCTATGGACCAACGGGACCAAGTCGGTCAACCTTACTTTTACAAACATTTGCTTTCGCGTGCAGTATAGATTTCCTTCTTGCGGTAAAGAAACACTGCGAAGCATTTCATCTTAATCTACATGTAAAGAAAGTTGTTGTTTGTTGAAGACTTTCTTTATTGTAAACTGTTACTTGTGAAATATACTAAGTAGAAAATAAAAATATATAAATAGAAATAGAAATGAGAGTAAATCTCAAAACGCCCCACTCGTTTGAGTAGTATTAAGGTAGACAGAGGCTACGTGTTTGGGGATTCTTTCAGTCATTAACCTTGTTATCGTGATTATGTTTCGTGAAACTAACCAGTGTTTCATCGCAATAAGTAGTGTTGCTGTTGGCTTGCATCCTTAAACTATTTCAGTGTAATCATGTTGTAATGTCACATCATCATGCCACACTATATTTGTGTGATTGTAACCGGCACGTATCACAGTATAGTCGAATTGTAACTGCATTACGTTATATGTATAGTGCGTAATGCAGTTTTATTGCTGTGAATTATTAGTTGCGTAAGCAACAGAATACGTTGAACATCCGCTATTACACTACATTATTTCTAACAATTGCTCTCAATGTGTTTCTTAGATACTTTAAAAAAGTCACACTGGAATTTTTGATAGTTCTTTCCAGGTGAGAGGTTTCTTCCAGTCATAAAAACAGAAATATTTTAATAAGTGTTATTTATAATATGATAAATAAAATATTTTGTTTGATTCTAACAATAATAAAATATTCCAATTGCATTCAATAAATCTGCCTTTACTTTATACCCAAAAAGTTATACCCAAAATTGCATGAATAAATTTAACAATTTATGTGAAATTTTATAATTTGACTCTGTGGTTAAATTACTCAAGTTGATGTTCATTATATTTGATATTAAAAACTCTGATTTACCTAAGTAAGACATATCCTAATTAAATTGTAATAACATATGACCTGCGGGCATATTCTAGAGAAGTGACATGAAAAGGGCATGTATCAGATATATCTAGCGTATCCTCACATCAGAAGGAAAATACGAAATTACGTAACATTTTCAAGCTAGGAAAGTTATATTACCGGTGGCACGATTCTAAAAGCTTATATAAAATGATTGCGATGAGACGATTTAAGTCAACTTTTTAGAGGAAATCTTACGAATTTATCTTTTTTTATAGAATAAGGATAACAAATGAGCACACAGTCCACCTGACGATAAGTGGATGGATCCTGTGGTCCATAGACATCTAAATTTCTCCTCGATTAAGAATCAAAATGCAGATGCGTTGTCACCCCTGAGGTCTAAGATGGAATGCTCGGTTCCAGTAAAAAGGTTCTCCGGTTCTCTACTGCGCTGTGTTTCGTATGGTGAGTACCATTCGAAACACAGCAGCATTAAGCTGCTATTTTACGTTGGTATTCTGTGAGAGCGCGGTCCTGTCCTTGTCGAGCCGACCCATTCGTGCTACAAACTTAACATAGCTGCAACGTGGCTCTACCGCGCATAAAAATAATATGATAATTATCAATATGAAAATGACCCACGAACTATAAAATGATATCGAAATTAATACACAATATAACATAAGCGTCTAGTGCTACTATTTATACCTAGTATCTTTGATGCAGTGTACGATATGAATGGCAAGCTCGTGGACACTGTCCATGCGGTTGGAGCTAAGTTCTGCAAGATCTGCCGCAGAAGAACACAAAAACTCTCCGATCACACTCTTAATCTCATGGCTGTTAGACGGGAAATTAAGCTGCAGTCTTCAGCAGATTTGACAGTATACTGGCAACTGAACAGACAGATCTCTAAATGTATGCGGCGGGACTAAAGCTACTTCAATACAGCTCCTATTGAAGAAGCGATCGAGCGGAACTAAGGCTCCAAAGTCTTTGCCAGAGATCTGTCTGCCAGAAAGAGCCAACTGTCAAAGCTGAAGACCGAATGTGGTAGCATCATTTCCGGGACACCTGATATTTTTAGTGAGATTGAGAGGTTCTATGGGCAGCTGCACACGTCATCCTTCGAGAATGACGCAAGTGTGAGTAACGATCCAAAAGCAAGTCAAATGCGACACTATTCCGATGATATCCCGGACGTCAATCTGTGCGAGATTAGAATGGCTCTCCAGCACCTTAAAAACAGCAAGGCCCCCAACGAGGATAGAATTCCAGCGGAGCTTCTGAAAGCGGGTGGAAAACCGGTACTTGAAGTCCTTCAGAAGCTCTTTAATTCCGTCCTCCATGGTGGGACTACTGTGGAGGCGTGGAGCAGAAGTGCGGTATTCTTGTTCTACAAGAAAGGCGACAACGCTCTCTTGAAGTACTACAGACCGATTTCCATTCTAATCCGCGTCTACGTGCTGTTTTTGAAGTCATTACAAATCGTCTCGCACGCAGACTCCAAAAAGGGCTTTGATACCATAGACCACATTCATACCCTTCGGAAAATTGTACAGAAGACCGAAGAGTACAATCTGCCACTTTGCCTTGCGTATGTGGACTATGAGAAAGCCTTTGATTCCGTCGAAATTTGGGCGTTGCTACAGTCCCTTCAGCGGTGCCAAGTTGACTGTCGGTATATCGAAGTGCTGAAGTGTTTGTACATTAGGGCTACGATGGCTATTCGAGTACAGAACTAGAGTACGAAACCTATAGTTTACACCTCTGAAGTATACTACCAGAGAGGTGGTAGAAGACTTTGAATATAACATCACCCCGTCTTACACCTCGTAAGACGGGGTGATGTTATATTCCCGAAATTCTACACCGCTGCATTGGATGACGTTTTCAATCTACTGGACTGGAAAGTATACGGTATTAACATCAATGACGAGTACATCACTAACTTTCGATCTGCCGACGATATAGTCCTTATGGCAGAATCGCTATAGGACCTAAGCACCATGCTCAATGACCTCAATATTGTCTCTCAACGGATAGGTGTAATGTCCATGTCACACCTATGCCGGTAGTTTTTGGGAGCACTAAGCTCGAAGTTGTTGACGAGTATATGTTTACCTGGGACAAATAGTCCGACTAGGTAAGTTCAACTTCAACCGAGATGTCAATCGACGGATTCAACACGGCTGGGCAGCGTTCGGAAAATTACGACATATGTTCTCGTCAGATATACCTCAAAACTTGAAAACGATATTGTACAACCAGTGCGTGTTACCAGTAACGACTTATGGATCTGAGACGTGGTCCTTCACTGCTGTCCGTATGGGGACGCTCAAGGTCGCTCAGCGAGCTATGGAGAGGGCTAAGGTCGGGGTTTCTTTGCGTGATAAACTTAGAAATGAGGATATCCGAAGTAGAACCAGAGTGACTGACATAGCCCGATGGCTCGAAGAACTGATAAACGATGGGGAAAAAAGTTTCTCGAGTGGTATCCTCGTACCGGTAGGCGAAGTGTAGGGCGGCCTCCTCAATAATGTAATAATAACATCCTTCAGACCGAATTTCGGTCAAGGCAGTAATGTTTTTTTGTTCGATATATACATAATGAAATAATAAAATATAGGTACTACACTTACATTAAAGTGGATTTCCAGAGGTTCACAAAGTTAAAGAGTACTGAAATGTCGCCTCAAGGCTACATTCTATTTCATCAATTAACAAGAATTATTAATAGAAGTTCTGTAGAGACACTTTAAACAGTTTTAATTGATTAACCTGGAGGCGGTGTTGAATAAATTTGTTTGAAGATTTATTGACGACGATCCTTTACAATTTGCGCCGTTATAACGGTACGATTATTTTGATATTAATAATTTTCACAAATAATCTCGTAGGCTTATACTTACATCTTTTTATGTTGTTCTTGTTATATTTTGTCAGTGTGGTTGCGTTAAAGAATTCATCACCTAATCCTAGCAAAATGTATTTGTCAGCTTCTTAAAATGTTTGATATTTTAGATGGACTAGGTATAAATAAATAAAAATGGACTTTTAATGAGTGTTATGTAATAATATATATTGAACAAAAAATCTATTCTATTCAATAAACATTTATTACAACCATACTATCATCCAAAGAAGCTTTATATCTACTCTATGAAGAAAGGTAAGAAAGAAGATCAAGTAAACAGCAGTAGAAGGAAGAGTCAATTATTTAGTCCTCCCTCTTGAAGCAACGCCTAATGGTGGTTCCACGAGGATATAGAGGAACGACTCCTTTGCTGCGTAGGCATCCGTCAGAGAAGTTACCATTATGTTTCTTATTTCTGCCGCCAAATGGCTTTGCTTGCACTGCTGCATTCCGGTCTGAAGAGAATTGAGAACCAGAGTAATTACAGGCTGTGAGACAATCCATCTTAGTTCTAGATGACAACACATCTGTAGCCCTTTTATTTGAAGTTGACTACAGGTCTCTATGGACTGCAGTACCAGAACAAGGAGGTGCAAGGCGCGTGGTCAGAGGCACAAAGTACCTTTTTATGGCACAGACTAAGTAAGTTTGAGCCCATGGGCTCTAATGCGTATTGCAAACCAAGTCTCTCTCTCTCTCTCTCTCTCTCTTCTAGTACGTAGGACATTTTACTTCAATGACTTACCATCAGTTGTACTGTAAGTTTATTTGTCCCTTTTTATATAGAATGGGGAGACGAACGAGCACACAGTCCACCTGATGGTAAGTGGTTGCTGTGGCTCATAGACATCTACATCTATCTTCGTTTGCGCATTTAAATGCAGATGCGTTGTCAGCCGTGAGGATTACGATAGAATGCCTCTTTTCCAGTAAAAAGGGTCTCCGGTTCTCTACACTCACCATACGAAACACAGCAGCATTAAGCTGCTATTTTACGCTGGTATTCTGTGAGAGCGTGGTCCTTCCCCGGTCGAGCCGACCCATTCGTGCTACAACTATACTATTAATATAGCTGCAGCATGGCTCTACCACGTATACTGTTACTTTATTCTCATTAAAAGCATTTTAGTAACTATAAATAGTATTTTTTTATAGTTACTAAAAAGTAGATTTATTAGTGAGAGTGTTGGTAACGGACTTTTTTAAGCAGGAAGCAGAAAAATGTCCACCGCGCTGCTTGAATTAATCTTTCGAACTTCACATGATCTCGAAATAATTTCATTGATGATCATTTCCTCACCTTGATCAAGTGTAAATCAGTACTTTTGCGATTGAAGCTTCCCTCACCATTAATTCAAAATTGGTGACTAATCGTATGTTTATTTGTTTCTTCTTAAATAATCTATAGACTCCATGTTAATGAAAACTTATTCATTATTCAGTTAAACGCCCAATGAGTTTGGTTTGAAGTTGATATCACCATTTGTTTCCTTGATAAGTGGATGGAAAAAATTTACTAACGTACGGACTTACATGGACGAACTTGATGGTTGTTACAAAAGAAACCATGCTAGTAGTGAACAATTCAGTATAAAATAATAGGTTTTGAAGTATGAAGATATTCAGTATATGTTGTATATTGGAAAATAACAAAGTGAATCGATCGGGAAGCGCAGGGAAGATTTTGATCGCTAGTTTTTTTCACTTTGACGGGGTACCTATCTGGTAACATTTCCCTTACGAAATTGAAGTAGCATCAATGCCAAATGGTGTGCTACGAAAAGAATATGTATACGTACACGCTTCAATATTACAACGCGCCTGTGTACTCAGCGCTCAAAGCGAGTGACATCCTAGTTATATATCGGTTAAGCTTTCGGGTCACCATTCTTACATCCGTTATTTGACACCATGTGACGACTTTTAATCTCTCCAATAAAAAATAAGCTCAAAGCGATACAGTTTTTATATCCGGAAGATGTACTTGTAGCTGTTGAGCAAGTTTTAGAAGAGGTGTCTAAGGCATACTAGAAAAATGTTCCAAAAGTTGATTCAGATGCGTGAAACTTTGCGTAGAAGCCGGCGAAGAGTTCTTTATAAAGACTTTATAAGAAAAACTTTAACAATAGATTTTTTTACCCCACGTACATCATCAAACGGTGGACTAATCATCTTCCAACAAAATGACCGACTAACATATTTACTTTCTCGAACCTACTATCTTCGTCATCATCGTCATCATTACAGCCTATCACAAGTCCACTGCTGACCAAAGTCCTCCTCCATAGATTATCTGATAGAGTATTTGTATAATTGTTACGCTTGGCAGGCGGTGTGGCAACCGCAGTTTTTTTTTTCTTGCTTTTATTAGGACTGAATGTTTGAACATTGTAATTGTCAACTCATTGAAAATGTCAAAAGCACAAGTAATTTGGTCTGATGATTGATGAAAGATTCTGCTGGAGAGCGCATAAAGGTCAAGTCTGTGCAAAATTTAGCTCTGTGATGAGTAAACTTTATGTTTTAAAATTTAAGCTGCCATATAAAACACTTAGATTACTTTATATGGCTGAAGCAGATTCTGTTATTAGTTATGGACTTAGCAGTTCACCTATGTAACCTACATTAAGGAAATTGATAGTACCTAAGCAAATTAACAATAGATATATTGATAGATTTAGTTATTGCAAAGTCATGAATGTCTTCGACATAGTTACATTTTCCATATTGACTAAAGTAAATAATTGAGAATACCTAATTTTTAAAATAACATATAACTCCAACATGAATGTACTTCCGAAAACTAAAAATTTCTATGTAGCAAGAAAATTGGACTTTGTACTTATTTTTATTAATGAATTTCTGCAAGAATTACCAAAAATTTACCACCATTTTTAATACCATTTTTAATATGTTTACATATTAAAAATAGGTTTGAGATAATGACCAGGGCCTTTTTAGTTATTGCAAAGTCGTGAATGTCTTCGACATATTTTTAACATATTGACTAAAGTAAATAATTCAGATTACCTAATCTCTAAAATAACTAGAAAATCCAACATGTATGCACTAGCGAAAACGAAAAATTTCTATGAAACAAGAAAGATTGACCAGCTTGTATTTATTTTTATTAATGAATTTCTACAAGAATTACTAAAAATATAAAATCACAACTTTTCAAACACGTTGTAGTACCAGAAAAATGTAATAACTTAATATCAATACATAGCTTCTTTTCTATAAAAGGACTATTTAGCATAGATAAACCCCAAGAAGTTTGCATGCTAGTATTGTATTGTAATTTAGCATAAGCCTAATAAATAAATTAATAAAAAAATGAAAACGCTGCTGCCCATCTCCTGGTTTCTTTCCCTTTGTAGTCTCTTTTGCTACCTAGGGGATGATATGGGGTAGTGGATATTATTAAACCACAATACACGGGTTAATTGTGTAACATACATGATTGTAAGCTGTTTTTTAGAAAACAGTTCCGCTGGGTTTCTTGCTGGTTCTGACCAGGACAGAGGTTTTTTTCCAAACCTGTGATAAATTAAATAAAAGAATGACTTTCAATAAGTATTATTTATAATCTATATTGAATAAAAAGTTTCTGTTTCTGTTACTGTTTCAATATTTAATGATTTTTTTTTCTATTATAAAAACGTTACCCCCACACTAGGAAACTAACTAACACACTAGGAAACGAAATAACTACTTTATATTATTCTTATTGCCTTTTTACTTTTTACATTGATGTCAATTTGTGGTTCGAAATATGTCATAAAAGGCGTATAGAATAACTCACTGAATATTACATTACTTGACATCCTCGAATGATATATTAGAGGTATTATCCTATAGATTTCGTGTTGGAAGGGTTTCATAAATTTTTATCTTATATACTGCTATAGTCAGTCTGACATGTGTTCGTAAGAACGACGACGAAGTCATAAATGAAATAAAACGAAGGTACATGACGAAATATTTTTCTGTGTAGGCAAAACACGATGAATTTTTGATCACATCTTTATAGAGAATAAGCTTGCATTCCTCCAGACATTTTCATTAGTTTAGAATCAAGTATAATTTGACGTCGTAATTTGTCACCTTTTTCATTATGCGTACCACGTTTCGTTTTGTTACAAACCGTAAGTTGATATAAGAATAAGTAATTAATAACTAAGACAATATCTCGTTATTATTAAATAATTCTCTCATCATAATTAATAGCCATACATATTATATGCGATACAGCGTATTATATGTTGTGTCGTGGCTATACAGCTGTGTTTCGTATATTAACTTTTAACTGGTAACGAAGCAGTCCAAGTTAGTTCTCTGGATTTACAACATATCCTATTTTTCTTCTTAATCTTCGATAGATGTCTATGAAACTCAGGATATATTTACCATCATATTAGACTATATGTTCATTTGTCACTTTGTAAAGAAAAATATTTAAAATTCCCACTTTAAACAGGAATAAGACTTTGTTATGACTTTGACATGTGTGTGTATGTGGGTATGTATGTATGTGTATCTGTCCCCTCATAACTTCTAAACTACTAATCATAATTTAACAAATGAGGTATCATTGGAAGCATCTTAATTGTCCGCTGGTTATGGACTATGTGACGTTACATTAAATTGAATATGGCGCCCTCTAGAGAACATAAAGTCATGAACTAAAAAATTTGTTATGCCGCATTGAGTGTCAAATGAAAGTGCTTAATTATCATATTTCAAATATATATAATATATTGTTATCTGTTGCTTGCGGCCTTGCTTGCATGCACCCGATAATTGTAGATAATTCCTAAAATCACGCCTCAGGTGTGAGCCTAACATATTTTTTCTCCAAACCTAACCAAAGTACATATAAAATGAATACGTATTTCATTAATTGCTGAAAAATCCTCATGACTCACGATTTTTTGAGGAATTGGAAAGGTTAAGAAGTCTTTCAAATTTCGAAACATATTATATCTCTGTGTAAGTTTGGTTTATTACCTAGGTATATGTAAAACAACTTTATCACGAAATTATATAACCCCAAAATAATTTAAATAAAAAGTAAGTTCGAAAATTAACAACCGTCTACTGCGAAATTACGCTCTAAAAGTAAGAAACAAGAAAATATTCTCATCTGAAATATTTATGTACAAACGATTCAATATTTATCATCTATTAAATAAACAACTTACGAGTACATGTGATATTTTGTATTTAATAAATATTCATAGTGATGTTCAGAGGATAGCCGTGGTCATATGCCACCTACCTTAACAAGACAGTAGTAAGCGATGATAAGCTTTAGGGCAAAGTGGCATATGACCATAATGGCCACATGATTTTTATTTTCTTTTTTAATGAAAGCTGGACATGAGAGTGGACTCCACATTAATGGTGTGCGTTGTTGTGACTATATTCAAAGTCTCGTCTGTTCCTTAGCTAGTCCCTCATTATCTTCTTCGGCCTACCTTGCTCTTCTACCTAACTATAATTTCAATAAGAGAAGTAGAAAGTAGTTCTCGAAGTATAATTAATAAAATCGTCGCAAACCCATTTCAAATTGATCAATTACAGTCACTGCGAACTATATTTACTATCTGGCTCGAAGCTTAAATGGGAGCTTTCGTCGCTTGCCTTATTTGTTGGGTGCGTTGTATTATACGGAACTGCCAGAAACTGCTTAATTAATTTTCGATATATGAAGCAGATTGGTAACTCTCTAAATCATATTTACGGATTAAGTATCTACTGAAGTCGAACTTAGAAACCAACTTAGATAATAAGTATTTTCATTATAAAACTTAGACTAAAATAATAGGATCAGAACGGAGCACGTAGAACAAATAAGTAAGGTCAGAAAAGGAATACCAAATAGCAAAGAAATACCATTCAGCCCGCAGTACTAATTAGCCGCGATTAGTAACGGTCGCCTTATAGTAACAAAAATATTTAATTACAAGTTTAAGTTAAAGTAGATCAAAAAATGATACATAATATTTTCATCGCTCCAAAACTGTATATATCATACACTGGAACAACAAACGTAATTAAAATTTTTAGTTAAACTCTCACGGAACGCTAATCAATCCTATTATATCACAGGCCAGCTGCTGACAACGCTGTTGTGAGCTTGACATGTGACGGCTATTGGATTGCATTTTAATGCCACATTCAAACTCGAGTACCTTAATGATAGAATATCGTTGATACTCGTATCATGCGAAAAGAGACATGATACATTATATGACGGCGTGGTCGTATTGACTGATTAAAGTGAATATATTTTTAGCAACAATTATTCATAATATTTTTTTAATTTCTTCGTACAGGATTCTTCGCGGTGTATGTGCGCGTTTGTTCAAAGTTTCGATGCAATTATTAAAACCAAATGTCGTAAAAACTATTTTTAATTCACTGAACAAATTGTCTATGGTTTTATTAATAAAATGTAGATCGAACCGTTTTTGCTGTACAACTTTTTACTTGCGTGATTTAAGATCTTAGCGCTTCCTCGAATATGCTTTTTTGTTTTTTTTACAGAAGTAGTGGATAACGAGCATACGGCTCCCCTACTGGTAAGTGATCACCGTCACCTATGAACATCTACAACACTAGGGGAATTGCAGGTGGGATGCCAGCCTTTTAAAAAGAGTAAGCTCTCGGAAAAATCGCTGGTGGCAGTAAATTATACAGTATAGCCGTGTGAGGCAGAAAATTTCCGCATAAATCTCACGATTTTGGACAGCCAGTCATAGAGATGATGAGGATCGAATTTAAAGTTCTGTCGCAGTGTACGATGATGGAATTCAGCAGCTGGAATTAATCCTAACAATTCCTCTGCGCACTCCCCGTGGTATATGCGGTAGAAAATGCGCAGAGATGCAAAAGTTTCTTCGCAAGGCCAGTGGATCAAGCCGATTGGAAAGAACTTGGTCGTCGACGATTCGGGCCGCTATCCTTTGGATAGATTATTTGGGAGAGCCATGCTTCAGTTATATTATTATTTTGTAGTACTAATAGACCGGGATAGGACTATAGGATAGGATAGTATGTTGAATGTATGGAGACCCTTTTACTGGAAACGGAGCATTCCATCTTAGTCTTCTGCGGTGACAACGCATCTGCATTCTGATTTTTAATCGAGGATAGATGTAGATGTCTATTGGTCACAGCAACCACTTACCATCAGGCGGGCTGTATGTTCGCTTGTTACTCCCATTCTATAAAAGAAAAAAAGGAAGGAGCCGATACTGGGGGGCCCTGGCCCAGACATGAAAACAATATTCCATATGAGGCCGAACCTGCACTTTGTAAACCTGAAATCGGTTCCGGTATGAAATGCCATCTTGGTCGACTGAACACACCAAGATTTTTTGATGGCAGTTTAGCATTCCCTTACAAATAACTGCGCTTCTATACGTCTCTTGAAACGTCGACGCCAAAGATTCCGATGCAGACTGAGGTAGCAAGAGGAGTGGCGGTAAACACGCAAAGCTGTGTCTTTTTGGGGTTAAACTGGACCAACCTTATTCTATAAAAAAAAAAACGTAAGAAATTAAATAATCAATATTAGGTGTAAGTTGTAAATAATATAGTTAATTTTTAGGTTATTTTAATGGAGTTCCACGGAACGAAGAAAAGGCAACAAAGGAAACTACACAGCGTTATACGTATTGTCCAAATCCATACTTAAGTTAATTGTAAAATATTTCCATTTTGACTGTCAACTCACGAATACTTGGTTTCAAATAGTACGTATAACATTAGAGTGCAGTCAAATGCGCACTCCGATGTTACACTCTCAAACGCAATTGGAGTGGAATGCATGATAAGTTCCTTTTTGTAGTGTTCTTTATTATAAGTTGATTTAACTTATTTGTAAACAATACCAATGGAATGGAACTAAAATACATATCTAGCTTAATTTATCATCGGAAAAATAATAATAAAATACTTGACTATGAAAATGTCGTGTGTGAAAATCGTAGGTCATACGAGGCGACTATGGGAAACAGAAACTTTTTTATTCAATATAGATTATAAATAATACTTATTAAACTCTTTTGTTTAATTACCACTGATTCGAAAAAAAAAAACCTCTTTCCTGGGAAGAACCAGCAAGAAACCCAGCGGGACTTTTTTTTTAAATAACAGCTTACAATCATGTATGTTACACAATTAACCACACAAAACAAATTAGAAATAGCTTGGTAGCGAACCGAATACTTCATTCACCTCACCTCAGGAAATGTCAGAATTTTTATAGTGTCCGATAGATGGCGGTATATCCATGTCGTTTGCTCCAGACGAAAAGTACTTAGACAGGCGACGGAGAGCAACGTTAATGCACTGCTAGCGTCAATCCACCAGCTAAGCGTGACGGTTAAGCCAAAACCTCCCTGCAGCGTGAGAAGCCTGCGTCCAGGAGTGAACCATTGCGGACTGAAGAAGATTGAAGAAGATGAAGAACCCAAATAAGCTTGTGGTTAATGAGAAGCAACATTACTGGTGTTCCCAAATAACCACAGAAGGTTCAACTCGGCTCACCAAGCCAACCGAACAGTGTGAGTGGGAAAATATTTCACGCAATGCAAGCCATTCCACGAAAAGACTAATGTCCAGCAGAGAACGTAAAAAAGAAATGTTATAATCTATTACTAAATATTTTATGGATATGAACCCATTCGGCACCTGAATATATTATATTTAATGTGTTATCGTCATCATCATCATCATAATTACAACCTATCAAAGTCTTCTCCTGAATGAACATAGGCCTCCCTAATGGATCGCCTCACAAGAGGGCAAGTGTATGCTATAGCATACACTTGCCCTCTTGTGTTAACTATAGTTAGCATATTTTGCAGGCGAGTCAGCACCCGCAGTTTTTTTATTATTTTGGGCTACATTTAGAAATAAGCCGCTATCTCCTATTTCATTTCCTCCTATAGCTTCGTACTACACCCGCAAGATGATTTGGAGTAGTTAATTCCCTTTCGCCGCCACTATATGGCACATAATTAATGTGTAATACACCCATATTACTAAGATTAAACACGGTCTATTACACTTGACTTAACTAATCTGTCCATCAAGGGTTATGAAATCACTTCTAAATAGTACTTACAGTAAATAACACGAACACGTTTAGAGTATGTCAGCTATCTTAGATGCTCATTAACGTAGAAATATCACAGTAATTCTTAAATAGACCCAAACTCTTTTAATTTTTAATGATTTCTTATAATTACGCGAACACTACACATTGAATGAAACTAGGGTTAACAGGTAAATCACGTTTAATTTACATATTTAATATTTCCGAATTTTCGAGTACTTTATATCACCCATGGTCACGGGGTGACTAAGGTGTTCGACGTATACGCTCCTACCTTCTTAAAGTAAAAAGACTTATCACTTGGCTTTACATATGAATTTCTATCTAAAAAAAATATTATCACAGTTATGCTTTATTTTCTGTACTTCTCCTGTGAACGTTTCAGAGAACTTATTGCAAATATTATACACACTACTAGTTTTACCTAAAGATTTTAAAATAACGCCATCTAAACCCGTTTTAGGCTTGCCTATCCATTTATTTATGTTACACCATATTTTTCTAAAATCATTTTTACATTTTTGTATCTCATTCTGCCTGTATTTATTCTTAGCTTTATCTATTAATTTATTAACCTTATTTCTATATCTCGTATACATTAGTCTTTTATTCATATTCTTAGGGGATGATTTCCAAACCCTGAACAGTAAGTCCCTATGTTCTATCTTTTTACATAGTTCGTTATTAACCCATGGTTGCGTAATTCTCTTTTTCTTTGGTGTTTTCTGTAACTTACACTTATCATATATATCTATAAAAACCCTGTGTACTTTTTCATACAATAAGTTAGGACAACTCGTTTCCATGATATCAGACCAATCAATTGTTTTTAAACTATTGCGTACCATTTTTTCGTCTAATATGGTTTGTATTTTACAATTATTATTAATGTTGGATACATTACCAGTTATTTTTACGCTAATTCCAACCATATAGTGACCCGATACGGTGTTGTTAGCAATTGCGCGCACGCGTCTAGCAGCCGTCCGCGGCTCGCCCGCACGCACACATGGTCAATATTCGAGGAATTCACTCGGCCATCCACGATCGCTTCGCGCGTTATCTCTGACGTAGGTATTGCACTTTGTAGGCCGTTTTCACACAACATGTTTTTGTAGGCACATAAACTCGTATTTGCACCTTGCGATATATCAATGTTGATATCTCCAATTAAAATTATTTCTTCTGAGGATGGGATATTTTTCAGTATGGTATCCAGTTCTGTGATAAAAACTAACTTATTTGAGTTTGGTGGTCTGTATATAGCCAATATGTGTCTAGTTTTACTTCCAGTTTTTAGTTTTCCATGCATTATCTCTGTTGCTTTTATTGGTATTTGTGGTTTTTCGGTAACCGACGTTAGTACTCTTTGTAATAGTTAAACACACAACTTTTCGCTGTAAGAGTAATTATAAGAGTCGCTATTTAACATTTTGAGGTTAACTTGTTTAAAATCTAAGATCTTAACATCAAGAGGAATTTTGGTCAAACCAAAAAAATTGCGACTAGCATACATCATCTGCATTCGTTCATCTGTTTTTTTTTGTTTACAGGAACAAAAATATCTTCATGTTACTTTTAAATGTATATTTAGATTTTAAAAATCTACATTGTGCTACAACCATAATATAGTAGCACGAATGGGTCGGCTCCACCGTGGCAGGACCATGCTCTTGCAGAATACCAGCGTGAAACAGCAGAACAAGGCTGCTGTATTTCGTATGATGAGTGTAGAGATATGTAGACCCTTTTTACTGGTAACAAGGCATTCCATCTTAATCCTCAGGGCTGACAACACATCTGCATTTTGATTCTTAATTGAGGATAAATGTAGATGTCTATGGGTCACAGCACACTATCAGGTGAACTGTGTAATCGTATGTTACCCTTCTTCTATGAAAAAAAGTATGAATTGCCTTAAACCACAGGACCTCTTTCTTGTCCCGTACTATGGGAATATCCACGACCCCATATCAATATCATCCCGTGGGTGTCGTAAGAGGCGACAGAGGACAACAAATCAGGAGATGGCGTCTTCCTAATAACGACTAAAAATAAAAAACCCGTTTGCCAAGCGTCACAAATATGACAATAATTATAAGCAATAATATATAAGCATTCCTGCAAGCAATTTTTAACGAGTAAGTGTATATGTACCCTTATTCGGTCACAGTTTACTTGGGAATATATGTAGTTAGAATTTAAACAAAAGACTGCATCTATGAGGCATAACTATGAACGGAGATCGTTTAATATTAGCACGCTCATTATATGATAACAGAGTAGGATGCTAGGAGCGCAAATTCTTCGCGCGTCATGTAGCATGCTTGCAAAGATACATACTACTTTACGGGCTGATGAGGGAGAAAATAAAAAGTATAATTCGGTGCCACTTATAGCAATATAATATTATTTATTCGTACTACTGCTACTACTATAACGCCAATGTAAGCAAAGCTGTAAGACTGAAATTGTCTAAAACATCCCTAAGGCAATGAATTAATCAAATGGGCTGTAGTTACGACAAGATGGACAGTCTCCCGAGTTTGTAATTGATGAGCTCGGGTATCCTTTGTTATACTCGTAAAATAGATATTTAACGTTATAAAACTAAATATGAAAATTGATTAATTAATTAAGACTAGTGGTTTTATTTTTATAGAATATGATTGACAAACGAGCACACAGTCCACCTAATGGTAATTAGGGATAATTATGTGTTTGGACATTGGCAGTATGAACGTAAACAATGCGTGCTTAATGTATTTTCAACAAATATTAAAAATAAATTTTAGCTTACTGCATTCTTCTCCATATAAACTTTAACCATGCCAAATCTCACACTCCTCCGTGCACGCAATATGCTTGAAAAGGGTACAAAGTTACCTCTTCACGTATTAAGCGCTCGTCTTAAATTTCGCATACACGAACAGGTCGGGTTTTGGATCAAAATCCCCGCCGGCACCAAAAAAAAATAACCATAAAATTTAATTGTTAAATTTTATGTGCTGATTTACCACGTGTTCAGTGGTGAACGAAAACATCGTGAGGAAACCTGCGTGTCTGAGAAAATAAAATATTTAGAGAATGTGAACACGCATTGTGCCGGCGAGGCGGACACTTCCTTGGCATAAAAACCCCCTCAGAAATGAGAGTAAGCCTGTTTCCAGCAGAAGAACGTATATTGGCTGTAACTTCAACTTTTTTAATTAGTCCTGTGCTGAAAGCCTAAGTTAAATACCCGCATTAAGTTTAGTAGCAAGCGGAACCCATTAATTTTCTTTCGGTTTATAATTTGCAATTGGGTCCCACCTGCTACTAAACTTAATGCTTACTGCATAAAAGCTTGGGGTAGTATTTCCAAAACACATCTACTTAAATTAGAACGTGCCCAAAGAGTACTTCTTAAGGTTTTTTATTATAGAATAGGGTGACAAACGAGCACACAGTCCACCTGATGGTAAATGGTTGCTGTGGCCTATAGACATCTACATCTATCCTCGCTTGCGAATCAAAATGTAAATGCGTTGTCACCTGTGAGGACTAAGATGGAATGCCTCTTTTTCAGTAAAAAATTTTGTCCTATTGCACCATACAAAAGTAGCTATATACATAACTTCTTCAGCTTTTTAGGTTCTTATCTATATAACAAAATTAATTCCATTTTATCCATATACAAATTTCCCAAATTTAAATGCAAAAAGATGGTAACCCTATGGTTATTAAGTCAAGATTATGAAACGACTGAGGCACTACTTAAAATTATGAAATAAATCCACACACACACACACACACACACACACACACACACACACACACACACACACACACACACACACACACACACACACACACACACACACACACACACACACACACACACACACACACACACACACACACACACACACAAACACACACACACACACAAACACATACACACACACACACATCATACACCTAATTACCTAGATTATAGATTGGTCTGTAGGTGGATCTGTCATACAGGGAATCCTAGTACATTCTCTCACAAATTGATTGTAGCATATTAATATTAATTTGTATGTTTATATTAATTACTAAATTTGTGAGAGAAAAGAATAAGCTTTATTATTATTATTTTGATTTTAACCTTACTTTTATTTAAATATATTTAATGAAGGAAAGGAGACAGTTTCTTTTTGTATGGAGAATGGACCCACCACAAATTTTAGCTACACTTAATGAAATGTATGTCGATTTATTGCTTATAATCTTTAGATTACAATAGTGATATTAGTTTTACGGAATCTAAACGGAGTACTGAGAAATTAGCAAATAAATTATGAATCTTACTATAACCTAAAAATATACTAAAAGCGATTGTCTATTAGTTTTCACCGGAATTATAAGTTTAAATAGTGCACTGTTCAATAATTAATAGAACAAAATAAAGTTGTGGTTACATTCAGCATTTATAAGTACTTTAAGATCGATGGATAATCCTTTTAGTAGTTCCGGCAAAATATAGTGCGTCTGTGCACAAATGTGGTATGGATACTATTTTTACATGTATTGATTGATTGTGATCCCAAATACCATTTAAGTAATATGATTAAAGCCAAGATGACTCAGTCAGGGATAATATGTACATAATGCATCTACATTTATTATAGTAATCATAATTTCCAAAGTAGTCTATTTATAGTAGAACAGATAGACAGACAGGCACGGTGTCAAAACTTTGTTTGAAAATATATTAACTGATTAGTTATCATACCTCAAACACCATTTAAGCCAAAATGACTAGGTAATGTCATTTTTATCTGTTGTTACACACTGATAAATAGTGAGGAATTAAGTTGTTTTAAACTGTTTATGGAAGGATAATAAAACACATGTATAATTTAATTGTATTTGTTATTGTCAATCATCATTTTTTTCTAAATAACTTGATGATAACATGTCCACTTATGATATTGTTAGGAATTAGAAGGACATTTTCAATGATAAGAGATACGATATAAGACTGTTGTCTTCAATATCCACACTCTTTTTTGTCTCTGCCTACAGGCAGCTCTGCAAGCTTTCAGCCTGCAAGGCATACATATATGTTCTCAGCGATCGACCTGAAAAAAGTTAGTGACTATTGTAAAGAGTGCCTATACTAAATATTAATTTTTATCAATATATTATTTTTTCTATATTTATTTCATTCTAAATAGCTTGTGGAGAATATTTTTATATATGTATTGCTTTACATTTCAAATATTATAAAGAAAAAAAAAACCTCCATTTATGATATTGTTAGGAATCAGAAGGATATTTTCAATAATAAGAGATATGAGATAAGATTACTTCAATGTCAATAAACTATATTTCCATATTAATGTCAGCATTTTGTTATCTCTACCTGTATGTTAAATAAATAATAAATTATTATAAAACATACTAATGAGTGGTATTGGCTCCACTTGATCAAATACAAAAATAGTAATTATGGATTTATATCAACAATATTTGACTATGTAAAAGTTGTCTGACTTTTTATTTTCTTTGGTTTCACGTGGGAGAAAAATATATAACTTTTTGATGACAAAATAATATTCCTTCTGCAGAGTTAACAACACAGCAGTCTAAGCATAATAGAAGAATCTTAATCCGTTGCAGGATATGGTCCAACAATATCAAGGATATAACAATTACGCAATTAATAGTCAAAATACTTATTAAAACTGTATATTTGCTTCTGGTACAAGTATTTACTACTTTTTTTACACATAAATATATGTACCATAACTACCTATCTACTATAGCTGGCAGGAATTCAGGATCCATGTCTGGACTATAAAATAAGCCATTTGGATTATTTTTTTAAAAAACGTTACCCCCACACTAGGAATTTCTCCTGTATCGTGGAGGCAATTTACAAACATAAATTGCACAAGGACAAACATCCAGACCCGGAACAATTATTTGTAGGCCATACAAATACTTGTACCGTGCGGGATTCGAACCCGCAGCCCCCAGCGTTGCAACTCATTGCTAAGCCACTGCGCCACGGAGCCGTTGATACATTGTCAAGTTACATGGGAGCAACTTGCTGAATACATAAGGTATTTGTACCTAAATGCAGTTAAATAAATCGCTCTTCAAAGTCCATGTAGATACATCAAATAGAGAAGCTTTCTTAAATCCCTCGACCTATAGATTCTAATTTTCTTTCAACATACACAAAATATTGTTTTGTGTATTTATTCTATCTAATATTTAATTTAGATTTTACTAATAACATAAAACTTTAATATATTTCACTTTCATTTTTAACATACTAATAAGGTTCTCAGACCTGTGTTTGTCATTTGTTTTAGGTAATTCAATACAAATTATAGATTTTCAAAATTCTAGGTGGAAAATTAAACTCTTGTATTACAAACATTTAAAGAAGAGAAATACGTAATTTCGAATATTAATATTTGGCTAACCTGCATGATATTATCCATATTATGATACGAATATAATGTATATCCATGTATTCCATGTATCCATACACTTGTGCATCGATGAGACGATATTTTATTGTCTTGTAATGTAAACTAACACGTATAAACTTTTTAATTTTGCTACCAAAAACGTACAATAACCATTAACCACAGACTATTCTTACACCTGTGATGCAACTCGAACTCTGTTTTCACTCGAGTGAATCGAGTGAATTTGTTTAATTCGGTACTCGAGTGAAAATAAATTTTACTCGAGCTCGCTTGCACTAGAGTTACCGAGTCAACTCGGCGCACCGTGTAGATTCGAAAAGCAATAGATATATGTTACTTCACTGATTCACTTGTAGTTTATGTTGTCGCTGGCGACATCACAGGTTACATCCAAATTAAAACTTGCATCTGGCATGTTGTAAACAAATATGAACTTAGTTTGATTTATATATATATATATATATTTATATTTATATTATTATATTAGCTTTATATTTATATATATCGTGGTTGTGCTATCATTGTTGTTCACATAAATGGTGATTGAAATATAGTTGTTTGTTTAAAATATGAGTAATAACAATAAAACAACAATACAAAAATCGCCAGTGTGGCTTTATTTTGGAAAAAATAATATCGTGAAGAAAGCGGTATGTAAGATTGTTAAAAAGCAGTTTACATATTTTGAAATACTACAGACATGAAAATAGAACATTGAAATACTACAAATAAATAAATAAAAAAATTTTGTATTTTATTTCATATTGCCACATATCACTTAATAAAGGTACCTATTTAAAAATGCTTTAACTAAAGAAATTGCTACTCTCAACTCGAGTGATAAACTTTTACCCGATGCAGGAAACTGTAAATAGTTATTTTGAATTACTCGATAACTCGAGTACAATTAGAGTGACGATAAATTAACCCGAGTGACTCGAGTCACAAAATTCTACTCAGCTCGCATCATTATCTTACGGTCCATGCAGTGTCTGTCTACAATTTAGTGATGAACTCGACATACTAATTCGAGTATAATTTATGATAGTTAATTATTAATAACATTAATACCTACCTCATAAAGTACGCACGTACACAAATCAAAAATATGTAAAAATATAAATATATACCTATTAAATTTAGTAATAATATTTGTGATGGATGGAAGAACAAATATAAAAATAATTTGTAAGAAATTGACACAGCTTTATTCCACCAATTCGAGTTGCGTACCTCGAGTTCAATTCGAGTTACGTGAATTTCAACTCAAGTTAACTCGAGTCGAGTTTCTTCCGAGTTGGCACATCTCTACTACAATTTTTTTAATATTACATTACCAGAACCAACGACTTGTACACGAATATCAAAACAACCCTTTTTTCAGATTTCAGTATTCCGTTTAGATTTTCATAAAATCTTTATGCTATTTACAATAATAAATTGGTATCTTTTTTTGTATATAATACCATTGAGGGTAGCGAAAATTTCTAGTGGGCCCAAAAACGACTGACTCCTTTAAAAAAATTACATTTCAAATTTATACAGGGAAATTTATAATTGGCTGTTACAATCATTTATGAGTTATTGTTTACTAGAAGTTTTCTTCCTCGCACAACCTCTGTGAAATCGTTTACCACCGGAGATTTTTCCGGACCGATACGACTTAGGTACCTTCAAGAAAAGAACCTACTCCTTCTTAAAAGGCCAGCAACGCATCTGCAATTCCCCTGGTGTTGCAGTTGTTCATGAGCGGCGGTAGTCACTTACTCGAGTTCTGTCGCGATGTGCGATGGTGAAATTGAGCGGCTGGAATTAGTCCGAACAATTCCTCAGAGCACTCCCCGTGATAGATGCGATAAAATACGCAAAGAGATGCAACATATCTACGCAGTGCCGGTGACTCCAGCTGATCGGAAAGGGTAGGAAGCCGGGGGGACGAATTTTAAACACATAAAAGATATGGACAATATAAGGCCCAGTAGGAAAGAGGGAGAGGTGTCAGAGGTGCTTACCAGAGACACCAATGAACAAGGAGGAACCGCCATTAAACCGACGGTTCCACGGACTGTGCCATCCAGCTTAGGAGGCCCCATCAAGGGGACAACTTCCGCGCTGGATGTTACCAAAACCAGTTCCAAACCTGAGGAGATGGACGCGAAAAAGGATCAAGGTCCCACGAGTAACAAAACTCCTGCGGAGCCCCAGTGAACGGACGACCTTTTCTCTGCTGCCTGGCAAGTGGTGAGCCGTAAGGGGAAGGGCAAGGCACCCTAAAAGGTGACTTGCCGACCTGACGGACCATCAGGAGGGTCTATCCCTGCAGGCAGTAGTGTAAAGGCCAAGAAGAAGAATAAGAAGCAGCGGGAAAAAGGCCGTAGAGAGAAGAGCCGCACTGGCTGCTTCTAAAACCAATACCAAGGAGGCTGGACAAGCTACTACACTTAGGTACTTGGGGCTGGAACCAGTAGCTGCGCTGAAACTGGGAACGATAATAATTCAGCCCAAGTGGAAGTTGCGGCCGCGGGGACCAGCTCTAAGATGTCCACCAGGAAGCAGCGAGTGGCCAAGCGTCTTCCGTGAATATACATAAGAAAACATACGCGCCGAATATAGAACTATCTCATTTTTAAACGCGGTTAAAAAAAACGAAGCCGTCATATTTTCTACAAAACGTAGAAGAGCTTATAAGCTTTTATTTATAGAAGAGAGAGTTCATGTCACACATGAATATCCGCAACACCAGAGGTTAATTGCAAGTGCGTTAACGGCCTTTTAAAATAAAGTAGTTTCTTTTTTAAGATAAGTTCTATAGGTCCGAAAAATTACTAGTGGCCGTAAATTCCATAAAATAGTTGTGCGTGTTAGGAAATTGTTAGAAAAACGCAATACATCACATTGTCAACCATGAAGATGGTTTGGTTGCAATTTAGTATTATGCGGCGGTGTGGGGTGGTGGTGATTTGACGTCTAGAATTGATAAAATCATCAACATTACAGCCTATCAGAGTCGCTGCTGAAGCGTGGCAGCTGTGACAAATATGTATACTCCTATGAGACAATGTTCTTCATGGGAAGCCTATATCCAACGGTGTACTTTTGATAGGCTGTAATGAATGAAAAATAGCCGAAATAAATATTTTGGTGCAGCAAAAAGGACATGCAGAAATATTTTCAATAACTACTTGTGTTCTTCACTCTCCACTCCGTGAATGAAATATTATTGGACGTGAAATATTATGGCCGAATGCCAACCTGAAATGGCTGGTTTCGTATGGTTAGTGACGAGAACCGGAGACACTTTTGACTGGTAACGAGGCATTCCATCTGAGTCCTCATGGGTAACGACGCTTCTACATATTGTTTCTTAATCGAGGGTAGACGTAAGTATCTATGGGCCACAGCAGCCGCTTACCATCAGATGAACTGTAGGCTCGTTTAGATTGCAAACTTACTTATTATAAATAGAAAAATTGAAATAGGGCGGTATGGAAAAGTAGGATAAATGGGATACTGCCTGCCATATTACAATCAGGATACTGTAATTACGTTTTCGATGAAACTGGAGACTCGTGTGAATCTTTTTATGCGAATCAGAAATTACGACGAAAATCGGAGTTAAGGTTTTATCCACTGAAAGATATCTTGTAAACATAAATTCAATTTTGTTCTGCCGCTATAAGTGATATTTTTATTTTTAATAATACCTTATTCATAAGGATTTGATAGTAAAGACCAAAATATTATTACGTTTCAAATTGCGGCTGTTAACATGTTTTTCTTATATTAGTAAACTGTAATAAATTAGAAGGTTCATATTTCGTTATAGTTTTCAAAAAATACACAATCAACATAAAGTTTTATTTAATATTAGCATGATAAGTGGGCCATAAATGTGGTGGCGGTGTAAAACAATCTATTAACCCATTTCGTCCCTCGGGTGTCGTGAAAAGCGTCTATGGGAAATGCCAAAATAGTCTTATGGCTTACGACAGATAGCGGGATAACCATCTCCTAGACCAACAACGTGCAGTAGCGTCAAAGTGCGAAAATTCTCCCTACAACGAGAGAAGTCTAGTCCAGTAGTAGATTATGTGACGATAAAGAAAAAGATGATGAAACACTTACAGTAGGTAGAAAAGCAACGAACTAGCGTAATATAGGCATATTATGCGATGGAAGTGAATGTTGGACATAAAAATGCATGAGAGAGCAGAGTGAGAGAGAGAGAGACCCAAGAAAAAATAGTTGCACTGGTTTTTGAAGTATAGACCTCTTTAGAATCGTTGTGATTTAAAACGCAATGAAACGAAAAAGCGACACTAAAAAGAGACAAACATATACTTCTATGGGATTTAGCCTGCTAGAGAATGAGATAGAATACAGTATAGAGTATTTCCTGTTACCTCAATCTCGTTTTCTGAAGGTTTCACTTCAACCGCGTGTGAACTGCACACATGTTTTTATTTTTTAACAAGTGAGTTTTTACAAGTGACAAACCAACTTACAGTCCACCTGATGGTAAGTGGCTACTGCAGTTCATGGATGCCTTCAGTCAACTTCAAACGTGCTAGAATTAGTGGTGACGGGTATAGTGTACGCAATTGAGGGAGGGTGGGAGGTACTCTTCAAACTAGGTAAGACACATCGTTTTATATCATTAAGCGGATATAGGCAAAGTAATTTTTACTAACTTTAACTGATTTTTTACTCGACCAGGGATTTGTATACGGGATTTGATTAGCAGTCGCTCTTACTGAGCTGTATAACACTGATTATTAATGCATGCGGTCGTCAATGATACAGTTTCAATTGAAAAAACATTTGAATTGTTCTCGACTAAAAAACTAAACTCTAACACAGCATTCAGAGCATTTTGCGACATTTTTAGTTTGGGAAACTCTAAAGAAAGCAGTTCACGTACAAAATCTGTTCCTATACGTTCCTTTAAATAATTTTCTCTTATCAAAGTTCGACAAGCAGTTTCTATTTTTTCGCATCATGTACGTCCATCGTTTTTGTTGTTAGGAATTCATAAACGATTTTTATAGCCACGATGACTATAATAATGTATGTATTACATATTACAAAAATTGTTCTGGCTAATCGTCAAAATGGCTGGACCGATTTTGACAGTACTTTCACTGGCAGATATCTGATGTTATAGGGAGTAACATAAGCTATGTTTATTTTAGAAAAATAATTAGTGTTCCGCGCAAAAAAAAAAATTAAAACCTATGAAATCCAATCTTAATAAATTCCACACATACGTAGTCGCGGGGAAAAGGTGGTTTCATAATATTATTCTTCTGTACGAGATTTTTTCACTGAATTCCTAAACGGATGAACCGATTTTGATAAAATTTTATGTGTTTGTTTGAGTGGGTAGCTTAGATGGTGGTTAGGTAACTCCAACTACAGGCCTATCGCTATAACCTCTTTGTTCCCCAAATAAATGGAAACCATTATAAACGGCCAGCTCGTGAGGTACCTTGAGGATTCCAGCTGATTAGTGACCGCCAGTATGGTTTCCGTCGGGGTCGCTGAGCTGGTGTTCTTCTGATTTACCTAAATCATAGATGGGCGGAGGCAGTAGAGTCCAAGGGGGAGGTCCGGGCCGTTAGTTTGGACATTGCGAAGGCCTTCGATCGGATTTGGCACATAGCGCTTCTTTTGAAGCTCCCTTTCTATGGGCTTCCCGAGAAATTGTGCAATTGGATCACCAGTTTTCTTGCAAATTGGAGCATATGGTCGTAGTAGACGGTACATGCTCCGATTATAAGCGTTTTATTGCTGGTGTTCCACAAGGCTGCGTGTTATCACCAACGCTGTTTCTTCTGCATAACAATGATATGTTGCAAACCTGTAACATTCATTGCTATGCAGACGACAACCCTGGTGATGGTTTATACACAGACCGTGCCAATATTTCTCGGGAAAATGTCGCCGAGTACCGGAACAAACTTGTGTCTGAAGTCGAGTCTTTGTCGAACAAAGTCTCGGATTGGGGGCGACTAAATCTAGTCCAGTTCAATCGACAGAAGACTCATGTTTGCGCGTTTACCGCTAAAAGGAACCCCTTTATCGTATCTCCTCAGTTTCAAGGCACTCCCCTTGTTGCCTTAGCCAGTATCGAAATCCTCGGTGTCGACATATCGAGTGATGTGCAGTTTCGTGGCCACTTGTAAGAGAAGGCCAAATTGGTTTCTAAAAAGCTTGGCGTACTCAGCAAAGCGGGAAAGTATTTCATGCCGGCACACCGTTTGCAACTTTATAAGGCCAAACTTTCACTTGACCGCATCCAGCTCAGAGCGACTCGAATCGTCAACAACCGAGTTCTTTCTGAATGAATTGACTCACTGTCACTGCGGAGAGATAATGCATCCCTTTGCAAGTTGTATTGCATTTACCACGGGGAGTGTTCAGAGAAGTTGTTCGGACTAATTCCTGCTGCTAAATTTCACCACCGCAGTCACTTATCATCAGTTGAGCCACATGCTCGTTTGCCCTCTCTGATATAAAGGAAAAAAAACTTACTTTTCTTTAGAATGTACCATAGCTCCTAGCTACGGACTTTCGTAGCAATGAGCTACAGATATCCGTAGCAAGAGACTACGTACATCTGTAGCAAGGAGTAACAGACTTCGTAGTAAGGAACTAAGGATACTTCAGGGACTAATTAACATGAAAGACGTCCTGTAGAAGTTGATGTTTGCCAGCGCTTTATTGTTGGACTGGAGCTAGACTGGAGCTCACTGCTGGAGATGGGCCGCGCCCTTTTAAGAAATGATTTGTTTAAATCGTCACGCTTGACAGACAGATTATACTATTTCTTTTACTTTGACAGATTATACTCAACTTTATTTTTGTTCACTATTTTTACTTTCCAAATTTTTTCAATTTTTGTTTTAAGTTATCTTGTTTACGCTCAGCGATAATTTTAGTATAAGCGGTTCTTGCTTTAGTAATTTTTTTGATAGGGAAGAGGGCCTTGCTTCTTAGAAGTCTACCATTATATATGTAATTGTAAGGCCGTGTTTATGAATTTTTTTTTGTTTAGTGAACGTAGCGCCAGTCTTGTCACGTCACACTTTTGACATAGCTCCTTATCACTGGGCTGGACTGAGCCGTGGTAGCTCAAGGGCTAAGCGCTCGCTATGAATTTCATAGTATTATATTTACCTTGTTAATAGCACTGTTACGACTTTGTTGAAAACTAAGAGTGATTTGCAAACATATGTATGTAATTACTCTAAGGTTGAAAATCAATATTCTTATTAGTATTAATAGACCCTATTGAAGAAGATTTATTCTTGAAGAAGTTGAAATTATTACGAAACTAGTTGAAATTGTTTATAAAGCATACAAAGTCGAGTAAATCAACGTTCTCAATTACAATATCTTACTGCGTCATAAAGATTCTCTAACAGACGATTGTTAGGTTTCGTTACTGAAGTATTTTATTAAATAAGATTACAAATAAAACTGGTTAGACATGCATTCAAGTTAATTGAAAAGCGGTTTTAATTTACTGACCTCAAAAAGAGGATGAGGAATGTACGTTGTTGTTTGCATGTATATTACGCATAGAGCAACACGGGTCACTGGCGGATAGGAGGGGAGTAGCCATAAGCAGGCATTCCCCTCTGTCAAAGTATAAATCCACGCGGTCCTATGCTTACAATAAAACTATTTACAGCTGCATTTCTCACTAGACTAAATCAATGAATATTATTTAATATATAATAAATAAAGTGATGTTAACAATACTTGACTTTTGTGTGTACGCGTGTGTTTTTGAACAAAATTCCAAGACAACAGCATTCTTACAGTGCGACAGAGTATACAGACATGGTTTTATTGTATGGCGAAAGCCGCCAAAATTCAGCGTTAACTCCGTGTACTTATCGTAAGAGATACGGCGCAACTCGCGTCTGCCCTACTAGCGTCCGGGCAATCCTGAGAGCTGTCCAAAGAATAAGGGAAAATCAGCACATAGTGCCCAACACTCATGAAGGAGTAGCTCCGTGTCACTTTCTATCCTCTTTCAAACAACGAGTCTTAAACCATTTCGATCGGAATCCAACCTGCAGCCTTAGACAAGCTGGGCGTGTGTTTAGAACAATACATCGAGTGCTGAAAAGGAAAAAACAACGTCCTTATACATATGCAAAGGTGCAGGCGCTGCTGCCCCATGATAAGCCGATTAGAGAGTCTTACTGCCACTGGGTACTGGAAAAAATGTCTCAAGACCAACGTTTCCTACCAAATCTGTTTTGGACAGATGAAAGTACGTTTACTCGAAACGGCATATGGAACCGACAAACCATGCGTCTCTGGAACCAAACGAATCCCAATTTATTTAGGGAATCAGCTCATCAATACCGATTTTCCATATAATGTTTGGGCAGGCATTCACGGAGATCAAATAATCGGCCCTGTTTTTATTGACGGAAACCTGAATGCACAGAAGTTTCTCAATATTCTTAACGGTCCATTAACAGAATATTTAGAAGAATTGTCTGTGGTAGCTTACCATTGGGTATGGTTTCAGTTAGATGGAGCTCCTCCACACTCTGTACTCCTCGCGAGAGAGCGGCTTAACACCATGTTTGGAGGACAATGGATAGGGCGCTATGGCCCTCGCAGGTGGCCAGCTCGGTCACCCGACCTCACTCCTCTAGACTTCTTTTTATGGAGCTTTATTAAAAATGAAATTAATACACTTCATTTTTCTCCGAAACCGAAGATGAATTGCGCAATCGTATTGTCGCCGCCTTTGACAAATTAAAAGCCCTGGCTCTGGAACCTGAACTAAATTTGTTGAGCAGGTTTCAGGACAACAATAGGCGGCGATGTAACTTGTGCATTCAAGAACGTGGCGGACATTTTGAAATTTTTTAAATTTAGGGTTTCATTAAATTTTGCAACTAATATGCAATAATATTTATTTCGTTCAGTTCCATTATCGCGAAATAAAAAAGTGGTGGTAAAAATAACCAGTTTAGTGAGTAAGTTTTATTTCGTCGCACGTTGTCAAACGAATCAAAGGCCGTGCCGACGGCCGCCAAGGGGTACCAAGGTACGTAGTCTAAACAGAGTGTTTACTTTTACTGTATTTATTTTAATATTTATTTTGTTTGAAAATTTCACTTTTTTAATTTACGGTTATTAATTTAATATTAAATTTCTACACTTCTATAGACTAGTGTTACTTGTGATTTCATTTATTGTATAATATATTTTTTTTTTACAATAATTAGAATTTAATTTATTTTATATTCCTGGAATTAATCCTGTATGGTGGAGAAAGTTATTTATAGAGAGGCCTATGTTTAGCAGTAGACTATTGATAGGATGCAATGGAATGATAATAGTATGAAGGAGTATAACATTCATAAATTGCAAAAACACTGTACTGTTGCCCATAAAAATCCTTGTTTCGTGTTGGATACGAATGGAGTATTTCTATCACCAAATAGTAGTGATTGCACTGCTGTGTTCCGGTATGATTTCTATACAGGGTTATTTTTCATTAATGATACACTGCAGTTATTGCAGTTTTTAAAAATATGAGTAAATTACTCTTCTACTTTTATTTGTAATTATCCCAAATTGAATGTGATTTATGGGCAACAACGTTTTTGCCTACCGATCGACCCTAACGACTGTATACGTGCGCAGTAAAATCGGTTAAAATAATGCATTACCACGCATTTTGAATTTAAAAGATAAAAAGGAAAGAATGTTTGAGATTTTTTAATAAATTTTTCTTCACCATTTGCTTATATTACTTATTCTGAACCTTTTCTGCAAATTTGGCCGGTTATTGCAAAGTAACCCTGTATATTATATAGAAGATACAACAGGCGGTCTTATCGTTCTGGAAGCGATTTTTTATAGCATATGGGTGACAAACGAGCACACAGTCCATCTGAAGGTAAGTGGATGCTGTGGCTCATAGACATTTACAGTTAACCTCGATTAAGAATCATTTTTTGAGTCATCGAAATTTTCTGTTTTCTTCACTTATTTTGCTCAAAGGTCCGTTCTACACCAAAACTGCCTTCTTAGCTGAATCTGTAAATAAAAACACCAATTTTAGACAAAAATCAACATTTTTATAGTAAACCGAGGTGTAATGGTTAAGTACTAATTTCACGTTTTTCAATCATATTCTACTCAATTTGCGTCCCAAAAACTTCACTTTAATTTTAAATTGTAATACTAATTAGGTCTCATATCTCTACATACTTTTCTTTGCAATTTTCAGCCGATTTGTAGTTTTCATAGCATATTATTTAGTTCCTTAATACATTTTAGAAGTAATATAATAAAAAGACTTCCATCACTTTCATTTAAAAATAGTGCTAATTATTTGTATGGTATGTTATTTAAAATTATAACTTGTGAATTTAGTAGAATATTTACTTCTAAAACTTTCTCTTTTAACAGTCGCAAATCATTTAATGAATGGGCGACAGTAGGAATTTATAAAAGTAGGCGAAAGTTATACGAGCCTTATAATGAAAGATCATATAATACTAGTGTTATATTTAGAGATTATGTAAAAACATGTTCTAAAATATTTAAGAAAGTGTGCTCCTCAGCTAAGGCTTTACATTTAAGTAACAAAACTAAAACTGCATCTAACAAAATTAAAATGACCTGGAGAATAATAAATAGTGAAACAGGCAAGGTCAAACCGCGCAACTCGGATTTTCAATTGAATATTAACAATAATTTAACTCGATCTGATCAAGAAGTTGCTATGGTTTTTGAGAAACATTTTACTGATGTTCCTTTTTTGACAACAAAATCATTAAATTCTTCTCCTACTGTCACCGAATCATTGCTTAAACAAAATGTAAAGGCTTGTTCAAATACTTTTAAATTTCATAGAGTATTGCCAAAAGATATCGTTAAATATTTTAAAACTATTGATGTTAAGAAAACGGCAGACTTATGGGGGATTTCCGTTAAAGTTATTTTATCTATAAATAGATATAATAGCACCTTATCTAGCCACTATATTTAATACAAGCGTCGAATCTAGTGTGTTTCCTGATTTAATGAACCATAGTAAAGTCATACCTTTATTTAAATCTGGTAGTACATTAGACCCCGCCAATTTTAGAGCAATTTCTGTACTACCAACATTTAGTAAAATTTTTGAAAAAATAATTTTAGATCAGATCTTAAATTTCTTTAATATTAATAAATTGCTACATAAATATCAATTCGGTTTTACAAGAGGTCGCTCGACAACCGACGCTGGAGTTCAGCTTATTAAACATATTTTTTGTGCATGGGAGAATTCGGAGGATGCTTTGGGTATATTTTGTGACCTTTCCAAGGCCTTCGACTGTGTTCACCATGAGACATTAATCAGGAAGCTACAGTACTATGGTGTCAAGAACACAGCGCTTAAACTTATTATTTCATATTTAAGTAATAGAATGCAGAAAGTTATTATCAATGGTAAAAGTTCTTCCGGGTCACCTGTACTAATGGGTGTCCCTTAGGGCTCGATTCTCAGTCCATTCCTATTTCTAGTATATATTAATGACTTACCTTCCCTTGTATGGGATAATCATGATATAGTATTATTTGCTAATGATACTTCCTTGATTTTTAAACTTAAACGTCAATCATTTAAATGTGACGAAGTGAATAATGCTATATCAAAATTAGTGCATTGGTTCAACGTTAATAATCTACATTTAAACGGATATAAAACTAAATGTATTAAATTTATAACAACGAATGTTAAAAATCTGGGTACCAATGTGTTTTTAAATAGGGAAGAACTGAGCCCTGTTGAATCCACTGTTTTTCTTGGCATCACTCTCGACGCAAAGCTTCAGTGGGGCCCCCATATATCCAAACTAGCAAGCAGACTAAGTTCTGCAGCCTATGCTGTAAAAAAGATTAGAGGTCTCACTAGTGTCGAGACAGCTAGATTAGTTTATTTCAGTTATTTCCATAGCATAATGTCTTATGGGATTTTGCTATGGGGAAATGCGACTGATTCAGAAACTATTTTTGTTTTGTAGAAGAGGACTATTAGAGCTATTTACAACCTAAAACCGAGAGAGTCTCTTAGAGATAAATTTAAAGAAATAAATATATTAACTTTGGCCTTTCAGTATATTTATGAAAATTTAATGTATGTTCACAAAAACAAAGATAGTTTTAGTAAAAATAGTGATATACATTCTGTAAACACTACGAACAAGCACAAGCTAGTGATACCAGTTTCTCGACTCCACAGAGTCAGTAATTCATTCTTGGGGCAATGTATATGCTATTACAACAAGTTTAAATGTTTGCTGTAATGTATGTAGCTGAAACTGTATAAAAAGGGTTATTATAGTATAAATGAATACATGGTTGACAATAACCCCTGGGAATGAGTTGGTCGCTTCCAAGCAGTTTCTAAAATAAATTTTGTACTTAAATAGTTTGTACAACCATTAATGTAAAATTTACTTTAAAAAAAGTACCGCTGGGTTTCTTGCTGGTTCTTCCCAGGACAGAGGTTTTTTTTTCGAACCAGTGGTAAAGTAAAAAATGACTTTCAATAAGAATTACACATGTAATCTATATTAAATAAAAAAAATATTCTATTCTATTCTAATAATTAAAAAAAATTGAGTCATCGAAATTTTCTGTTTTCTTCACTCATTTTGCTTCAGTTTGGTGCGTTCTACACCAAAACTGCCTTCTGCGGTAAAACCTGTAAATAAAAACACCTATTTTAGATATTATAACACTGTAGATAGAGAGCCGGTATAATTACAGGCTGTAAGGCATTCTATCTCAACCCTCAAAGGTGACAACGTATCTGTAGCCTTCTTTGTATGAAGTTGGCTGTAAATGTCCACGGACTGCAGTAGCCACCATCACTTCAGTTTTATAAAAAATAACGAATACTCGGCGCTTTTAAACCTTTAGTCACTGCACTACCTCTATACGCTCGTGTTCAAGTCCACAGCTGGCCTTTAACATAATTACCTTTGCGACACCCACAAAGTGTAACAAAATATGTTATTGATTGTTTTACGTCGCCTCCAGAAAATTTACCACTACTGTTACGCTGTCCCTATAATAAGATGATACCTAGCCACCATAGTTTTATATATTTGCTTTCCTCTCACTGTTAAAGAATAAATGAACGAATTAGTCACATATCGATTATTTTAAATAAAATGAAGTGACAAACGAACTTACAGTCCACCTGATGGTAAGTGGCTAATGCATATTGCAGGTGTCACCTCTGAGCATTAAGATGGAATGCCTCACGACATATAATCCTACCCTTCATTCGGGAACACAGAAGTGTACACACTGCTGCTTGACGGCAGAAAGAGGTAAGAGGGTGCAACCTACCTATACATACACCTAGGCAGAAAAGGAATCTTAATGCCTAGTAAAGTAGAAAAATTGCTATACTTTATCCTATACTTCGATAGTAAAAGCACTAGAAGCAGAAATGATATATGAAGCCATTACGACCGCCGATTGACTCATTTGTCAGATGATGCACCCGCCGTGAAACTGCGTGATCAATTTGTGGATTATGTGAAACGAGAGACAACATAATACTCGTAAATATATTGTTTCAATAAGTTATACCTATTATGAAATTGTCTAGAATTTCAGGAAATTCTAAGTGGTGTCTAATAATAACGAAATAAATTCAAATGTATTTAACATCAATGGCGAGTACATCACTCACCTTCGATTTGCCGACGATATAGTCCTTACGGCAGAATCGCTGGAGGACCTAAGCACTATGCTCAATGACCTCAATAGTGTCTCCCAACGGATAGGTCTCAAGATGAACATGGACAAAACAAAAATCATGTTTAATGTCCATGTCACACCTATGCCGGTAGTTGTTGGGAGCACTAAGCTCGAAGTTGTTGACGAATATGTTTACCTGGGACAAATAGTCCGACTAGGTAAGTCCAACTTCGACCGAGAGGTCAATCGACGGATTCAACTCGGCTGGGCAGCGTTCGGGAGATTACGACCCATCTTCTCGTCAGGCATACCTCAAAACCTCAAAACTAAATTGTACAACCAGTGTGTTGCCAATGATGACATACGGAACTGAGACGTGGTCCTTCACTGCTGGCCATATGAGGAAGCTCAAGGTCGCTCAGCGAGTTATGGAGAGGGCTATGCTCGGGGTTTCTCTGCGTGATAAACTTAGAAATGAGGATATCCGCAGTAGAACCAGAGTAACCGACATAGCCAAAGGATTAGTAAGCTGAAGTGGCAATGGGCCGGCCATATAGCTCGAAGAACCGACAACCGATGGGAAGAAAGGTTCTCGAGTGGCAGCCTGTACCGGCAGGCGAAGTGTGGGGCGTCCCCACTAGATGGAGTGACGACCTGGTAAGACATGCAGGAAGTCAATGGATGCAGGTGGCTCGGGACCGTGCTTTGTGGCATTCCGTGGGGGAGGCCTATGTTCAGCAGTGGACTTGTGAAGGGCTGTAATGAATGAATGAATATCTTTAATTTTTTATTTTCAAATTTTCAAATTTTCAATTTACACTTCTGCACTAACAATATCAAGATGAAAAGTTGTTTGTAAATAAGTTTGTTTGTGGGACTAAATAGCTGGAAATACTAATCCGATTCGGAATTTTTCTCACTGACAACATGGAAAGTGTTTGTACTGTAAGGCCATTCTTTACTCATGTGGTAAGGCTACGATTGCTACTCGAGTGCAGAAGTAGAATATCCAACTGCAGAGTGGTGTAAGACAGGGAGACGTTATATGACCGAAACTCTTCACCGCTGCATTATTATGATAGCATCGCTGGATGACCTTAGCATTATCTTCAATGAACTCAATAGTACCTCTTAATATTTTATATTATGTTACACTTACACCGGGCTGGGCAGTGTTCGGGAGATTACAAGACAGTTTTTTTCTAATATTGTATATATTTCAATGTTATGTAAATACATATATATAATATAAACTGTTACAAATTATACTTTCTACTTATAATTAGGTAAGTATTTTATTAAAATTAAAATAATTGTATTAAACAATGGTTTAAATAAAATATTAGACATTTACCACCTTAATAAAATAGATTGTAAAAAAACTGTACATACTTACCTACAAAAATTAACTTATAATGAAACTGAAAACCTTCTTAGTATTCAGACTTAAACATAAATTCTTATGTAACTTTCACCTGCAATGCTACCCATATAAAATAAAAATACACACACACACACACACACACATTTTACACACTCCTCTCCTTAAACTGCTCACACACATTACATACATTACACTCATTACACAAATACTTCTTACAGTCATACATTACACATCTTAAGAGAGAGGAACGACATTATTAGTACAAATTATTTTATTGTTTGTGCCTTGGTATAAGTAATAACTTAGCATATGGGACGTAACATGTGATCCATTAAATTTCATTGTACCTAGGTTATGTTAGCATAAAGTACAAACTCGTTACATAATAGAGCGGCTGGAATTAGTCCAAACAATTCCTCAGAGCACTCCCCGTGGTAGATGCGATAAAATACGCAAAGACATGCAACATCTCTTCGCAGTGCCAGTGAGTCAAGCCGATCAGAAAGATCTCGGTCGCCGACGATTCGAACCGCTCTGCGCTGGATGCGGTCAAGTAGAAGGAGCTGGCACTGGGGTGCCCCAGAAAGATGAGATGAGAACAGTATTCAATGTAAGGCCGAACTTTCGCTTCGTAAATTTGCCGACAAATACTGTCGCGCTCTTCTAAGCACTATCGATCGAATAAAAAGTACCCTAGAGTACCACATCAGCGACAGAATCAGTAACAACGTGGGATAATCCGGCGAGAAGCAAACCTGACCCCAAGGGTAGGATGCAAAAAAAGACCGCATCCTGTGCCAATCGGCTGACCTATAGTGCCAAACACGGCGGCAACCTGCAGAACGCAGCTGCGATGGGAGCGTGAGTAGCACTATACTCTGGACTAGACAATGGTCCGAGGAGCCAAGAGGGGCATCGACAAATACCTGATATCCGTCCGAATGAGAGGTCAGCAGAAGGTACAACAGGGGAGTTGCATGATCCTCCACATCTGGGATCCGCGTAGGTGAAGTAGTAATAGTTGTGTATGTATGTATTGGCATATGTTTGCCATATGCCAAGGCAAAGTCATAAACAGTTCTACCCGCATGATCAGTTAAACGGGAGCCAAGTCATTTAGCGTGGTGGGCGTTAAAATCACCGAGCATCACGATGTCTGCGGATGGGACCTGTTGTAGCACGGAGTCTGCAGCCATTTGGACGTGGTTTGTATGAAAACTTCAATTAAACTGTGTTTTGATGTTTATTTCCATCGTTTTAATGCTAAGTCTGTATAATTAAAACTTTTTATACACAAATTTAGGAACATATTTACTAGGTGGTAGGACTCTCTGCTAGGAGTGTGTCAAGTTAGCGTACAACCCTCTTGTCTATTTCTGCCGCAAAATAGTAGTGCGTGCTCTGCTGTGTTCCGAAAATATGTGTCGGAACTAGCTGGAATACGTCACGAAAGGTTAGTTGTTAAAAACAGTAAAAGTGTGAGAGCGGATGTTCAACTTGCTCTCTTGCTTACGCAATTAATCATTAGCGGCAATAAAACAGCGTAACTGCACCATACGTTCAGTATAGGCAATTACATTTCGACCATACCGTAATATGACCTCGTCACAATTACTCACCAGTGTAACGTGAAGGACATAATTTCATGATAACACCAAAGTATGCAACCAACAGCAACACTACCCATCTCAATGTAACACGGGACAGCCTTTCTCAGCAACACCATCCTCCTTGCCTGCACCAGAAGAATCACCACAATGGACAGAACCACGACTCTATCTTAGTACGCGTAGAATGACTTTATTCGTAGAATGACTCAAGAAGAATCCCCCGCGCTCTGCACCTACACTGAACTTTATACTGCACAAACGATTGGAGGGGGGTTTCTCGAAATACCCTCAATTTGAACTCGCCACCATCGACATGACGCTCCACTAGAGTGACGCAACCTCTCGCTCACTCTCGATCCAACTGGAATTTTATAGAAGCGCCTACACGGCCAACCCTGACATACTACCGTCGTCGGGCGGTAGTATGTCAGGTCTTCATGAATTCCTGAAACAAACACTAATAATCATCAATTCATCCGCTCGTCTATCCTGACACGAATAGTTACACTGTTCCTATCTTTGGATATTTACGCACACATACGCAAGGCGATTACGTTTGAACTCGTGCAAACTAACACTGGCTAAGGCGTTCTTTTGATATACTCTCTTGTAGATTTACGTGGTAGAGCCATGCTGCAGCTATATTAGTAGTATAGTTGTAGCACGAATGGGTCGGCTCGATCGGGGAAGGACCACGCTCTCACAGAATACCAACGTGAAATAGCAGCTTAACGCTGCTGTGATTCGTATAGTGAGTGTAGAGAACCCGAGACTCTTTTTACTGGAAACGAGGCATTCCATCTTAGCCCTCACGGGTGACAACGCATCTCCATTTTGATTCGTAATCGAGGATAGATGTAGATGTCTATGGGCCGCAGCAGCCACTTACCATCAGGTGGACTATGTGCTCGTTTGTCACCCTTATCGAAATTTAATCGAAAGCATGCGTCCCTTCGACCACGCATGGACCGGACGGCACCTTTCTCTCAAGCTATCACATACAACTGCAAACTAGTATGTCCCTACGACCAATCGCTCGGGCCTGGCCCGGACGATACTGTCGTCTGTACTCTTTTCGACTAACTTGACTGGACCGGACGGGAGCGTCCCTTCGACCACGCATGGACCGGACGGCACTGTCTCTTCAACCAGCTTCAAAATATCGATTCAAAGAAACCTTACCAATCATCACAAAATAAAATGTCCAAGAGCCATAACATTCTCAATCGCTTACAAATCGCTACACAACAAATGTACACTACACTTCATTTTATTTCCACGAGCACTCATATCCATGTTCAGTCGTCCTCGCTGCGTCTGAACGACCATCAAACCAGACCTTTACCAACACCACACGCGCACCGCACCCACTACTTGAGTTACGGCCACGGCATGGCCGTCAAAACAGTCAAAACACAAAATAAAATGAAGCAAGAAACTTTTCAATTTTACAGGTCAGGAGGTCAGGCAATTGAATTAAGCTTGGCTTTAAGGAATTTCTTTCAACCAATCAAAAAGTTGACCACTTGTTACTACAAAATATTTTTCCAAATCAATATTTAAGACAAATTCACTCCCCCCCATGTATCAAACGCCGGCCGGTAGCAGCGGCAAATAATCTGTATGCGGCGTCCCACACTGACAGCATACTTCCATTCAAGAGGGAGTGGCACAGTACCAGGCTTTCTTCTAAACTCCGCCTATTACACGTCCTCGTGCGGATGGTAGTAAACCGTCTGCATACGTTCTAACAGTTATCACCACCTACGAACAGAAATTGACACTTGTTAAATATTACAATGCTCGATCATTACTGACTTCATTTACGTCGAAGGTAGCAGACCGATTCGAGCGCACAAGGCCCCCCTCAATCAGTATTACAACTGATAGCACAGACTGGGCGTGCCGAGCCCTCTCCCTTAGTTGTCCGACATTCAAAGCAGATTCCTCATACCGCATGCAGCGTGGACCGAGCGCGCGAGGCCCCTTCATCCAGCTGCCTCAGGCAATACGCAGCGTGGACCGGGCGTGCGAGGCCCCTTCATGCAGCTGCCTCAGGCAAAACTCAGCGTGGACCAAGCGTACGAGGCCCCTTCATCCAGCTGCCTCAGGCAATACGCGGCGTGGACCGTGCGTACGAGGCCTTTGGGCAACATGCAGCGTGAACCGGGAGCACAAGGCCCCTTTGACCAGCTGCTACAGCCTATATCTGTGTGCCTTCTTAGCATTGTGGGAAAACTGTATGCTAAGGTACTAATTGAAAGAGTTATGAAAGATACTGATGGAAAAATTTGGGATGTGCAAGCTGGATTTAGAAAGGGAATGGAATGTACGGATCAAGTCTTTTCCATGCGCATGATCGCGGAGAAGTTTTTGGCCAATAACCAAAAGGTTTTTTGTGCGTTTGTGGACTTAGAAAAGGCTTATGACAGAGTGGACAGGGATGTGTTATGGCAAACACTGAACTCATTTGGTTGAGCGCTGGGTTGATACAGGCATTGAAGTCTCTGTATAAAGACTCCAGTGCTTGTGTCAGGATTAACGGAGCCTACTCGGACTGGTTTGGCATCCATAAAGGTGTCAGACAGGGCTGTCTGGCTTCCCCGTGGCTATTTATGGACAGTTGTTTGGAAAATTTGAAAGTCGAAGTATGCGGGTTAAGAATGGGTGAGTTAACCATCAAGCCTTTTGTACGCCGATGATCAAGTCATACTTGCATCGTCGGCGGCCGAGTTGCAAATGATGGTGGCATTAATGAACAGGTCATTAAAAGAAAGGGGAATGAAAGTGAACGCAAGTAAGACGAAAGTTATGGTTTTTGAAAGAGAAGAAAATAAAACAATATGTGAAATAAGAATAGAAGGGGAATTGGTCGAGCAAGTAGATGAGTTTGTGTATTTGGGATGTGTATTTAGCAGGGATGGTAGATATGACAAGGATATAGAACGACGAGTGAACGCAGGAAATAAAGTAAATGGGGCTCTACACTCTGTTGTGGAAAGTCAAATGTGTCCAAAAGGCACGTATGGCACCACAATGCCATGTTAGTCCCTACTTTAATGTATGGTAGTGAAAGTTGGGTCTGGCAGAAGAAGCACGAGAGTAGAATAAATGCTGTAGAAATGCGGTCATTAAAGAGTATGTTAGGTCTGAATCCAAATGACAGTGAGAAATTGTGTGATAAGAGAAGAGTGTGGTCTGCAAAATGGTGTTGTGACCAGGATTAAGAAAGGAATGCTTCGGTGGTTTGGTCATGTAGAAATAATGAATGAGGAAAGAGTGACAAAGCAAATTTATGTTGCAGAAGTGAACGGCAGAGTCGGGAAGGGATGCCCTAGACGAAGGTTTATTGACCAAATTGGCGATATATTGAAAATGGGCCAAATTAAGAGTACCCTTAACCTACGAGCGTGTATGCGTAGGTAAATGGATGTGGTGGGGGCGAAAGAGGTGTGTCAGGATCGTGCCAAATGGAAGTCCATAGTCTCTGCCTACCCCTCTGGGTAACAGGACTGAGTGTTTATGTATATGTATGTAATAAGGTTATTAGTGAAAACTTGTGTGTATTCAAACTACTTTAAAAAATTCCGTATAATCATGTTATACGTAATTTTTTTAATGCGCTTAGGGCATGCCCAATTGGATTTACTAATATCTATAATAATATCGGAGTTATAAAATAAAACGGTGGCCGCTAAGCTCCACTTATGTGACTACAAATTCGCTTTCGCATATTTGTTTATAGAAGAGAGGGCAAACGAGCATGCCGCTCACCTGATGGTAAGTGACTACCGCCGCCCATGAACAACTGCAACACCAGGGGAATAGCAGATGCGTTGCCGGCCCTTTAGAAAGGAGTAAGATCTTCTTGAAGATCCCAAAGTCATATCGGTCCGGAAAAAATGCCGGAGGTAAAATACTTCACAGAGAGGTTGTGTGAGGAAGAAAACTCCTAGTAAAACGTACATTGGTGGACCGCCAAGCATCCAGATGGTGTGGATGGTATCGTGAGTTTTGACGCGATGTGCGTTCGTGAAATTTGGTGGCTGGAAAGAATCCGAATAATTCCTCAGAGCACTCCCCGTTATAGATGCGATAGAAAATGCAAAAGAATGCAACATCCCTTCGCAGCGCCAATGAATCAAGCCGATCAGAAAGAATTCGGACTTTGACAATAAGAGCCGCTCTGCGCTGGATGCGGTCATATGGAAGGAGCTGGCACTGGGGTGCCCCGGCCCAGAGATGAGAACAGTATTGTTCATGTGAGGCCGAACTTGCGCCTTGTAAAGTTGCAAGCGGTGTGCTGGCATGAAATACTGTCCCGCTCTGCTTGCTGTCATACTGAGCACGCCAAGCTTTTTAGAGGCCAATTTAGCCTTCCCTCCCAAGTGCCACGAAACTGCACATCATTCGATATGTCGACGCCGAGTATTCCGATGCTAGCTGAGGCAGCAAGCGGAGTGCCCTGAAATTGAAGAGATACGACAAAGGGAATCTTTTTAGCGGTAAACACGTAAACCTGTGTCTTTTGAGGGTTAAACTGGACTATATTTAGTCGTCCCCAATCCGAGACTTTGTTTAACAACGACTCAACGTCAGACACAAGTTTGTTCCGGTACTCGACGACGTAATCCCATAGGAAGGAAGCTTCGAAAAAAGCGCTTTGTGCCAAACCCGATCGATGGACTTCGCTACGTCCAAAGTAATGGCCAATGCCTCCCCCTTAGACTCTACTGCCTCCGCCCATCTGTAAGTCAGATAGACCAGAAGATCAAGAAACATCATGAGCTTGCAGTTTATAATGGATTTCATTATTTTGGAATCTAAGGTGATGACGATGGGCCTGTGGTTGGACGGGTCTGAGCGGTCGCCTATTTTTGGGACCAGGTGCACCAAAGCTATCTTTCATGAATTCGGGACTACGCCTTGGGAGTAGGAGTACCAGAAAAGATGCGTTAAAACTGGTGAATACTCGGGAGCCCACGTCTTCAGCACAATGGGAGGGACTCCATTAGGCCTACTAGACTTGTTGACGTTCAAGGAGAGGAGTGCTTTGCAAACCGAGCGCTGTGTAAACTGCACATCCGGCATGGAGCACTCACACCGCAGGATGGTCGGCGGTGTGTTCTCCCCGTCATCGAGAGTCGAGTTGTACACAATGAGAGAGGATAGCAGATCGGCTTTCTTCCTTGCAGTATAGGCCAGTGAGTCGTCCTCCCTGTGTTAACACGGAAGAGATGGCTGACAGAAGTTCCCTTGGACAGTCTTGCCAAGAGACCATAATACACGGGTTCCCGAAGGAAGGCGAACTAGTTTCTCGCCAATTCTGCCAATGTGCTCCGCCTTGCCTTGGCAATTAATATTTTGAAGGACCTGGAGGCGGAAATATTCTTCTTTTTAAGAGCGCTACTGTTTTCATCCCGAGACGTTGATGCGTCGGCCCAGGCCCGGTAGCGCTTCTGCTTATAGCGTGATGCTATTTTGCAGGAGCAACCAAACCATGGCTGGGATCTGCCACCGATGGGCATCACAGAAGTTGGAATAAAAGTTCCATACCCTGAAGCAGCAACATCAGCGAAAGTATTAGCAACAAAGTTGGGATAGTCCGGCGAGAAGAAAACCAGCCCCCAAGGGCAGGATGCAGAAAAGACCGCATCCTATCCCAATCGGCCGACGTTTTGTGCCAAACACGACGACAGCCTGCAGAATGTAACTGCGATGTTAGCGTGGCACCTCACTCCGTACTAGACAATGGTCCAAGGAGCCAAGAGAGGCGTCGATGGAGACCGGAGAGGTGATAGATCAGCAAAAGTTCCAACAGAGAAGGTGCATGATCCTCCACTTCTGGAATCCGCGTAGGCGGAGTAACCAGTTGTGTCAGACCATATGCCAAGGCAAAGTCATGAACAGATCTCCCCGCATGATCGGTTAAACATGAACCGAGACATTTGGCGTGCATGACTGCTATGGGACCTATAGAGGCACCCGTATACGCGCGGATGGTCGTCGCTGTCTACGCGTAGCCAAATGATTGAAAGGTCCGAACCTTCAAGACTGCCGAGGCGTCAAGAACAGATGTCCTCTCTGACGTATATTCAAACTCCAGCCCGAGACACAAAGGAGTGTTCTACTTTGTACCCCGGATAGGAGAGATACGAAGTATCAGCCAGACAGGACACCCGAGTGTTGGTCAGAAAGAGCAAGACCGGCTTTGCCATCTCCAGATGGTAGTGGACAGCGTTTAGGTTTGAGGGAATTCCTCTTATATTGCGGAAATTCATGGATAGTGTGGCACGGGTCGCCTTGGTCTTGTTACTCAGCTTGCCCCGAGCAGTTTTGTCTTAAGTGGAATTTTGGCCCGCCCCAGAATACGTGGGGCAGCCTGAGCACCCACGCTCAGGAGTGGCGTATCTTGGTCGTGGATGCTCAGCGACGGATTCTCCATTACCAGGGGTACTGGTACCCTCCTGGGGTAGTATCTTTTTTTTTTTTTTTTAAAAAAAACGTTACCTCCACACTAGGATTTTCTCCTGTATCGTGGAGGCAGTTTACAAACATAAATTGCACGAGGACAAACATCCAGACCCGGAACAATTATTTGTAGGCCATACAAATACTTGTTCCGTGCGGGATTCGAACCCGCGGCCCCCAGCGCTGCAACTCATTGCTAAGCCACTGCGCCACGGAGCCGTCTAGTATCTGCGACACCTGCAATGAATGCTGCCTTATCTTCAGACAAAGGAGGAATTTGCGTATTACACGACATTTATAGAACGGATTTTAGAAGTGTGATAAAGTGTATTTCGGCATCGGTCGAGTTTTAATATTGTAGTATCTACCTAATATCTATACGTATATTTGGTATAATCTAATATATTAACTTAAAAATAACGTAATTACAAGCAGTCTTATGTCAACACTCGAGCGTTTCATTTCTCTCGTTCTTATATGGCGACCCTGCCAGCGGACGCATCAGTAACGCGAGATGACTTAGTTTTGATACTTGAATTCGATGTACAAAAACTAATTATGGTGTTGCTTTTGTTCGTGCTTTAAAACATGTGTAACTCTAAAGTTGAAAAGGAGGACATTTTTATAAACCAAAATGCTGCTGCTGCTGCAGAAAATAACGCATTCATTAAGGAGTTAAAATTTCACGCGTCCACCACAAATATTCTACTACTGGTAATATTGCTATTGATGGCTCTATTCATCCTCTATATTACATGGAGAGTAAACTGAAAAATGCACCATCGCTGTTCCAGCAGGGGATACATCAATATATACTTCGTGGATCATTCAGACGTCAACGGGCTACCTTACCTGGTTCTACAGCCGTTACTGATCAAGAAACATAATTTCAAGTGATTCCGAATTTACGTTGTGCGAAAAGTTATTAATATTCTAAGAAAGTAATGTATTGTAAGTGAAGCCGTGTAGTGGCGGTTAAGAATATCCACTACCCCGTGTCTTCCCGTGGGTGTCGTAAGAGGCGATAATGGGAAACAGGCAGGAGATGGCCAGCAGCATCTATCTGATAACAGCAATATTAAAAAAAAAACTGCGGTTGTCAACCCGCTCGCCAAGCGTGGCAACTATGGCAAATATCCCCCCATGATGAGAGTCACGAAGTGACGGCCCCCAGTACCCGGTGGCCCCGTTATTCCTGGCTACGGTGGCGACCATGGTAATGGCGGGGCAGGGGGTGCTAAGAATCTCCAGTGGAGGTTTGGTTGCCACCTAAGACGACTCGACCTGGCAACATACAAAGCACGCGCCCTGAATACTAACGAGAAGATCCTGGAGCTGAAAGAAGAGATAGACAATTTACGCTGGCATATTATAGGATTATCCGAGATCTGAAGAGAGGGGGAGGACACGGTAATCCTCGAATCCGGCAACTTGTTCTATCACCGAGAGAGCGACCATCTGTCTCAAGGAGGTGTCGGATTTATCGTCCACAAGTCTCTCGTTAACAACGTTGTAAAGATTGTGAGTGTGTCGACAAGGGTTGCGTACCTTATATTCAGAATCACCAAACGGTATTCGTTGAAGGTCATACAGGTTTACGCACCAACCTCGGCACATCCCGATGAGGAGGTGGAGGAAACGTATGAGGATATCTCTAAAGCCGTGCATTCCTCCAAAACCCACTATACGGTGTTAATGGGAGACTTCAATGCAAAACTAGGCACAAGAAAGAAGGTGAGCTGAAGGTAGGGAAATTTGGAATAGGGCAACGCAATCCAAGGGGCCAGCAGCTGGCCGACTTCATAGAGAAAGAGGGACTCTTTATGATGAACTCTTTCTTCCAAAAGCGGCCCCACAGGAAGTGGACCTGGTCGAGCCCCGACGGTTCGACAAAAAATGAGATTGACTTCATTATGACGACCAGACGACAACTGTTCAGTGATGTCTCAGTGATCGCGAGGGTGAAAACTAGTAGTGATCACCGAATGGTTAGAGGCACACTGAACCTAAACGTTAAGTTGGAGAGGTCTCTTCTAATGAAGTCAACGCTCCGTCCTGTTCGCGCTCTAATCCAAAGTCCCGAAACCTTTCAGCTCGAGTTACAAAACGGTTTTCAGTGCCTAGAAAACTGCAATGAAGTGGACGATATAAATAATAAGCTCGTGGAAACTGTCCATGCGGTCGGAGCTAAGTTCTGCAAGAGCCGCCGCAGAAGAACACAAAAACTCTCAGATCACACTCTTAATCTCATGGCTGTTAGACGGGAAATGAAGCTGCAGTCTTCAACAGATTTGACTGCATACAGGCAACTGAATGGACAGATCTCCAAATGCATGCGGCGGGACTTACGCAACTACAATACAGCTTGTATTGAAGAAGCGATCGAGCGGAACCAAGGCTCCAAAGTCTTTGCGAGAGATCTGTCTGCCAGAAAGAGCCAACTGTAAAGTTGAAGACCGAGTGTGGCAGCGTCGTTTCCGAGACACCTGAGGTTTTGAGTGATATTGAGAGTTTCCATGGGCAGTTGTACACATCATCGTTGGAGCCACACGAAAGTGTGAGTAACGGTCCAAGAGCGAGTCTTATCCGACACTATTCCGATGATATCCCGGACGTCAGTCTGAACGAGATTAGAATGGCTCTCCAGCACTTTAAAAACGACAAGGCCCCAGGTGAGGATGGAATTACAACGGAGCTTCTGAAAGCGGGTGGAAAACCGGTACTTGAAGTCCTTTAGAACCTCTTTAATACCGTCCTCCATGGTGGCAATACTCCGGAGGCGGGGAGCGAAAGTGGTCTTGTTCTTCAAGAAAGGTGACAAACGCTCTCTTGAAAAACTACAGACCGATTTCCCTTCTGAGCCGCGTCTACGTGCTGTTTTCGAGAGTCAGTACGAATCGTCTCGCACGCAGACTTGACGGTTTCCAGCCTCCTGAACAAGCCGGTTTCCAAAGCGGCTTTAGTACCATGGACCACACACATACCCTTCGGTAAATTGTACAGAAGACAGAAGAGTACAATCTGCCACTTTGCCTTGCTATGTGGACTATGAGAAAGCCTTTGATTCCGTCGAAATTTGGGCGGTGCTACAGTCCCTTTAGCAGTGCCAAGTTGACTGTCGGTATATCGAAGTGCTGAAGTATTTGTACAGTAGGGCTACGATGGCTATCCGAGTACAGAACCAGAGTACGAAACCTATCCAACTGCAGAGAGGTGTAAGACAAGGTGACGTTATATTCCCGAAACTCTTCACCGCTGCATTGGAAGACGTTTTCAAGCTACTAGACTGGAAAGGATACGGTATTAACATCAATGGCAAGTACATCACTCACCTTCGATTTGCCGACGATATAGTCCTTATGGCAGAATCGCTGGAGGACCTAAACACTATGCTCAATGACCTCAATAGTGTCTCCCAACGGATAGGTCTTAAGATGAACATGGACAAAAAAAAAGATTATGTTTAATGTCCATGTCACACATGCCAGTAGTTGTTGGGAGCACTAAGCTCGAAGTTGTTGACGAGTATGTTTACCTGGTAACTACTAGGTAAGTCCAACTTCGACCGAGAGGTCAATCGACGGATTCAACTCGGCTGGGCAGCGTTCGGGAAATGACGACACATCTTCTCGTCAGGTATACCTCAAAACCTGAAAACTAGATTGTACAACCAGTGCGTGTTTCCAATGATGACTTATGGATTTGAGACGTGGTCCTTCACTGCTGGCCGTATGAGGACGCTCATGGTCGCTCAGCGAACTATGGAGAGGGCTATGTTCGGAGTTTCTCTGCGTGATAAACTTAGAAATGAGGATATTCGCAGTAGAACCAGAGTAACCGACATAGCCCAACGGATTAGTAAGCTGAAGTGGCCGGCCATATAGCTCGAAGAACCGACAACCGATGGGGAAAAAAGGTTCTCGAGTGGCAGCCTCGTACCGGTAGGTGAAGTGTAGGGCGACCCCCCACTAGATGGAGTGACGACCTGGTAAGACATGCAGGAAGTCGATGGATGCAGGTGGCTCAGGACCGTGCTTTGTGGCATTCCTTGGGGGAGGCCTATGTTCAGCACTGGACTTGTGAAGGGCTGTAATGATGATGATGATGAAGTTATGTATCCCGAGCAACCTGACTCCGCAAAGCAAAACATGTCTTTGTAAGTAACGTAATGGAGAGATGGACTTTGATAGGTACTTGAGTCCGTATGTAGCTTACGTAACAACAATTAGTGTTAAGTAATTAATATTATATTTGTATAACTCAAAATTAATTATTTATAATGAATTTTAATCATTAGTATATTTTGTTGGTTATGTCAGATGATTTAAAAGTAGTGTGTCAAGAGCTAAAAATAATTAAAAAATATTTAAGAAACATTGGTCCTGAGCGTAGAGAAGGTAATATTTACGTTGTTAAGTGAAGCAAATAATTTGTATACCCAATATTTAACATTAAATTCTTCAAAATTAAAAAAATTATAAAAATCAAAATGCTTTATATCTGTAACATACCAGGTTTACCAACACATTTTGATAACATTCCTTTTAAGTATATAAATACAATATTAGGAAGTTATCGCTCTTCAATAATTTTATTTTGTTAGTGTGTGTATTTATATATATATGTGTGTGCGTGTGTATGTGAATATGTATTATGTGTCGCGTGCGTAATATGTGTGTGTATAAATGAAATATTGTGTCTGTTCTGCAGCAAATCAGAAATTACTTCAAGCCAAATTTTTAAGTTATTGTTCAGAAATTACTTCAAGCCAAATTGTAAATAGATATTTACAATTTGAATGTCCACTGTCAAGTAATATTTTTTAGTAACTTTTCTGTGTCAGCGTAACAGGGGTTTTAACCATTGTGTGAGAGTTTTTTTGCAGACATAATAGTTTAAGTGGTATATTTTTATTGTTTTATTAACTTTATTATAAAGCTTAACCGACATTTTTAGATATTGTATAGCTGCTTAAGCTGTTTTCACTGTAGTGGTAGCAACTACTCTATCTTTCCTCCTCTTAGTCAGTATTACAGGATCATACGGTAAAGATTTATGTAGCTTAAGTATGCAATTGAGAACGTATAGCTGCCTAACTGTCAACAAGTCACTATAAGTGTATAATGTATTAGTTGGGAATCGATAGTATAGGAAATGCATAACCTTGAGCAGAGATCTTTGGGATCTTTCTACTTCCAGGAACTTTATTTTAGTGGCTCCACCCCATACAGGAATACAATATGACAATACTGATTGTAACAAAGTATAATAGACACTCGTTAACAATGTCTTGTCAGCGACATGTCTAAGTTTTTTAAATATCCATGTTAGTTTTCTAATCCTACTCATCAGTTTATCTAAATGTGGATGCCATGAAAAGCGCTGATCAAGAACCACTCCCAGATATCTAGTAACCACAACTTTCTCAATTGATTGGCATGCACATAATGAATTTTTTCGATTTCCACAGTTATGTATCCTTAATAAAAAGTCATCACTAGGTTGTGTTCTTTATCAATTGTAAAGCACATAAAATTTGTTTAACTGTAAGAAGAGTTGAGTTTAACCACCGAGCAATTATTTCTAGTCCCTATTCTGCGATTCTTTGGACTTCAGTCCATGTTTGACCAGAGAATATAATAGCTGTATCATCTGCGTAAGAAAAAGTATTGGCATTTGCGATTTTAAGTTAGTAAGTTATTTTAAAATACTAATTATGATTTTTTGCATATTCTATCACGAACGAAATCTCAACATTTTATAAATACTGATATGAACGATGATTGTGTTGTATGTTCGAAAGAGTTATTGGAAGGTGTTTACGTAGCCAGCACCGTTAGTGAGTCCAGTTAGAGGAAAAATACCTATTCAAGTAATAAATACAACCGATAGAGATTTATGTTTGAGCGACGTGAGCCCTAGCATTCATAGAGCGAGTGAGTACTATATATGTATGTTTGGAAAATCGAATAAAAATGCAGAACGTGTAAAGAAATTATTTTCTATTTTAAAATTACAAGAATATCAAAATGGGGAAGAACAGGCTTCATTAGAAAACGTATGTGCAAAATACTGTGTTATCTTTTATTTACCAGGAGACAGCTTAACTACGACTGATATCTATAAACATACAATTAATTTAAAATCCAACGTAGACCCAATTTATGTAAAACCATACAGATTACCACATTCTCAAAAAGTAGAAATTAAAAAGCAATTAGATAAAATGTTAAATCAAGAGATTATTGAGCCTTGTAAGAGCGAATGGTCAAGCCCTATTCTCTTAGTTCCTAAGAAATCGGAATGTAATGATAAGAAGTGGAGATTAGTAATAGACTATCGTAAATTAAATAATTCAATAGTAGATGATAAGTTTCCTTTGCCGAATATTACAGAAATACTCGACCCTCTTTCAGGTTGCATATATTATACACCCTGGGTTTCTATAATGTGAAATTAGAACCAAATAGTCATAAGTACACAGCATCCTGTTCTGGGCAATACCAGATGATCAGAATGCCAATGGGCCTAAATACCAGTTCCAATTCTTTCTCCAGGATGATGAATATGGCTATGGCGTGCTTAATATTTGAAAAATATTTTATTTATCCTAACGACATCATAATTTTTGGAAGATAGATTTAGGCGACCACAATAAAAACTTGACTGAAGTATTTGAACGATTAAAACAAGTAAATTTAAAGTTAAATCCCGATAAATGTACATTTAAAAAAAAATATTGTATTTGGGTCATGTTAAATCTGGAGATGGTATTTTATCAGATCGTGAAAAAATCAAAGTTATACAAAATTACCCTATTCCTACGAATACAGATGAGATAAAACGCTTTGTAGCCTTCGCAAACTTTCATCGTAAATTTATGCCTAATTTTGCAGAGAAAGCTTTCCATTTGAACAGATTATGTCGTAAAAATGTACAATTTTATTGGAGTGAATAGTGTCAACGTTCATTTAGTTCATTACAACAAGATATAATGTCACCCCTATTATTTCAATAACCAGATTTTTCAGAAAATATCCAATTTGTATTTCAGACTGATGCATCCGGTTATGCTATAGGAGCCGTACTATTCAATAAAAATGGAAAGCCTGTAGCATATGCTAGCCGAACCCTAAATAGAGTAGAAAAGAACTACTTAACAATCGAAAAAAATTACTGACGGTCGTTTTGGCAGTCAAGTACTTCAGACCTTATTTATATGGCCGTTCTTTTAAAATTTACACCACACGCCCGCAGGTCGGCACGCATTCGTTAAATTTTAACACGTTTTTTTTTAACTCTTATAGAAGTTAAGGGCTCGATAGCGTAGTGAATAAACATTTGGTGTTAGATACCCGCAAGGAAAATATATACGTAGCTTTAAAAAAAAATAAAGTTGTAACCTAAAACGTCCTTAAAATTGCCATTGATAATTTAAAGTTAGCGCTCTATTCCAAGTTAAACATCGTTAATGTCATCCCATACATTCCAGCCGCTACCTCTCTGAAAAGGTGTTGTATTATTATTAGGCATTATAAGACAAGGTACATAAATTGTTTTATAACTTGTAACCAGATGTCGTACATCAGCCAAGAAATTATAATATCTAGATATTCATTTTTCATTTTTCTTTTATAGTGTCAAATTATGCAAAGCAGTGTGGATTTTGACGTTTGTGAGAGCGTAAATCAATCCTAAATTGTATAAAACGTTTTGAATACCTTGAATAATCATATAATGTGTATAAGTTCAAGGTTTTTACTTATTCAATAGATCCTAGTAATTTGTGAGCAACAATAAAGTTAGCTACCGTGTCAAATTATAAAATTAAGGTACACAAAAATTGTGTGTGGTGGTGGTGTAACAACATCTACTATCCCATTTCATCCCGTGGGTGCTGTAAGAGGGAAATTGAAACAGGTGATGGGCAACAGCATCTTCCTTATAACAATATAAAATAATAAAGAAAACTGTGGCAACCGCAGTTTTTTTATCCCCGCTTGCCAAGCGTCGCAACTATGGCAAAATAAAGGGAGTATTTTGCCATAGTTGCCATGAGGCAATCTATGGGGGAAGCCTATGTTTAGCAGTGGTTCTATAGGCTGTAATGGATTTAATGGATGAATAAAGTTTGCTCTATGGTCTTAATTAATTACTCCCGTTTGTCATTCAAAGCGCCTCGCATAAAGCCGATATTTTCCTTTGGATTCAAATAGTTGCAACTGAAACTATTAATTTGTTGACGGAATAGCGTTTGTAAACTGAGTTTTGCCCTGCGAGCTGCGCTAGGAAATTACCAATTAATTAAACTATGTTGTAGTATTTGAAATACTTTTCTATTACAGATCTTTAATCGCTTTAATGAATTAAATTAGTAAGCTGAAATGGCAATGGGCCGGCCATATAGCTCGAAGAATCGACAACCAATGGGGAAGAAAAGTTCTCAAGTCGCAGCCTCGTGGTAGACGAAGTGTAGGGTGTCCCCCCAGGTTACGGGCGCTCGGGGCGGGGGCCCCGAACGTCTAGTGATGTAACACCTGAGGAAGACGGTGACTCGGAAGTGGTTTTGAGCACCGTGATAGCATTGTGAGGGTGCTGGGCACGCTTTTATTAAAGAACGTCCCGGGGGCAGTAAGGACTGCCCCCGGGACGTTCTTTAATAAAGCAAAGCGAGAGAGGGGCCCCGGTGGCGTTCCGAACGGAGATCCCGGGAACCCATATATGCCAAAACCCCACGGTGGTCACCGTGGGGTTTTGGCCGGTAGGAGTCCGGTATAACCTTTCTGTTGCCCCCGCATCAGAAGGTATCCATGAGGATTTCCCCACGATAAAAAAGGGCGTTCCCCCCACTAAAAGGAGTGACGACCTTGTAAGACATGCAGGAATGAATTTCAATTAATGCAGTTGGCTCAGAACCGTACTTTGTTTAGCAGTAGACTTGTGAAGGGCTGTAATGATGATGATGGATTGCGCATTAGTATTCGTACACTTGTATAAATTAATACTGTATATATAGTATTTAACAGAGTTCAAAAAAACAAGAAGGCTTATTCGGAGCGTATGTTTTTTTTATGTACATTTATCGATTTCTCGGAAACGGCTGAACTGATTTAAATCATTCTTTATTTATTACGTAGGTGTATATTCACATTACATTCTTCAGGAGTGATCCCTTATAAATTTAATGAAAAAAGTCCATCCCTTAGTGTAAAAAAATATGGGATGAAGATTTTAATGTCACTATATACTTACTTAGACGATATTTTAGTTTTTATAGTCGGTATGAACTTTTTATTAATTATATACAAGCTATTTTTTTACTGAAAGTTTTCTGTCAATCACAATTCCTAGAAGTTGAATAACAAACGCGTGTTGTGGTTAGAAAATTTGACGGCTCCGTGGCGTAGTGGCTTACCAATTGAGTTGCTACGCTAAGGGCCGCGGGTTCGAATCCCGCACGGAACAAGTATTTGTATGGCCTACAAATAATTGTTCCGGGTCTGGATGTTTGTCCTTGTGCAATTTATGTTTTTAAACTGCCCCACGATACAGGAGAAAATCCTAGTGTGGAGGTAACGTTTTTTAAAAGGTTAAAAAAATAAAAAAGATAAAAAAAAAACACTGTTTTTTTATAATAGGAAAAGGTCATTTGTAGAGTTTATTCAAAACTGGAATCTTCTTCTTCATCGTCGCCAGTCCGTAAAAGTCCTCTGCAAGACATGAGCCTCTCCTGTTATAGGGATTCATCTTAAATCGTAACGCTTGACAGACAGATTGACTATTGCAGCACCGGTCGCCTCGCACTTTTGACACCGCTTCCCTTTGGCACTCTGGGTACTTTATGTTTGGCGCTGTTATGCCGTTATCTGTCGAAAGCCATGAGATACTTCTGGTATAAACCAAAGTCAAATCTTACGACACCCACAGGATGAAATGGGTTATTGATCCTGATCCTAAACTATTCTGAGAAGTTAAAATATTAGCACCAGGTAACTCGAAATTAATTTAGTTAATTATAGAACTTAGATTGTTTTAAAACTGAACAGTTTGAATGCAATTATCATTTACTAAACTGTTTTAAAATTTAAAATATTTTTGATTAGCGTTTTAGTCATTTTTTGAACTCGCTTGTAAACGTTTTTGGGACAATTAAAATGGATTTAATAACCTTAAGTGATATGCTAATCAAATTTTACTCTAATTCCTAGCAGTAATTGGTTTTCCAACTGTGGACCTGTTATTTGCTTTTATTTTGCTTTACTGAATATTGCAATATTTGGTGCACCAAACATTTTAATAATTATTTTTATGCAAGATTCGGTTAAACTAGCTTTGAATGCTATGCTAGATCTTAGATCATATAATGCCTAGATGCCGCGACGGGCTTTTTTTTTTTTTTTTATAGGATCGGGTGACAAACGAGCACACAGTCCACCTGATGGTAAGTGGTTGCTGTGACCCATAGACATCTACATCTATCTTCAATAAAGAATCAAAATGCAGATGCGTTGTCACCCGTGAGGACTAAGATGGAATGCCTCTTTTCCAGTAAAAAGGGTCTCCGGTACTCTACACTCACCATACGAAACACAGCAGCGTTAAGCTGCTATTTTACGCTGGTATTCTGTGAGAGCGTGGTCCTTCCCCGGTCGAGCCGACCCATTCGTGCTACAACTATACCAGTAATATAGCTGCAGCATGGCTCTACCACGTATAAATGTAATTAGGTTTCGAAATATGGGCCCGAATCGACGGGTTTATATTCGTGACAGCTTTCTTCCACAATCACTCTAGCTGGCTTTGTGTATGTGTAGTAGGTATACTCGTTTGTGGTTTTTCACCATCACGTGGGGAAACTATAAGGAAGTGTAAATGTGGTTGTTTTCGCTTTTTATTTTCGTATTTCGTACACACAACATAATAATAATAAAATAATAATAATATAATCTTATAATAACATTTATAATAAAATTGAACCAAAATATAGCTGAAAAAGCAGCTTAACGCTGCTGTGTTTCGTGTGGTGAGTTTAGAGAACCGAAGACCATTTTTACTGGAAACGAGGCATTCCATCTTAGTCCTCACGGTTGGCAAGCCATCTGTGCTTTGATTCGTAATCGAGGATAGATGTAAATGTCTATGGGCCACAGCAACTTCTTACCATCAGGTGGATTGTGTGCTCGTTTGTCACCCTTATCCTATAAAAACAAAATATTTATTGAGATCGCACAAAAATTTGTAATGTTTAACGATAGTATGTAACTTTCCTACTTTTTTGTTCAATTGCCATGATATATTTCGTACATGACGTAATTCAGTGCCGCAATTATTCATTTTGTATTTTTTAATTACCTACACTCTGAATATGTTTTTAAAGTTGGAAAAAATTACTTTGCCAATATCCGCTCAATAAAATAAAATGGTGTCTTACCTAGTTTGAAGAGCACCTCCCGCCCTCCCTCAATTGAGTGCACTATTCTCAGCACCACTACTCCCACCACCACTACACTAGGAAAGACACACCACCGACGACAATACGACACGTGTTTCGCCTCTACACGAGGCATCTTCAGGTGTAGTAGATTCTACGGTGGTTGACCGCTAAGTGAGCGACGAGCCAAAAACAGCTGCTATTTATAAGACTCGCCGACGCAACCGCTCCCCACTTAAGTAGCGAGCGACCGCGTCATGCGATAAAACATGCGACCAATGCTGGTATACCTGACGTAAGCAGCCGCCTGTTATTAAATTAATAACAAACAGCTGCGAAACGCCCGCCTACCCTCCAACCACGAAACCAATCGCTGATCACCGTGAATGTGACGAACGATCATATTGCGAGGCTGTCCGTTATTAGAGAGCAGGTTTAAAGATGTTTAAGAGAGGTGAGTTAGAAACATTTGTTTGTTCATTCAGCAGTTCAACATTACTATTTTTATTTTTAATATCTCCAATTGCTCCAGCACACACAGTCGCAGCCCTTTATTACAAGCATGTAAGACTCTCTCTGCATGAAGCAAAACTATTTCCGGTTTAATAACCGTTTCTATCTACAAAAAGAGGGGTTAGCTATGGGGTCCTCTCTAAGTACTCTTATGGCGGACATTTTCATGGATAATTTTGAAAAACAACATATAGTTGTCAATCAAAATATCTTGTACTATTATAGATATATAGACGACATAATTATTTGCTGGACTGGCACAAGGAGACAACTGGATGTTTTCCTTAATAAAATAAATAGAGTCCACGATAAAATTAAATTTAAGCTTGAATTGGAACTAGATTGTTCCCTTAATTTCCTCGACTTAACAATAACAAGAAAAGAGTCGTTGCATGTTTTCCAAATTTACCGAAAGCCAACTCATACCGACACGGTCATCCCCGCGTCATCGTGTCATCCTTGGCAACATAAATTAGCCGTTGTTTAATGTCGTCGGTGGTATGTCTTTCCTAGTGTAGTGGTGGTGGGAGTAGTGGTGCTGGGATTAGTGGTGACGTAGATAATGCACGCAATTGAGGGAGGGCGGGAAGTGCTCTTCAAACTAGGTAAGACACATCATTTTATTTTATTGAGCGGATATTGCCAAATTAAATTTTTCCAACTTTAATATAATGGATTTCCGCAAAGTAACGCCTGATTCTATTAATTATTGAATATGTTTTTTTTATAGAATAGGGGTGACAAACGAGCACATAGTCCACCTGATGATAAGTGGATGCTGTGGCCCATAGACATAAATCTACATTTATCCTCGATTAAGGATTAAAATGCAGCTGCGTTGTCACCCCTGAGGACTAAGATGGAATGCCTCGTTTACAGTAACAAGGGTCTCCGGTTCTCTACACTCACCATACGAAACACAGTAACATTAAGCTGCTATTTTTAGCTGGTATTCTGTGAGAGCGTGGCCCTACCCCGGTCGAGCCGACCCATTCGTGTTACAACCATAATAAAGTTGCAGCGTGGCTCTACCACGTAACAAATGTTTTTTTGCATTAATAATGTTGTAATAATGTAAGAAAGATGTCAATAAGAGTGAGACGTGTTTATCTGTCTAGGACTTTAATAAGACTACTGTCTTATTCTAAACTTTACTCTAATATATAATTATGTCGTGTGGGCTACACTACTACATCACATCTCCCACCGATAAAAATAAAAAATAATACATTTTTTTTTATTCATAAAAATATTATGTCTAAAAAATATACATTACAAAATGCAATCGATCGAGCTAGTTGTATTCTATGGGTAGGTCTCGTGGTCAAATACCCTGCCCCATAGTAATTTCGAGGTCACAATCTTGGTACTTGTGTATTTCTATCAATAATTTTCATTCATAATTACGTATCGTACCTTAGTCATAAACTTTACTCACGTCATTTACAAGAATATTATATTTTTTAAATATTTTTTTTTGTCAAGAATTGAGGCTCGCAATTGAATTATACACAGCGATATCATACATATGAGCATATCCTGGCAGGGTCACCATGTAATAATGTAAGAAAGACGTCAATAAGAGTGAGACGTATTTATCTGTCTTTTCTGTTTAGTGTAAGACTACTCTTTTATTCTAAACTTAAGTCGTGTAGGCTACAACACTACAAGACAATGTAAGTAATAATTATATATAAACATAAACATAAACACTCACGCCTGTCACCCAGAGGGGTAGGCAGAGACTACGCACTTCCATTTGGCACGATCCTGACACACTTCTCTCGCCTCCTTTACATCCATATATCTACGCATACACGCTCGTCGGTTAAGGGTACTATTAATTTGGCCCATTTTCAATATATCGCCAATTTGGTCGATAAATTTTCATCTAGGGCGTCCCTTCCCGACTCTGCCGTTCATCTCTGCAACATAAATTTGCTTTGTCACTCTTTCCTGGTGTCCTAATCTGGCCCATTTTAATAATTATATATAATGTAATAATTTATATACTCTTTGCGCTAAGCTTCATATTATACATAAGATCCTAGTAAGAATGTTAGGTCATACCTCGTATTCTTACTAAGATCATCATAGATCATGATCACTGAATATTGTTTAAGTTTTGTAAACTCTAATAGCATTCATTATACTATACATATTATAATATATATTTACACAAAAACAAAAAAAAACAGCATTTAGCGTCCAATTTCAAAACACATAATGCCATTTTTACGAGGGTTAAATATGTAAATAAGAATATCATGTAGCGTAGGCTAAAAAAATAAGAAAATTATTTCAAGAAATATGAAATATTTAAAAAAAATTGTAATATAAGTTCAACAACAAAAACAAGTGCTTAAATTGCTTTAGTCCGTAGATCACAATGTACAGGCACTCACAGGAGAGGGTTCGTAGAGGTATGTCTCGAATTGTCCGTTTAGCGAAAAATAGTCCGGCAAATATCAGGAGCACACTTGAATGACTGGCGCTGCTTAGAGATTTTGCATTTTCTATCGCATTTACCATAAGAAGTGCTCGAATGAAATGTTCAGTTAATGTTTATTTAGAGTTGTAATCAGTAAGATGCTGCCGCCCATCTCCTGTTTTATTTCCTCTTACGACACGCAAGTGATGATATGGAGTAGTGGTTTCTCTTAGGCCGCCAATATGCAACGACCTTTTGAAAAAATCAAGATTTTATAATTATATGAATTCCAAAAGAGCTGTATAAGATATTTACAATATTACAAGATTCTGTCAATAATCCTGAACTTAATGCAGAAATATCATTTTTTTATAAAGTATTTAATAAGCTGACAGCGGTGCGACAGACTACAGTTTCACAGATATTCTTATTTCCAAATATAATTTGCTTAATACGCAACATAAATATATCAATGTTATATAAACAGCAAATATTACATAAAAAACAACTTATTAATAAATGAAATTAAAACATAAATACTTCTAATTAACATAATAAATAACTTAAAAGAAAAAAGTGTTATACTAAATTATACAGTATGTAAAGCTTAATTTAAGTAAAAAATACTTGCTAAATCGCCGCCGTCTGTTGGTAGTGTGCCCAAAAGACTGGCGGAGTTGCCTCGCTGTATTGAGAGGCTGCTCCGCTGACCAAAATATCTGCCAGCTTTTGGGTCACCAGAGACATTGATAAGGCGTGATGAGATATCTCTGTACAAACGTCTTGCTCCAGGACCCCACGGCCCCAGCGTCTCTACGCCAAACGGCACAAACATGTATCCCTCTCCGAGGGCTGCATATTTGTGCCGCTTGTTAGACTAGGCAACAGCAGCAGCCGCGCTTGCCTTCTGTGCAGTCGCCGCGAGATGTGATAGCGCTAATGTGTGAACACAAGTCGCATCCCATACTAAGGAGCGCCCATTTTTCCATGGAATGAGCTTCATTCTATCAGGCCTCTTGCCATCGTCCCGCAATATACCGCTTGGCTCTAAAATTGCAGGTACGTTGGCACTGGTTAAGGCCCGTCGAATGACGTCATTAATGGCTGCATGGCGAGGGATGTGACCAGCGCTCCGCTGGCACGCCAGGCCGTGGTGTCCGAGAATGTCAACCTCTTTACCACAGAGGCAGGGATGAAGCTCATTTGTTTTTAAACCTAATCACAGGTTGATAGCAAGAGAGAAAGTAGTACTATCCAAGAGTGTTCCGATATTTGATAAGGGCAATGCATTCAACCAGTAACCCGACGCCTTCCTTCTCCTCAGATGCTAGGAGACGAGCTCGCTCTGTAGGGTTTCCGCAGTTTTCTAAAAGGTTTTTCTGAACCTGGATACTGAGCGGCTCATCCCAAAGCCTCTGCGAAGCTGAGTTTGTCGGAAAAACCTGGTCCGGCCCTGTCTTATTGCTCAAAATCAGCTGTGCGCATACCCCGCGTACGGACGTGTGCTGTCGATTCGATTTATTATATACGCGTACCTACTGTATTTGAGCTAAGTTGTGATAAGATGGTTCAGTGTAAAAAGTGTAAGCTATTCTTATCAATAGCAAAGGACGAAGTTATTAAATGCAAAGGTTATTGTGAAGGAATCTTTCATAAAAAGTGCCTAAATATTAAACAGTTCCAACAGAGAAATGAGCTTTGCGATGGGTGTTTCAAGACTGATAACAGTCCGAAAATGCAACAGTCCAAGATAAACATACAAGATGTCTGTAAAGCTACGGCAGAATCCGTATTAACAGAAGTTAACAATAAATTAAAAATAATCTATCAGATGAAAAATCAAATACAAGAATTAACTGAGGCTGTCGATTTTTATGCGGAACACTACCAAAACATGTTGCAATTCAAGGAAATCGCCGAAAATAAAGATAAAAGATTTAGAAAATAAAAACGTTCATCTGCAAAAAGTCAATGAAGCGCTAGAGGAAAGGGTAGCTTATATGGAACTAAAAGAAGTTGAAAAAAATATAGAAATAATAGGATTAGAGAATAAAAAAGATGAAGATACAAATCAGATTGTGCGTTTAATGGCTAAAAAATTAAATTTAAATCCTGATCATATTGAAGAGGCGCGGAGGGTAGGCCGTGAAAAACAAAATGAGAATCACCCGCGACCGATTATCGTGACGTTCCGTGCGAAGATAAACAGAAACGAATGGATTGCATGAAAAACATCAATTGTGTAACAATGATATCCTACAAAATAACAGCAGTAAACGTGTATACATAAATGAATGTTTAACTAAACAGATGAAGCAGTTGTTTTGGAATGCTAAAACATTATTAAAGGGAAAATATAAATATATATGGGTGCAGAACCTTCGAATTTTGGTTAAAAAGGAGGATAACGCAAAAATTATAAATATACGATCAGATACAGACATACAAAAGCTAAATAAGGCTTGTAGCGAGGAATAAGAACAACACAAATATAAATATTGCGTGAGACTACACTACGTGATTTTTTAACTTAACTAAAATTCAACGATATATTAGGTTGTTTTGAAAATAATATAGAATACATAAAATTTACGGACATAGAAAAATGGAGTATGTATATGAAGAAACCAGTTAACGAATTGCGAATAATACATTTAAATATTAGATCATTAAGAAAGAACTATAATGAATTGTTAATACTATTAAAAAGTTGTGAATACAAGATAGATATTATAATATTAAGTGAAATCAATGAATACCAAATAGGTGGATATGAGATGTTTGAATATACTAGAGAAAAATGTCGAGGTGTTGGATTGTTAATATATAGTAAAAATAAATTAAATATAGAAAAATGTAATTATATACGAGGATATGAGACAGAAATATTACATTGCTTAATAAAAATATCAACAAGAGACATACACATTATAGCATTATTTAGACCACTTAATACCAATAAACTATCTTTTATAGAAGAATTAAGACTATTACTGGAGCAAATACCAAATAAACACGATGTCATCATCACTGGGGACACAAATATAATTATAATGGAAAACAGCAGCATCGTGGAAAAATATAAAAACACGTTATGTGAACGAGGACTGCAATGCGTTATCAATGAATATACAAGAGAAGAGGTGTACGCCGGTGTTTTAACTGTGTCATTTATCGATCATGTGTGGGTGCGCAGCCGTGCGCGCTCTAACGCACATATGCTCACGTGTAAGTTGTCGGATCACTATATGGTAGGAGTTAATTTAGCGTTCAGTGCATACGAAACGAAGTGCGATAGTGATAATTATATTAATGTTTTAAACGATAAATTATTTAAAAAAAAAATTAAAAAGATAAATTGGAATAAATTATTAATACTTAACTGCCCGTTATTACTTTACGATAGGTTACGTATTTTGTTTAAAAATATTTATGAGGAGTCCATAATAGCTATTAAATTATGCAGAAATAAACGAGCAGCACAGCCGTGGATTAGTCATACATTAAAAATGATGATAGACCGAAGAGATTATTTGTTTAGGAGGTGGAGGGCTAATCCCAAAAATATGAATTATAGGCTAGAATACACGCGGTACAGAAACAGAACAAATAAATTAATAAATTTACCAAAAAAACAAAACTAGGAAAAACGAAATTTTGAATTATAAAGGAGACTGTAGGAAGATCTGGGCAATTATTAATGGTTGGTTAGGAAAGAATAATAACAATTTAGATAATGTTATCATGAAATATTTAGGTAAGACAGATACAGTGACTAATATATGCTCAAATTTCGCTAAATCTTTTACGGAGGAAATTGGTAAAATAAAACATTACTGTGATTGTAAATTTATAGATCGTACCACTTATGTGGATCCAAATAACGTATCTTTTCGTTACCAAGAAGTATCATCGAACAAAATTGAAATAATTATAGATAAATTAGATCGTAATAAATCACCGGGTGTAAATAAGAGTAAAGGATTTAAAGTATGTGAAGAAAGAGATCAGCCCATTACTTGCAAAATTTGTGAATATGTGTGTACAAAACGGTGTATATCCAAATTACTTAAAAAATGAAATTATTCGTCCAATATTTAAACAACGTAATCACTTAGAATATTCCAATTATAGGCCGATTGCTATATTGTCAGTAATAAATAAAGTAGTTGAAAAATAATTGTTAAGCAAATTAGTATGTATCTTGAAAAAAATCATATAATATGTAAAGCACAGCATGGGTTTAGAAAAACGTACAGTACATCTACCGCACTAGCACGATTTGCCGATGATGTTAATGATGAACTAAACGGTAAAAATTGTGTCGTTGTATTGTTTATTGATTTTAAAAAAGCGTTCGATACGTTGGATCACGAAATGCTTCTTGAAGCAATGCAAGAGTGTGGGATTCGAGGTCCAATGAACAAATGGTTCCGCAATTACTTGAAGAACCGAAAACTACGCATTATGATCAATGGTACGATTGGGGAAGAAGCTGATGTAACACTGGGTGTGCCAACCGGCTCCGTATTCGGACCTGTCGGGTACATCATGCACGTGAATAGCATTAATAACGTTGTAAAACATTGTTCCACCTATATGTACGCCGATGACACGTGCCTAATATACGCTGACAGGGACGTTAAAGTTATAGAGGAGAGGGTGCATGATGATTTTATTAGTATACTAAAATTGGCACATGACAACGGCATTATACTAAACGTATCCAAGACAAAGTGTATGCTTCTCCACTCTCCATATATGAGAAAACCTAGTGAAGAAATTAACATCTTTGGTCATTCGTATGAGTGCTTATATAATAAATTGGAACAATGCAAATGTACAACCATAGAATTTGTGAATAGTTACAAGTATTTAGGGCTAACAATAGACTGTAATTTTAGTTGGAAACTGCATATTAACATTGTCTGTGATAGATTAAGATCCATATTATCTAGGCTTAATAATTTAAAACTTATAGTTAGCAGGTCAATCTTAAAAATGCTTTATTATGCACTAGCTGATTCAGCCCTAAGTTACGGACTAATTGCATATGGACGTACTTTTCAAACATATACAGATAAAATTCTTAAGCTACAAATTAGATTAATAAAATTGTTTATTGATAAAAAAACAAAGGAAAAATATAACATAGACGGAAACTATAATAATTTATTTACGTCTCCGTCGTCGTCCATCTGGTAAATTTAAGGCATCCGATGGGAGTGGATGTTTAGCCCTCAGGGAATACAAAGTTTCCTGAGTGTCAGAGGCCAACGCATCACTTGAGAAAAGAAGGCGAGCGGCACCTCTCAAATCACCATCATTCAATTTTGATTCAGTTTTTTTAATTATATTATAACTAATTTTAATAATAACGATATGAAAAAGTAAGTAATTTTTTCCAACTTTCTGAATCATTTTTATTAATTATGTCATTGATACATGATGACAATGAGAGGGCTACAGTGTTTCTTGCACCCCTTGGTATTCTTTTTATAACTGGACGATTGATCTTTAAATAGCTTAATTTTGAGGAAATGTCTTCGTTTGATGGGGAATTTATTTATGGGAGGCAATCTTGGATTTGTAATGGCTTGTGTGTTCTGGTTTAATGAATATTTAGGCCTCTTTGCCCTTTGAAAAAGCGTGGTTGTGAACAGTCTGTACATTGCACGAGGTTTTGTGATGCGGTCGCCACTGGCCTCTCCCTTGGGGTAAGCTTATCAGCCGAGACATACAAGCTAATTACATTTAATACATACATATATACAAAAATAATAAAAAATGTAATAAATGTAATAAAGTAATACAATGTACTTACAGAACTAGAGCATAAAAAAGAAACATTGTATTTACAGCATCAACACACTTATTTACATGTACATATATGATCACGGAATTAGAATAAATAAATAATATAAAGAAAAAGAAAATGTCTGTGTCGGGTGGAAAGAAAAGGGGAGATCTCCCGCCGGGCAAGGTGTTCTGCTCGGGGAGCGGCCAACGCTCCGAGTGGTAGTTCGGAGCTATTGTATATATAGTGTTTTTAATTCGGAACTTTGATAGCGCGATTTAGGCTTCGATGTATTTCGCTTGTGGCGCGACGACAGCGCCGCCACATTACCCCCCTGCTCAGACCGGAGGTCGATAGTGCAGTCTAGATGTTGACGAATGTGCAAGTGCCAGGGAATTGCCTTGTAGTCTGCGGTGAGTCGAGAAGAAGGCAAGTAATCTGCGAGAGTTCCGTGAAGCAGAGGCGAGCAGTAAGGCTCAGAGCCGTTCCGAACACTGTAGCGCAGAGAGTAGCTTGAAGGAACAGGAAGCATTATTATAGTGCTGCGATGAACCTTTGTAAAGCTAGATGGCTTGCAGGATGTGAAGACTGAATATTTGGTTGGGAGCAAATGAATGGGGTACTTGAGAACAATGACGAGGATTTGAAGTTGTAGCTTCCGAAGGTTTTTGGTTTCGTGTTCATATCACGTCGGGGTCACCACTGTGGCGGGTGGAAGGAAAAGGGGAGATCTCCCGCCGGGCAAGGTGTTCTGCCCGGGGAGCGGCCAACGCTCCCCGTGGTAGTTCGGAGCTATTGTATATATACTGTTTTTAATTCGGAACTTAGATAGCGCGATTTAGGCTTCGATGTATTTCGCTTGTGGCGCGACGACAGCGCCGCCACATCACCCCTCTGCTCAGACCGGAGGTCGATAGTGCAGTCCGATTGCCGGTGTGTCCTTAATGCCGGTGGGGAATGCATGCTGTGTGCGTAAGGGCAAGTGACGCCGGTGCTAACGATATGCCGGAGTATAATGCATGCCATACTACTCACTGGCAAGTGATACCGGTGAGAACGATGTGCCGAAGCAAGTGCCAGAAGTTTGCCTTATAAATCTGCGGTGAGTCGAGATGAAGACAAGTTTGACTGGCTTGCAGGAGCTGAAGACTGCAGAAGACGATTCTTGGGAGTGAATGGTAGGGGTTCTCGAGGATAATGACGAAGGCTTGAAGTTGTAGTTTTCCGAAGGTTGTTGGTTGCGTTGTTCATATCACGTCTAGGTCACCACTGTGTCGGGTGGAAGGAAAAGGGGAGATCTCCCGCCGGGCAAGGTGTTCTGCCCGGGGAGCGGCCAACGCTCCGAGTGGTAGTTCGGAGCTATTGTATATATACTGTTTTTAATTCGGAACTTTGATAGCGCGATTTAGGCTTCGATGTATTTCGCTTGTGGCGCGACGACAGCGCCGCCACATGTCTTTAAATCACGGCTGGTAATCTTTGAGCAAAAATCTTTGACCGTATGAAATGCAGTGAGCAATTCATTACATGACGTTTCCCTCGTCCCCGTCCCCCACCGCTTGCCCCTTCCTCTGCCGCCATTTTGTCAAGTTACTGTCGCGTAGCTGTCAGTTTAGAAGTTTTCTTGGAATTTTTTTTTGTTTTTCTATGAAGTATGAACTAATAATATAAACTTTTATTGGCATTTTACTGCTATTTTACAAAAGGACGTTTATTGTTAAATAGGTTATATATTCCGACGGGACGTTTTCTTTAGCCTTAGTGTATTTTGTATATAATTTTTAGTTTTAAAATGTATTTTTAAGAGTTCCATTCCGAATTGTGCAAGTAACAGAGAAGAGTCTGACGAAGGCCAAAGAAACAAGTGGTTGGACTTTATAAACTGTGACAAACTTAAAAGTATGCTGCATTCCAGTAACCTTTTCCAGAAGCCTGCTAGGTCACAAAATTTTTGGAAAAAAGGTTTTATACTGCTAAATCTGCCATTAATAAGGCACTTTATCCAACACTATTCTTTGAGGAAATTGAGTTAGGTTTATCGTCAAAGATGACAAAGGTATGTACATTTAATTATTCCTTACTAAACATAACTGCTCAGTATACTCAGTATTCATATAAAATTTTAAATAATAATATTAAATAGAGATGTATTTACGGGAGTACTGTATATTGAATAAAACTACTTAATTCCAGGCATTTCAAGTGATCTCTTTGATAACAACTTAGTAATAATAATAATAAACTGGTTGCCAACTTGTCTGCCAAGTGTGACAACTATGGAAAATGTACTCCTTATACGATAACCTACATACATACATAATACATAAACACTCACGCCTGTCACCCAGAGGGGTAGGCAGAGACTACGGACTTCCACTTGGCACGATCCTGGCATACGATAACCTATGGAGGCCTATGTTTAACAGTAGACTTATGATAGTCTGCAATGAATGAATGATGAATGAAACATAATAATAAATTCTTGTTATAATAATGTATTAAAATTTTAAGTTAATGGCTAAAGTAAATGAGGAATTCTATTATTTTAAATAATTAATTTTCAACATTATTTTATGCACAATCGCACACCTCTAGTCTTAATAATTACAAAATCGAGGTCAATTCTGACTATCAATGAAAAACAATCTTTTATGTTTTTATTTCCGATGATACAGTTCAAATAAACTTAGTGTGATATTTGATCAGCCATCTTATAAAAGGTATGAGGAATAATTTTGCTGTCAAAACACATAATAACTGATGGAAACGTATCAAAATGGCAAGATGACGTGTACTAAACAGACTGCAAACACACTCAATTGCGCTTGTTACATAAACTAAATGAACAAAATGAAGTAAAAAAATTAAGGTAATAATCATGTAAAATTTAAACTGCAAAACAATCACCATTCTAAAACTTTAATTCAGATAATATTTTTATTAGGATTAGTAACATGTTTATATTTTTGAGCAAATCTGATCTCTGCCTACACCACTGAAATAAATTAATTAATGTTAATTCCAATTTTAAGTGCTAATTTATCATGTTTTGGAACATTGTGAGGAAATCTGTGTGTCTAAGGAATTAAAATATTTCAAAGATGTAGTCTACCAATAAGCACCTTGCCCAACTCATTGTTTCATACCCCTCAGAGAAATGAGAGTCTGTGCCCAGCAGTAGAACATGATGTATATACTCCAATATATAACAGGCTATTTTACTATTATTTTATATTTTAAAATTTTACAAATACTTTTATCCTCCCAACCTTCTATCAAAAATTGCTACAGTGTACTTAATATCTTAGGTATCAATGGTAATTATGTTCAAAAATTATTGAAAATTTCTGTATAATTGTGAAAGCTTCTTAGATTTGGTCTCTTAGAATGGCCTCTTCTTGTCTTGTCATTTTCTATGCAAACATTTATAAACAACAACAATTACAATTAGCGCACATATTAAAAGTTAACTACTTGTAATTTATATATTTAAAAATATTCTTTTTTCCAGCTCAATACACTGGGTATTGAATGTATTGAAGAGAACCTTTCCACTGAAAATATTCAATTGCAAGCAGCAAGAGAGCGATTAAATGTTTACTCTATAGCATATACCACAGATGGGATTCTGAAAGGCACGGACATCAATAGAATCAAAAAGCGTACATTGCCATCAATGCAGAGTATAAAAAAATAAAAATAAATCATATTATAAATAATATATACAAATTTTATTTCTACGAATCCTCCTTCATAATAAAATAATAATAATAAAAATAGTAATTAAATATATATATATATATATATATATATATATATATATATATATATATATATATATATATATATATATATGTATTATACTAGGCTGAAGTAAAATTATCCCTTTGCCTATATCCAATTTATATTAAAAAAGAAATGTCATGTTCTAATTTGCTGTACGGTACAAACAAAATGTATCAGCAAAGAGAATATAATCACTACGTTTATGTACCAGAGACGTCCGTTTGACGGGTGAGTGTTTCTATATAGTTTGTGCTTTAAATATAATATGTCATATAAATGCCCCTCGATTGGAAAGCGCAGGCGTGAACAGTAGACAATTACGTGTTACTAGGTTGCCAACCAATAGGAGTCTTGGCGATTGATCGTCACCATGGCAACAGCTGCTTTTTTCGATGACGGCTAAACGTAGTGATTATATTCTCTTTGATGACGGCTCTTTGGCGTAGTGATTTCAAAAATTTGCAAAACAAACAAGATGTTTCCTTGTAAAACTATAGGTCACTTAACTGAATTAATATCCGCAGCCCTCCGCTCAAACATTAGCAGACTTGGGCTGATTGTAAAGGCAAAGTCCGGGTTTATTTTACATTTTTAAATATTATTTAAGAGGATCGTAGTTTATCAAACACGTCATATCTCCAAATATTATGTTTATCTAAGACTTAAATCTATTTATCATTCAAGGCAAGTTTGTTGTCATAGGCAGGATAACAAAACGAAGGGATCAAGTGACTCGGCCATCTTGTTAACACCAATATCAAAGTCAATTTGAAACAACAATAAAGTAGATTCAGTGCTATAAACCTTTAATACATTTAGTTGATTCATGATAAATTTAAATACAATTATGTACTTAATGTGGGACTTTATATTATATGAGAGAAAATTAATAATTATTGCTGGGGCAGCATCAAGAGTGGCTGAACCGAGTAAGAAGTATAATGGACGACTAAATATTTGTAAATGGTACAAATATGTAGTCGTCCATTCTCTCACAGAAAACTAGCGTAAAATAGCAGCTTAATGCTGCTGTATTTTGTATGGTAAGTGTTGAGAAACGGAGAACCATTTAACTGGAAACGAGGAATTCCATTTTAGTCCTCGGCGGTGACAACGCATCTGAATCTTAGAAGATAGATGTAGATGTCTATTGGCTACATCATCCACTAACCATCAAGTGGACTACTTAGTAGTTTGTTACTCTTAATAAAAAAAGTTAAATTTAAAATAAATAAACAACATGCTGAGTAAAACTACTTTTACGGATTTTATCGCGATTAATTTACTTAAGTTTAATTCCCGACGTTTCGGGTGCTTTGCAACACCCATGGTCACGGGGTGGACTAAGGTAATTGACGTATCGATGTTAAAGTTAACCTAGAGTACCTTCAGCTTTTAATTATTACTATTGGTCCGATCTACGCAAAATGAGCTTACTATGTCCTGAGGTTTTGCAGTGATATACTTGAGTTCAGTTTTAATTTTATTAATTACAGAATCCCAAGCAGGTAGTACTCGGCCTCCTTCTCCATTGAAATTAGGGTGTTTTTTTTTTATTTCAATAGCCTCACGTATTATTCTTGACAGGAATTGATGTTCTTTCGCAAGGATTTGTGGTCTATCAAATCTGATGTAATGGCGGGGACCGTCTAGGATAAGATCACAAACTGCAGACTTCCAGGAACGTTGATGTTTCAAGTGTTCTTTTACGTGGATTTTTATTGATCTTTTTTTTGACCTATATAAGAGTAAGAACTGACTAATATTTTCGGCAGCTTGTAGAATGTGTTATTGGAAGCTCGCTTCAAGATGTAGCCAATCTTGTCTGTGATCCCTCTGACATATGGTAGTATAGCAGGTACACGCTCGACTGTGGCCGGCTTCACTGGGTCACTATTATGTAGGCTTGTCGTCATGCAAAACCTGCTTCACGTGCTGAAGGTCGACGATCGGTGTTAAAATATTGTCTTTGCCCGTTTGAAATTTTCCTTTCTTTCATTACTGTAATTCAATAAATATGTAATGGCTTTCTTAAATAATACATTGAAACAAAGCATGTAAAGTTTTTGATATAATAACTTTTGCACTTTTGAGAAAGTCAGACTTTGAGTGTGTCAAAACAAGATTAACAATTTACAAAGTCTTTTCACTACAACATTGTTCACCATTCCTGTCTATCCTTTAATATATATCAAAGGTATTTGTTGACAAAGTAATCTGTGTAATGATAAAGTTTATGCGTATTTTAAAAGTCAGTCGGCTGTTTCATTAAAAGATTTTGTACAAACTACTGGATCTGTTAACGTTTTACTTATTCTCTAGGTTATATCGTTCTCTCTTCAATGAAAATAACTTAAAATTATAAAGGAATTAAACGTAATTTGCTACTAAATAATTTAAGAATACACACGCGCGCACACACACACTCACAAACACACACACACACACACACACACACACGCGCGCGCTCTCTATATAACCACATGAGTAAAGAAACCGTACCGTACAGAGGCAAAGCTTCATACAAACGCGCTATGATAGTTACACTACTACAAACTAGACACGCGTGTGTGCGTTAGCACTGGCGACTCGTCACGTACAAAGAGAAACTGCTCTAAACCGGCTCGGCCAGTGCTCAAATTCAGGGTTATGTAAACAATAATAAGTGTCAAATTTTATTTTTCAAAGAATTATTATTCGTATCAAATGAAATATAAAAAAGTGTAAATATGGTTTACTGTACTGTTTGTATGAACTATAATAGAAGAAATAAAAAAATATCATTTTTTAATTATCCCAAAGACACCACTAGGTAAGTGGTGACTAAACTATAATTTATTATTTTTAATGTAGCAGATAGATATATCATACATATACCTCAACATTAAAAGAAAACTTAAAAGTACCTAATTACCTATAAGTGATTGAATAGTTATTTTTATAATGTTTATAATTGAATAATTACGTTTTATAAATTAAAAACATAGGTTCATGTTATAATTTCTTATATTTACGCGAACACTACACGTTTAAATGAAACTATTTTTACGGATTTTATCGCGTATATTAACTTATTTTATATTCCCGACAGCACCCATGGTCTCGGGGGGAGTGAGGTATTTGACGTTCCAATGTCATAGTTAACCACGGCTACCTCCAGATTAAAAATTATTAATTTTTGTTCCGATCTACGCAGTATGAACTTACAGTATCTTGAAGTCTTGCAGTTGTATGCTTGGGTTGGGATTTAATTTTATTAATTATAGGATCCCAAGCAGATGGTATCACCCAGCCATCTTCTCTATTGAAATTAGGATGTTTCTTGATTTCAATAACCTCGCGAATCACCCTTGGAAGGAATCGGTGTACTTTAGCGAGGATTTGTGGTCTATCAAATCTAATGTAGTGACAGGGCGATCCTGTACATGTTCACAGACTGCAGACTTCCCGGACCGTCGATTCCTCACATCAGCTATGTTCTTTAACGCGAGTTTTTATTGATCTTTTAGTTTGTCCTATATAAGAGAGACCACATTCACAATCAAGCATACCTCTGCATCTTGCAGAGGACATTACATGACTGATGGTAAAACTGACTAATCTTCTTCGGCGGAAGTATGTTTTAATGGAAGCACGCTGGGATGTATAATCTTGTCAGTGACACCTCTGACATATGGCAGTACAGCAGGCACTCGCTCGACTGTGGCCGGCTTCACTTGTTCACTGTGACGTAGGCGCGGGACCTGAAGCTATTGTCGTGCAAAACTTGCTTGACGTGTTGGAGCTCGGCGGCCAGGTGTTTACTGTCACAGATCCTCGTGCTCTCTGAAACAAAGATTTACCCACGGTAGCTACCTGTGAAGGATGGTGATGAAGTCACCGTTTAAATATCTATCTGTATGGGTCTTTTTCTTTACACAGTGTGGCTCAAGGTGTTATCAGGATTCGAATTACTAACACATCTAGAAAAGCTAAAGAGTTGTTTGCCTCTAACTCCATTGTGAACTGAATTTTAGCATACAACTGCAAGACTTCAAGATACTGTAAGTTCATACTGCGTAGATCGGAACAAAAATTAATAATTTTAATCTGGAAGTAACCGTGGTTAACTATGACATTGGGACGTCAAATACCTCAGTCCCCCATGAATATAAAATAAGTTAATATACGCGATAAAATCCGTAAAACTAGTTTTATTTTTAAAAAAAATTGCAGACGTCGTTCCGTTTTATGTAGGCGAAGCATAAAGCTAGCTCTACCACGTAAATAAATTATGAGATATTTATCATATTATAAATATGAACAAATAAAATAAAATTTTATTGTATTTAACGCTAATGTACCAACTATAAAAACATACTTGAGCCAAACATACATATTTTATGTTTCTTCTATTCCCATTGCGCTAATCCCACGTCAACTCGCAAGATGTAATAAACAGTGGAATCGCTTTACAATGTCCACAGCATCGTCAGACCAGTTTGTTTACCTACGCTGCCTCCTGTTTGTTTTTGGTTACACTCTGAAATATTGTGATTTTGACGGTACTTTCACTGGCAGATATCTGATGTTATAAGGAGTAACTTAAGCAATTTTTATTTTAGAAAAATAATTAGGGTTCCGCGCAAAAAAAATTAAAACCCATGAAATCCAATCGTAATAAATTCCACACATACGTAGAAAAGCTGCTTTCATAATATAATTCTTCTGTACGAGAATTTTTCACTGAATTCCTAAACGGATGAACCGATTTTGATAAAATTTTATGTGTGTGTTTGAGTGGGTAGCTTAGATGGTGGTTAGGTAGATTCACAATTGGATCCGGTAGGTAAGAGATGCAGGTAGTTTATTGATGCAGGTGGCTCAGGACCGTGCTTTGTGGTATTCCTTGGGCCAGGTAAATGTAAGGCTTATTGTGTTTGCATTTTACATGTAATAGATTTGAGAAAAATAAATACCTGCTTGTTTACCTACGCTGCCTCCTGTTTGTTTTTGGTGACACTTTGAAATATTGTCTAATGACGGACCGGGGATGGACCACGCTCTCACAGAATACCAGCGTAAAATAGCAGTTAATGCTGCTGTGTTTCGTATGTGTGTAGACAACCGGAGACGTTTTTTACTGGAAACGAGGCATTCCATCTTAGTCCTCAGGCGTGGCAACGCATCTGGATTTTGAGTCTTTATTGAGGACAGATGTAGACGTCTATGGGCCACAGCATCCACTTATCATATTTTATAGTATGCGAGCAAACCAAATTCGATCCTGTTGGCCGCACTAAAATTGTCAATTGCTATTTCTGACGATCTCTACGATCTCGTAGGGAAAACATCCTGCATGTGAAAAATTCAAAAAAAATCTGAGAACATGATGTAAACTCTGCGAAACATTGGTGCAGCGCTGCGTACTCTACCGTACTGCGTGCCCTAAGACTCTGAAATGAGAAGCCGTACAAAAGCTTTACGTTATTTAACTACTGTCGGCGCACCTCATCACGCCTCTGGCCAAAGTGGAGGACGCGGGGGGGGCGGTCCGGTCGCTGACCCCGCGGCAGCGCAAGCGCATAAGTAAAGTTCAAGCCTATAAACGTCCCACTCATGGGCGCAGGTCTCCTTTCATTTCCACGAGGGTTTTATGACACAAAAACGTCCGTAGCGCTGCCTCAATGCGTTTTGGTTGACTTTACATGTCATCGAAATATTTTTCCTTAATTTCTCAGGTATGCAGATTTCCTCACGGTGTTTTCCTTTACCGGTGAGTACGTGATAAATCAGCACTTAAAATTCCAACTAATAATTTCATTGTTGCCGCCGACGATCGAACCCGAGTTGCCCGTGAAATTTACAGCGAGTGCTAGCCCTGAACCTACTTTAAATCTACTTCTTTCCTCACTGTCGCGTGCAATATTTCTCCCACCTCTTAACCTAGCACCACTCTTACCTTTGCACTCGGAAATAGACACCATCGAGTTTATTTCATATTCAGTTTATTTAAGTCCATTGCTAGACTTAAAAGTCGAATTTTAGGGTAGAACTATACTGCAACTTATTATGGTTTTTAGCACGAATGGGTTGACCGGGGAAGTACCACGCCCGCTCAGAATACCAGCGTGAAATAGCAGCGTTATGCTGCTGTGTGTCATATGGTGAGTGTAGAGAACTGGAGATCCTTTCTACTGGCAACACCGCATTCAATCTTAGTCCTCATGTTGGCAACACCTTAGAATTTTTTCATGGATTTCATTCATGGATGTCTATGAGCCACAGCATCCTCTTAACGTCGGGGTATATACTTTCGGTATTGAGAATTGCCCACGCTTACCATGTTGGACAGTCGATACCTGCGCTCTAGTAAATATGTCTCCTATCTGTGGTTATTGTTCGGGTACACGCGTTTGGGTACAATACAAAATGTCTTCATGGCTTGATACCGTTGCTGGCGTTCAAACTACCGTAGAGGATCCTCCAAAAGCGATTTGCGATATAAACAAGGACCTAGCATGTATTCTTGACTGGAGTCGATCGTACGGGTTAACCGTTATTCCGATAAAATCCCAAGCGATAATTATGGTAGTTCAAGAATAATCTCTAAATTAAATAAAACTCAATTAAATCCCATAATATTTAATGGTGTTCAAATTACTTATAAGGACGTTCTAAAAAACTTGGGAGACTTGATAGATTCTAGCCTTTCTTGGATTCCTCAAATAAATGCAGTGTGTCGTAAAATGTTTGCAGTTTATGGTTCACTCCGAAGAATGAACTACTTTTTACCCATCTCCACCAAAATTACGCTTGCCCAATCTTTACTGCTCCCTATCCTCGATTATGCTGACATAAGTTATCTAGATATTACCCAAGAGCTACTTAATAAGCTAGAGCGACTCCGAAATCTATGTATACGGTTCATATTTGAACTTCGTAAATATTACCATGTCTCAGAATACCGCGCTAAGCTCAAGTGGCTTCCAATTCGTCTTCGTCGGAATACTCATATCCTTTTTGCTCTCTACTGCGTCTTATTTAATATATCAAATCCTCCCTACCTCACAAAAAGTTTCCGATTTCTCAGCTCCTCTCATAACCTTTCCCTTCGGTCCGAAAACGTTTCCCTTCTATGTCCCTTGCACTCATCTACTTTTTACAGTAAATCTTTTTCAGTTCTTGGAGTCAAGCTTCGGAACTCCTTACCATTAACTATAAAACGTGCTCAAACAATAGGCTCCTTTAAAAAACAAGTTAAGAAACATTATCTTTCCCTCCAATTTCGCCCCCCTCCTTTCATCTCTTCCTGTCGCTTTATGGTTACTAGTCTGTCAATTAAGTAAATTTCAATATGTTTGATTATTTATATTTTAGATTATAATATTATTTATAGTACACTCTACCCATTAACTAACTTTTCACTTCTCTTTATTTCCTTTTTAGGTTGTCTGGAAGAAATTGCTGCATTGCAATAAGACCGCCTTTTGTTTTCTCTCTGTTTGTTACTAGTTATGTTATTTGTTTTTTTATTGAACAATAAAGGGTATTTTATTGTGATTAGAATCGACATTTTTGTATGGGAATGTCTCCATCATTTAGCCGTCAAAGTTTCGACCGGTAGTCAGCAGATACACCACGTGCAGTTTACATTTTAATTTCCCCTTACACCATACTTTCCCACTATATAAACCGATTTTAGCAATTATAACACCAATTCTTAAACAAACGATCGTCAGGTTCTGCAAGTCACTAAGGCTTCGGCAAGGATGGGACTACTTAAAAAGAATGGATAACACCAGATTTGTCAAAACTACCTCCAAGTGGATCCCACAACAGAAAAGTCATAAAAGATGTCACAAGAAGCGGTGAAAGGGTTGTATCGAAAAAGACAGTAGTAGACGATTTCACAACTTTCTTGTGGAATCGACTACCACTAGCGATTTTTACGGACTGATACTACTTAGAGACCTTCAAGAAAAGAATCTATTATTTTTAAAGGGCCGTCACCGCATCTGCAATCCCCCTGGTGTTGATGATATATTGATGATATTGCCCTTGTTGTATGACCATAATTTTACATTTGTAAACAAAAGTAAACTAAACTAGTATATGTCCTACTGCTGGGCACAGAACTCTCATTCCTGAGAGGGTTGTATATAGATTGTGCTGGGTTAGTAAACTTCCGTTAAAATAAATACCGTGACGGCTCCGTGACGGCTGCGTGGCGTAGCAGCTTAGCAAAGAGTTGCGGCACTGAGGGTCGCGGGTTCGAATCCCGCACGCAACAAGTATTTGTATAGCCTAAAAATCATTGTTCCGGGTCTGGATATTCGTCCGTGTGAAATTTATGTATGTAAACTGCCTCACGATACAAGAGAAAATACTCGTGGTAACGTTTAAAATAAATTAAAAAATAAGTATATCTTAAAATGAAAATATACTTACAAATGTAAAATAGATAATAATTTATAGTAAATCAATGTTATATTTAACAGTTTCAAATAATATTATCATATCTACCATCACAGTCATGTCCCAAAGGATCGTTTATAAAATTCGATAGCAAAAGCATGATAAAATTGGCAAGAGAATATTATTACAAGATAAGGAATATAATTAATGTTGAAATTTCTATTAAAATATTTTATTCGTTTTGTTTATTATGGGGTTCCTTCTTTAATAAACAACACTTTATAATCAATATAAAACTTATTTATTATATTCGACACGATACACGGATACAGGCATTGCAATAATACTTAGTTACAAAGACATACGTAGAAAGTGCTGCCACCTAGTATGATATATTTCAAACTAAATTTTCATATTTAATACTCCCACTAAAATTTAACTTAAATATTTTTTATCTATAAAGTATAAACTAACAAAAATTAAAAAACTTCATATAAAATCTGATCTCTCAGATATGCGAGCGAAGGTTTGAATGGCTAATACTTTATTTAAAATATCTGCTATTTGACAATTGCTTGGAACATAATTAATTTTAACTAAACCCAATTCAACCTTTTCCCTTATAAAGTTATATTTAACATCTATATGTTTTGTCCTTTTATGATAAACAGGATTGTTAATTAATCTGATTGCACTCTGATTATCTATATTTAATGTGATACAATCATAATTTTCACCTAAATCAGACAATAGTTGCTGCAACCACAATATCTCCTTGGCACATTCACTAGCAGCTACAAATTCAGCCTCTGCGGTGGAGAGAGCAATGGTCTTCTGTTTTTGACTGAACCATGTGAGTGGTCCTCCATTCATAATAAACAAATATCCTGTAGTGGATTTACGTGTATCAATATCACTTGCAAAATCTGAATCTGAATATATCTGCTTAATAAATTTACAGCAAATGAAATGTCTGGCCTTGAGACAGAACTCAAACAAACAAACAAACAGTAAGCAACCTATAGCTTCTCTATAAGGAAAATCAATAACAATTTCATCAACATTCTTTGAAATAATAACATTGACATCTACTGGAGTGGTGGCAGGATGTGCTACACTCACACAAAACTTCTCAATAATCTGACTTATATAATTTTCCTGATGAATGTATATACTGTTATTCATACATTCTATTTGCATGCCCACAAAATACTTGAACTCTATTTCTTTGAGCTTGTTTTAAATATTATATTATCTCTTTTATAAGCTGTTTATTTGAAGATATTACAAGAGCATCATAAACATAAAATATTAGAAATACTTTAGTTCTATAAAAAAATCCTATGTAAATACAATTATCAGCCTAAGATTGAACAAAACCATACTTAAGCAAAAACTCTGTAAATGTTTTGTTCCAGCATCTAGATGCCTGTTTAAAACCATACAGTGATTTATTTAACTTTAACACACAATCACCTTGAATTGTCAAACCCTCACGTATATTTATAAAAATATCCTCTTCAAGATACCCATTTAAAAAGACAGTCTTTACATCAAACTGTTGAATTTTTAAGTTATATTTTGTAGCAACAGAAAGTATAATTCTTATAGAATCATAACGGGTTGTTGGAGAGAATATTTCTTGATAATCAATATCTTTAATCTGATTAAACCCTCGTGCACATAAACGAGCCTTATAGCGTGCAATCTGATTATTCTCATTCTTCTTTATGGTGAAAACCCACTTGGTAGTAAGGGTTCGTTGACCAAACCTTTCAACCGCAGTCCAGGTATTGTTTTGTTTTTATGTGCTGACAATTCTTCTTTTATAGCTTTAGACCACACAGCCTTTTGTGGACTATTCAGTGCCTCTGCATATGTTTGAGGCAATGACAGCTCTACCAGATTTGCTTCATAATTTCTATTGATCCGTGGTCTCAAATTCATTGTATGTATTGTTGAATCTTCCAATTCTCGAGACGGTTCATAGTCTGGGTCATCACCGGTACAACTTAGCATGCTATCTTCACTCTCTGTTGACGGACTGTCAACTAGAGTATCATCCACATTAGATTCTTGTGCTTCACTCTCATTCACATTTGTAACTTCATCATCAACAATACTTATTTGTGCAATATTTTTCCTTGTGCTTGGAACATGATGTTCATCAAACATTACATTTCTTGAGATAGTTATTTTCTTTGTATTCATATCATACATTCTGTAGTTGATGTTGTCTCTGCCAACTAGTATCATTTTCTTGCTTTTCTTCTCCAACTTTCATATGTTCTAATTGGGGTTTGATCCCGTTCCACAATTCAATAGCTGTTGTATTTGGAGTCTGGGTGGAGGATGTTCTATTTAATATATATGTAGCACATTGTACAGCTTCTACCCACAGCTCCAATGGGACATCTCGCGCATACAACATTGAACGTGCACTCTCAACTATAGTACGATTTTCCCTTTCTGCTCGACCATTTTGTTCTGACGTTTATGGTGCGGTACGTTCATGAACTATCCCCTCTCTTTCCAAATACTCTTTGAAGGCTTTATTTACATACTCTGTTCCACTGTCGGTATGTAATATTCTGACATTGTGCATGTATTTATTCTTCATCATAGCATTGTATGTTTTGAAGGCTTCCATGACATCACTTTTATGTTTCATAAAATATACATGCCTGTAACTTGTTGCAGCGTCCTTGAAGGGTAATAAATATCTCATACCTTGAATAGATGAGATACTCATAGGTCCACAAACGTCGCTATAAACTAGATCACCTGGCTGTAGTTCTCCTCGCTCAGATTTGTGAAATGGAAACTTGCACTGCTTCCCATATGCACATGCTTCACATACAAAATTGTTTTGTCCATTGTCAATCATTTCTAGTCCATTCACAACATTATTTGCACTCATGTTTTTAATTTTTTTCATATTAATATTCCCTAACCTTTCATGCCACATTTTCATATCACTTTTGGTATTTTGAACCAAGTTACATGTATCTGGAACCACTATTTTTATTTTCAACTCATATGAATTGTTTTCTTTAATGTTTGCACTCATCACCACTCTATTGTTTTTATAAATCAGGGCACTTGTGTCTTTCTTCAGAGAATAAGTTTCTTCTTAAACTTGGAACATACAACACATTATTCAGTTCACTGGTCTCCCACTGTTCATTAACATATCTCTGTATCATCACTTTTCCAATGCCAGATACTTCCATAGATTGTTTATTTCCCAATGTCAATGATTTCTGGTTACATTCAGATAATTCCACAAAGAAATCCTTTCTAAATGTCATATGGGCAGAGGCACCGCTATCTAGAATCCAAGTATTCTCTTCAGCATTACATGAATTATTTTCCACATAAAATGCTAACATATCTAACCTTCCTAACCTTCTTGCCGAGGTTTTCTAGTCTTGGATTGTCTTGGAGCACGACATTCTCTGGCGAAATGCCCCCGCTTGCCACAATTATAGCATTCGAACCGATATTTCCTAGCTATATTATTCTGATTTGTACTGCTTTCACTCGCTACTTGTTTATTTTGTTTTGGCTTTATTTTCCACCCTTTATTGGTAACAAGAAGAGCAGTCTGCTGTTCCTCTTCACTTACTAAGCTCGCCTCTTCGTCCAATAAACGTGCAGTAAGATTAACAACAGTTTGTTGCTTAGAGTCCAATGACATCCATGCTTGTCGCAGTGCTCTGTACTTGGAAGGAAAAGTTCCCAATATTTTTGTTATGATTGCCATGTCACTGATAGCTTCAACACTTTCTTTCAGCTGTTTAGCTAAGGTTTCCACTTTTGAAATGTGGTGAGCTACACTGTCAGCAGGCGCCATATCATCATCATCATCATCATTACAGCCCTTCACAAGTCCACTGCTGAACATAGGCCTCCCCCAAGGAATGCCACAAAGCACGGTCCTGAGCCACCTGCATCCATCGACTTCCTGCATGTCTTACCCGGTCGTCACTCCATCTAGTGGGGGGACGCTCTACACTTCGTCCGCCTGTGCGAGGCCGCCACTCAAGAACCTTTTTTCCCCATCGTTTGTCGGTTCTTCGAGCTATATGGCCGGCCCTTTGCCACTTCAGCTTACTAATCCGTTGGGCTATGTCGGTCACTCTGGTTCTACTGCGGATATCCTCATTTCTAAGTTTATCACGCAGAGAAACTCCGAGTATAGCCCTCTCCATATCTCGCTGAGCGACCTTGAGCTTTCTCATCCGGCCAGCAGTGAAGGACCACGTCTCAGTTCGATAGGTCATCACTGGCAAGACGCACTGGTTGTGCAGTCTAGTTTTCAATTTTGAGGTATACCTGACGAGAAGATGTGCCGTAATTTCCCGAAAGTGCCCAACCGAGTTGAATCCGTCGTTTGACCTCTCGATCGAAGTTGGACTTAATTATTTATTTAAGCTTTCATGCACAAAGTTGTACATATGGCGGACTTAATGCCATAGGGCATTCTCTCCCAGTCAACCATTAGGCTAAACAGAGATAGACAAACAAGAGGTGGTGCGGCAATAATCAAAATAGAAAGGCCAAAAAAAATTGTATATACATATAAATATACATATACACACATATATATAAGTACACACAATATATTCATATATAATATATGCATACATATACATGCATACAGTACATATTATATACACAATATATAAATATTATCTATGTCAGAACAAATATCAAATATACATAATTAAGTAAATAAAAATAAGAGTTGTGTTAGTTCAAACTTGCAACGATTTTTTCACATGATTTCGGACTTGATTTTTAAAATGTCAAGAGGTATGTCGTTCCAGAGTCTGATGGTCGTGAGGGCGAAAGAGTGAGATAAATAACCAGTACGGTGTAAAGGAGTGAGCAACTTAAGATTAGCCGAAGAACGGAGAAAACGATTATGAAAATCTCCCAGGTATTGAAATTTGTATTTCAGATACTCGTGAGCACATGGATCGTTCATAATTGTGAAAAGGGTGCACAGAGTATTCTAACATATCTGCGCTGACGGATAGGCAGCAAATTATTCTTCGTAATTAGGTCGTATTTACGAAAACCATAAATGTATCTGATGCAGTTGTTAAGTAGACGATCCAATGTATTAAAATGATGTTGAGACAGGTCTGAGTAACCCACATCGACATAATCAATAATCGGTAGAATAAGTGACTGGACAAGTAAAATCAACTGAATTACCTATTCGGACTATTTGTCCCAGGTAAACATACTCGTCAACAACTTCGAGCTTAGTGCTCCCAACAAATACCGGCATAGGTGTGACATGAACATTAAACATAATCTTCGTTTTGTCCATGTTCATCTTAAGACCTATCCGTTGGGAGACACTATTGAGGTCATTGAGCATAGTGCTTAGGTCCTCCAGCGATTCTGCCATAAGGACTATATCGTCGGCAAAAAGAAGGTAAGTGATGTATTCGCCATTGATGTTAATACCGTATCCTTTCCAGTCCAGTAGCTTGAAAACGTCTTCCAATGCAGGGGTGAAGAGTTTCGGAGATATAACATCACCTTGTCTAACAAATCACTGCAGCTAGATAGGTTTCGTACTCTGATTCTGTACTCGGATAGCCATCGTAGCCCTACTGTACAAACACTTCAGCACTTCGATATACCAACAGTCAACTTGGCACCGCTGAAGGGACTGTAGCACCGCCTAAATTTAGACGGAATCAAAGGCTTTCTCATAGTCCACATACGCAAGACAAAGTGGCAGATTGTACTCTTCGGTCTTCTGCACAGGGTGTGTATGTGGTCTATGGTACTAAAGCCTTTTCGGAAACCGGCTTGTTCGGGAGGCTGGAAGTCGTCGAGTCGGCGTGCGAGACGATTCGTAATGACTCTCGAAAACAGCACGTAGACGCGGCTCAGATGGGAAATCGGTCTATAGCTCTTCAAGAGAGCGTTATCGCCTTTCTTGAAGAACAAGACCACCGCACTTCTGCACCACGCCTCCGGAGTAGTGCCACCATGGAGGACGGAATTAAAGAGCTTCTGAAGGACTTCAAGTACCGGTTTTCCACCCGCTTTCAGAAGCTCCGCTGTAATTCCATCCGGGATATCATCGGAATAGTGTCGGATAACACTCACTCTTGGATCGATACTCACACTTGCATGTGACTCCAACGATGACGTGTACAGCTGCCCATAGAACCTCTCAATCTCACTCAAAATCTCAGGTGTCCCGGAAACGATGCTGCCACACTCGGTCTTCAACTTTGACAGTTGGGTCTTTCTGGCAGATAGATCTCTGGCAAGGACTTTGAAGCCTTGGTTCCGCTCGATTGCTTCTTCAATACAAGCTGTATTGAAGTAGCGTAAGTCCCGCTGCATGCATTTGGAGGCCTGTCTATTCAGTTGCCTGTATGCTGTCAAATCTGTTGAAGACTGCAGCTTCATTTCCCGTCTAACAGCCATGAGATTAAAAGTGTGATCGGAGAGGTTTTGTGTTCTTCTGCGACAGATCTTGCAGAACTTAGCTCCAACCGTATGGACAGTTTCCACGAGCTTATCATTTATATCGCCCACTTCATTGCAGTCTTCTAGGCACTGAAAACTGTTTTGTAACTCGAGCTGAAATGTTTCGGCACTTTGGACTAGAGCACGAGGGGGACGGAGCGTAGGCTTCATTAGACAAGACCTCTCCAACTTAACGTTTAGGTTCAGTGTGCCTCTAACCATTCGGTGATCGCTGCCGGTTTTCACCTCGCGATCACTGAGACATCACTGAACAGTTGTCGTCTGGTCGTCATAATGAAGTCAATCTCATTTTTTGTCGGACCGTCGGGGCTCGGCCAGGTCCATTTCCTGTGGGGCCGCTTCTGGAAGAAAGAGTTCATCATAAAGAGTCCCTCCTTCTCCATGAAGTCAGCCAGCTGCTGGCCTCTTGGGTTCCGTTGCCCTATTCCGAATTTCCCTACTTTCAGCTCACCGTTTTCTCTTGTGCCTAGTTTTGCGTTGAAGTCTTCCGTAACACCGTATAGTGGGTTTTGGAGGAATGCATGGCTCTAGAGATATTCTCATACATTTCCTCCACCTCCTCATCGGGGTGTGCCGAGGTTGGTGCGTAAACCTGTATGACCTTCAGCGAATAACGTTTGGTGATTCTGAGTATAAGGTACGCAACCCTCGTCGACCGGGGACTGGGGGCCGTTTCTTCGTAACTTTATTCATTGAGGGGGTATATTGCCATAGTTGCCACGCTTGGCGAGCGAGTTGGCAACCGCAGTTTTTTTTATTGTGATATTGCTGTTATCAGGAAGATGCTGCTGCCCATCTCCTGCCTGTTTCCCACTGTCGCCTCTTACGACAGCACCGGGAAGATATGAGATAGTTAATATTCTTACACCGCCGCTACACAGTCACTTACTCAGCCTTACTGATTTCAGACGTTACTTTGTAGAAATTCATTACATAAAGGATGTGAAAATGAATAAGCCTATGTGTACATTGTCTAGTTCATCGTACAAGAAATATTTTAATTAAAGCATAAAACGCTAACAACCCAATACCACACAAGTATTCATGGAAAGATATGCACGAGTGTTGTCGGCCAGGACTCTATCTAAGTGGGGTCGTGCCTTATCTGGAGATTTAACTCGAGAGTACTCGGGCAGTCAAGATTCAGAGGACACTTTCCAATTACCTGACGCTTACCATCAGATACTTACGCACACCCACTCGTTTTAAATTGAGGCCTTTTCTCCTATTTTAACCATCAAAGCTTTACGGGGCTTTTTTCAATTTCTTTCAAATATTAACTGATGTTTCAATTCACAACATAAAACCATTTCAAATATTTGCCGGGTTTATAAATAAAAAAAACTTCAAAGCAATTCAGAACGGAAGCAGATTAGCTAAATTTTATAACTGTGTTTAGATTACATTATTAAAAATTTTTTTTAATATTTAAAAGTTTCTTTATTTAGTAAAGAGTAAAGTTATAGTATATATAACATGCATACGTCTAACCGCTGTTCAGAGACGTCTAATTTATCAAATGTATTCGAATATTCCTCAAACATGCAGATTCCTAACGATGTTTTCCTTCACAGTTGAACACGTGCAGCCGGTGACGTCACGGCTTTTTTCATACTCTTCGCGTGTGCGCATGCATGTACGTGTGAGTGTGTGAATGCGTGTGCGCGTGCGTGTGCGTGTGCGTGTGCGTGTGCGTGTGCGTGTGTGGGTGAATATGCGTGTGCGTATGTGGGTGCGTGTGCGTGTGCATGTGCGAGTGTGTGTGCGTGTGCGTGTGCGTGTGCGTGTGCGTGTGTGTGTGCGTGTGCTTGTACGTGTACGTGTGTGTGTATGTGCGTGTGCGTGTGTGTGCTTGTGCATGTGTGAGTGTGTTTGCGTGTGCGTGTACGTGTGAGTGTACGTGTGCGTGTGCGTGTGCGTGTGCTTGTACGTGTACGCGCGCGCGCGCGCGCGCACGTGTGTGTGTGTGTGTGTGTGTGTGTGTGTGTGTGTGTGTGTGTGTGTGTGTGTGTGCGAGTGTGTGTGCAGAGTGTGTGTGTGTGTGTGTAGAGGGCCTGTGATTTACCAAAAATACACAAGCCCAATGCTCCACTATGTCCCATAGTTAGCCAAATCGATTCACCAACTTACAGATTGACTCAACACTTAGCGAAAATACTCACACCGCTCAGGGGACATACAAGAGCACACATAAAGGATTCCTACCATTTTGTCAGCGAGATTAAAGACCTACATCTGGCAGACAATGAAACTATGGTCAGTTTTGATGTGCAGTCTCTGTTCACATGCTTACCTGTTGAAGACTGCATCTCGATTGTAACTAGAAGGCTGGAGGAAAACAACATGCCCATAGAATATGCAGTATTACTCAGACACTGCCTTACATCTGGCTACCTATTGTGGAAGGAGGAGTTCTACAAGCAAGTAGATGGAGTGGCGATGGGCTCACCATTGTCGCCGATATATTCATGGAAGACTTCGAGGAGAAAGGCCTACTTACTTCTCTCGTAAATCCAAGATTCTACAAGCGGTACGTAGACGACATTTTCACAATTCTACCTTTAGATAAAGTAACTGCATTTTTAGACCATCTTAACTCCATAAATTCTAAAATTCAGTTCACAATGAAGTTAGAGGCAAATAACTCTTTAGCTTTTCTAGATGTGTTAGTAATTCGGAATCCTGATAACACCTTGAGCCACACTGTGTATAGAAAAAAGACCCATACAGATAGATATTTAAACGGTGACTCTCATCAACATCCTTCACAGTTAGCTACCGTGGGTAAATCTTTGTTTCAGAGAGCACGAGGGATCTGTGACAGTAAACACCTGGCCGCCGAGCTCCAACACGTCAAGCAAGTTTTGCACGACAATAAGCTTCAGGTCCCGCGCCTACGTCACAGTGAACGAGTGAAGCCGATAACAGTCGAGCGAGTGCCTGCTGTACTGCCATATGTCAGAAGTGTCACTGACTAGATTGGCTACATCCTGAAGCGTGCTTCTATTAAAACATATTTCAAGCCGCCGAAGATTATTCAGTTTTTACCATCAGTCAAGTGTAATGTCCCTCTGCTAGATGCAGGAGTGTACAATCTTGATTGTGAATGTGGTCTCTCTTATATAGGTCAAACTAAAAGATCAATAAAAACCCGCGTTAAAGAACACATAGCTGATGTGAAGAATCGACGCTCCGGGAAGTCTGCAGTCTGTAAACATGCACAGGATCGCCCCGGTCACTACATTAGATTTGATAGACCACAAATCCTCGCTAAAGAACACTGATTCCTTCCAAGGATGATTCGCGAGGCTATTGGAATAAAAAAAAATCCTAATTTCAATAGAGAAGATGGCTGGGTGCAACCATCTGCTTGGGATCCTATAATTAATAAAATTAAATCCCAACCCAAGCATACAACTGCAAGACTTCAAGATACTGTAAGTTCATACTGCGTAGATCGGAACAAAAATTAATAATTTTTAATCTGGAGGTAACCGTGGTTAACTATGACATTGGGACGTCAAATACCTCAGTCCTCCCCATAGACTTAGAATATACTAGCGTATAGACCTCCAGACAGCCCGAAAACGCGTGACCAATTTTGATTTGTCATTGTGTGCGTTAGCTAGTGATGTATATTTTACTTACAAGGACTATTGAAAAATTATTGTTAAGGAAGCGGTAAAAAGATTATAAAAAATTGTTTAGTGCATGAAGTTGAATAACTTCAAAAATTAACTGAATTTTACCATGATAGTTCTAATATAATTAAAAAATATTCATATAACATGTTCCTGGGAATAAGCTGAACCTACCTGCCTTTTGTTGGATTTTAATTCAAATGTATAAAATCCCAGGTGACTTTACCGAAAAACTTAAAAAAACTCCCCAATAATCAGATCAGAATGTTGTATTTTCGAGCTATGATCTTTGGAGAAAAATATTTACTGCCGTGGGCAGTTTCCCCGGAATTTATTTTTTAACATATTGTTAATATAAATAGGTAGACACTTAACTAAGTATATACCTATTTATATTTTATAAAATGTTTTTATGGGGAAACAAAAAGGGGACACAGGTACATAATGGCTGCTTTATTTTTCATATAAGTATTACTTGTGATAATTACAAACATTTAATAATTAATAATTAAATAGATTATAGAAGTTTATTTTAACATTCGAATTAAGTATGAATGTAAACTTAATAATTTAAGGAAGGAAACTTGTAGGAATCAGTTAAATAAGATTGCTCTGTTTAAAGGCCAATATGTTTGCTTCATGTTTATATTCTTTCATCTGTCCCTGAAAAGTATAAAGTAGTTATAAACTTATTATCATTTTAGCTGCATGAATTTAAAAAAAATAATGATCTTAACACAGTTAAGTGCACTAAGTGTCTGAGGATACAGATGCACTCTCTATTCTCTCAATCTCGGTATGTTAAGAAAATGGTCACTCATTCATGGACTGACCACGGCAAGTGCACTTAATTTCGCAGATCTATTGATCTGCGCAGCTATTACTAACCACGAGTTCCTCTTCTCTGACTAACATTGTAGGGATGAACCACGCTATTTAAGCCCTTGCGACAATGTCGTCGGCCATCAAGCATGAATCGGGCATTGACCGTTGTGAGTATCAAATACTATGGAATTTATACTATCACATCTCATGCGCGGTCGTCTAGTAGCGCTTGAGGAGCATTCCTAAATATCTATACCTAACTACGCTAAAAGTTTTATCGTTATGATTTGGGAATATAATCCGAAGTTCTGAAGCTCCGCTCAACCCCTTGGGGAAAATAGCATGATGCTATGAATTTTGTACTAGTGTGACCGTGAGGCTGTGCGGTTGGTTAAGCAAGGTTATACATTTATTTTGGTTGATAAATAGATACTTAGTTGGGTTCATAATGGCTTAAAGAGAATAATCTCAAGATTTTTTTGTCTTTAATGTACTACAGTTTTATAATGTATGAAAATCTGTCTCTATATTTATCAAAAGTTTTGAAAGTTATATTTTTGAAGTATTATTATTATTTGACGGCTCCCTGGCGCAGTGACTTAGCAATGTGTTGTTGCGCTGGGGGCCGCGGGTTCGAATCCCGCACGGAACAAGTATTTGTATGGCCTACAAATAATTGTTCCGGGTCTGGATGTTTGTCCTTGTGCAATTTGTGTTTGTAAACTGCCTCCACGATACAGGAGAAAATCCTAGTGTGGGGTAACGTTTTTTTAAAATAATAATAATAATAATAATAAGAAGAAGAAGGATTGAGGACCGTATCGCAAAGGCAAGGGCCCTCATCGGCAGACTGATAAGCTTCAGGTCGGGCAATAATAGGCCGAGAATTGTGCGCACCGTCAGGATGGCGTTTGCTGGGACAAATGTCAGTTTGTCCCAGCCGGATATAACGCAAAAACTGACGGAGCGCATAGACGACCTGAAGCAGAGAATCGCTGCTTGGGGAAAGCGGATTCGGCGATATACCGAGAGGTCAAGACGGTTCAACCAGAATCGTCTCTTCCAGAGTGATCAGAAGAGGCTCTATGAGTCATTGGAGCGACCAATGGTACGTGGAACGGGCCCAGCACCGAATCAGGCCGACACTGTCGCATTCTGGCGTGGCCTGTGGTCAGAGCCCGTAAACCACAGCGAGGGCCCTTGACGGAAGTTGTGGCGAGTCAGTGCGAGTGTTACGCCCATGGACCCCGTCATCATAACGCCGGATGACGTAGCTGAGGCGGTCCGTAGGGCCCGAACTGGAAAAGTCCGGGACTGACGGACTGCATCACTACTGGCTGAAGGGGTTCGTGGTGTGTCACGCTGTACTTGCCCGACAGTTTCAAGAGGCTCTCGACCAAAAGTCGCTCCTGAGCCTCTTCACTACTGGGATCACTCATTTGGTTCCTAAAGACCATGATTCCACAGACCCAGCAAATACCGCCCCATTACGTGTCTACCCACCATATAGAGACATTGACATCCATTTTGAGTACGCGAATCATTCGTCACCTGGATTTAAATCAGGTGATGTCGCGCGCTCAAAATGGATGTCGGGCGGTGGTCGTGGAACCAAGGAACCACCTCATTGACGCGATCATTGGCAAGTGGTTAAACGCAACTGTCGGAACCTCTCCGCCGCCTGGATAGACTATAAAAGGCATTCGATCTCGGTGCCCCATACATGGCTAAAGAGGGTCCTCGAGCTGTACAAGATTGACTGTACAGTTAGAGACTTCTCGGGCAGTGTATGGGCAATGGGTACAACTTTGTCATCTAGGCGAGCGGATGACGGATGCGGAAAGCCACATAAGGATAAGAAGGTATCTTCCAGGGCGATTGTTTGAGTCCAATCTGAGTTTGTTTCTCCTGAACCCTCTCAGTACATTACTGGAGGATCCGGGAGGATTTCAACTCGAAAGGAGGTACAAAAGTGACCCACCTTTTCTATATGGATGATCTCGTTATTCGCCTCCAACCGCTCCCATCTTATGAAATTGCTAAACATCACTTGTGATTTTAGTAATTCTATCAGAATGGAGCTGGGACGGATAAGTGTGCGTCCTCCATGTTGAAGGGGAAGGTTGTTAACTCTGAGGCATAGACTTATCTATGCCCATCAACATAAGGACCCTTCTGAGGCTGAAACATACCGATACCTGGGTATGTCACAGAGCATCGGTATCGATGAGGCGGGTATGAAGCAGTCAGTTTGCGATATGTTTTATGCACGCTTGACCAAAGTGCTTAACAGCCTTTTGTCGGTGTGAATAAGACACACGCATATAACGGTTGGGTCATGCCTGTTCTCATATATACCTTTGGCATACTTAGGTGGACTCAAACTGAACTTAACGCCCTGGATAGAAAAGTCCGCACTACTATGACGTCCCATAGGATGCATCACCCGAGATCGTCGATTGCGAGGCTGTACTTGCCGCGGAAACATGGTGGGCGTGGCTTTTAAGCGCGCTTACCATGCATAATCGCGAAGTGTGCAGCCTCCGTAATTACTTTCTGACGAGATCGGATGATCCATTCTACAGGGACGTCATTTCTTGTGATAAAGGACTTACCCTCTATCCTTAGCTAACGAGCATGGCAAGACCCGGCAGTACATAGCATTTCCGACCGGGAGACCGTATGGAAGGAGAAGGAGCTCCACGGAGGTTCTACAAGGCTCTACATGTGCCTTTCGTAGACACAGTTGCCTCCCTCCACTGGCTACGTTTGGTGACCTCTTTGGGAAACCGAGGGTTTTGTCTGTGCGATACAGGATCAGGTTATTAAGACCAACAACTATCGGAGATACATCCTGGGATGGCACCGTCGACATCTGTCGAGCTTGTCGCCATCCCGGTGAGTCACTTAGGCATGTCATCTCCGGTTGTTCGGCGCTTTAACTCTGAGTACTTGCACAGGCACAACTTAGTAGCCAGAATTCTACACCAGGAGCTCGTTTGAAATACGGTCTCGTGGACCGGAAATTGCCGTATTACAAGTACTTGCCGGAAGCCGTGCTTGAAAATGATCGCGCCAGGCTCTACTGGGACCGGGCCATCATCACAGACAGGACTATTCTTGCGAATAAGCCTGATATTGTGCTGATGGACCGGGCACAGTCAAGGATATTTTGGTCGACATCACCATTCCATATGACGAGAACCTCGTGAAAGCCGAAACAGATAAGCGAACAAAATATCTGGACCTGGCTCACGAGGTGACCGACATGTGGGTGGACTGCCGACCGAAATTATACCTGTAGTCGTCTCTGCGAACGGGTTAATCCCAGTCAGCCTCTCGGGTCATCTGAGGCGACTGGGACTCCGTGACGGACCGCTCCAAGCTCAAATGCAGAAGGCGGTGCTCCTCGATACCGCCCGCATCGTCCGCCGGTTTCTCTCCTTTCCCCTAACCTCGGCCGTTTGGTCTCCTGCCGAGGGTTTCCATCTGGTTGGGTTTTATTTATTTATGTATTATTTATTTATTTATATTATTTATTTGTTTATGTATTATTTATTTATTTATGTATTATTTATTTATTTATGTATTATTTATTTATTTATGTTAGTATATTAAATATATGTTTATGTTTATTTATTATTTCCTTTAAAATATTTATTCAGCCCAACCAGATGAGAATACTATATAAATACCCCACAATAATAATAATAAATAATGTAAAAACGACTCCTTTTAATAAAATTGTTTTTATTCTACTTTTTCTTTTATACTTCTCAAGAAAATGTTTGCTCCAAATTGTTGAGTTCTTCTTTGCATTCCAACCAACCCGTCCAATGAACCTTAACCACTTTTTATAATTATAGAATCCGGAGGGAATCTGTTTGAAAAACGGCAAAATAAAATTACATTTTAGAACGCAAACCGAGTATTTATTTTCTTGTTGTGTAGGCAAGTCTATCGATTTATTATAAACATTCAAGATAAATATCGACATCAATTTTGATATAGTTGAGTCAATCCCTAGCGTACATGTAAAATATTTTGTATAAAAATGTATTTACCAAATTCATGCAAATTATCAACAACGTGACTTTTTTCTTTGCAAAATATAAAAATTAACAAAATAATTGAATATATTCTATATTTTAAACAGTATGTAACATAAATTTTAACCAAAAATAAACGCGTCATAACATTGACGACGTCTTGAGAATTTACCTGTGATATGTGAAATTATCAGGATTATATCTATAATTAACAGCACAGTCACTCACGGAACAATTAACCATTTTGGAAAAAAGTTACTTACTAAAAATAACCACTATTATACTTTAAAAAATTACAAAATATCTCGGAGCTATTTCTTGCGTGCCGAATTGTGCCGACCTGTCATTCAAAATCGGTTACAGAGTCATGAGATTTGGTATCCTTTTCTATCTTGCATTTTTGCCATAAGGAATTTTCTTCTCCCTTGCACACTATGTTGGTCTATACGCTAGTATATTCTAAGTCTATGGTCCTCCCCGTGACCATGGGTGCTGTAAAGTACTCGAAACGTCGGGAATATAAAATATGTTAATATACGCGATAAAATCCGTAAAACTAGTTTTATTTAAAAAGACACCTGGACTCTTATGGGCTAAAGAAAAAGAAGAATATGGTAAATTTCTTTAGCTACAGGAAATAGTGATTTTAATATTGCGAATAACCACATATTTTTTCATTGCCGTGTAATGGCGGCGCAAGAATATCCACTATCCCATATCGTCCCGTGGGTGTCGTATGGGGCGGTAGAGGGAAATGAAACAACACGCCTGCCAAGCGTATCAACTATGACAAATATCCCCCTAATGAGGCAATCTATGGTAAGGCCTATGTTTAGCGATGAACTGTGATAGGATTTAATGATGATGATGATGATTATGATGATTCTGTGAGAGTTAGCTCCTTATTTTTACGAATATCAAAATTTATCGTATTCCCCACACTTTTTATAATTTTTACCGTTTAAGGCCTTAAGTGCGGTTGAAATGCCTAAATTCTTGGATATTTAAGTTAAAAAATCACTATACCTGTTCATTTAATCCGCAAAGAAAAAATACAGGGTGACAGAAGAGTATTTAATAAATGTTTTTAATTGAACAAAATTGTATTTTTGTCAATCCCTTATTAGAAAAAAAATCCCCAAATAGTACCTATCTTTGTCATATTTTGCAAAATTTCTCCAAAACGGCACAAGCTCTTTAAATAGTTTTTACACTAAAAAAAAGGTCTTAAAAATATTAATATTTTTAATTGAGAGTTTTATTTTTATTCATGCAAGGATGCTCCGTCAGAGCGGTGGTAGTGAGCCAGATGAGGCACTCGAATCAATTAAACGGCAGGAGTGACAAAACTGATCAGAACAGAAATGCACGCAAACGCGTTACGCGAGTAATCCTGGGGTTTTCGAAGCCTGAATCCAGTGACAGGTAGAAAGACTCACGTACAGACTTATACAGATAATTCCCGGGCACAGGTGCTTCGGTGATTATCTATATAAGATCGGATGCTAAGTGACGGCAAACTGCTTCCACTGTGGTGGGCGGGACCAGGACTCCGCGTCCCGCAAGCTCGAGGTGTGCCTAGAGTGGGAACGGTAGCGAGTGATCCTGATGAGCCGGATCGGTCTGAATCTCACCTTGGCAGTAGTCGTGTCTCGCGATGCTGAGCGGAGATTAGTTATGGAGGGCGGTAGCCACTTTCTGTGAGTCCGTTAAGGTCCAGATGGAGGCTGCTGAGTGGAAGCGGAAGAGGAGAGATCCCGCTCGAAGAGGATGTCGCCAAGGCACTTGTCACTGACCTCCCCCTTGATGATGGGGTAGAAACCGGGCCTCTGGAATAACTAGTATTGTACCCCCGAGAAGGACAATGACTCGGATATGGTTCTGAGACATAGTGATAACACTCTGAGGGTGGTGGGGGCAACAAGTACTACCCCCGGGACTTATTATTAATAAAGCAAATCAAGAGAGGTCCTCCGGTTGTGTTCCTAACGGAGATCCCGGGACTCTTCGTATACGCTGATGGTGCCTACCATGGGGTTATACGTGGACCCGGTATCAGTCCGGTATAACATTCCTGCTGCCCTCTGCTGTATTCATGATAATTTTCCCACGATAATAAAGCTTTTCTCTTATACACGTAATCAGCTCGCTTTGCATATTAACGTATACCAGTCTATTTGCATAGATTAGTATTAAATATATGCGATAATTGCGTAATTCTCGTTTATAGTTTGGAATTATAGTTTGTCCTTGCTTACCCACCTTGTTAACCGACTTCAAAAAGGAGGAGGTTCTCAATTCGAATGTATGTTCTTTTTTTTGTAAGTATGTTACGCTATATATTCGTAGATTGAGAAACAATTTTGATGATTCTTTTTTTATTAAATAGGTTATACTTCAATGGTGGTCCCATATTGGAGACAAAATTCCACCACTAAGGGTAGCAAATAAATAACTTCTTTTTTAGCAATTTGAAGTCGGATTTTACTTTTTGTCAAAAGTTATAATTATTTACCGATCTATCATTGTCCGATGGGACGGTATTCCAACACAACTGGAGAGAGATCAGGTGCAGGGCCTACAGCTTTACGTGCTTTCCGAGGCACGAGGTGAAACACTGCCAACTTTCTGACTTCGGGCTGCTACTGAGAATTTCTTGACAGAAAAACCCAATAACTGATTTAAGCATGACCCAGTATTCGAACCCTCATGATCAGCAACCGCATTTACGACCACTAGACAAACGAGGTAGTTACTAAAGTAATAAGATAGAGATCGGGTAATAAATGGCACAGACAGGACGATCAACTTCAGATTTAACTAATCCCCGCCTTGAAAAAGGCTAAGAAGGAAACGCTTCTGGAATATTTAATTTTGTCTTCAAAAATGTCTTCATTGGTAAAACCGTGAACTTTTTATCTCTTTTATTAAGTCAAAAAGGACTTCGTTTTAATGAAGTTATAGTTAAATGTTGAATATTAAGCAGTTTTTTTACGATTGTGAAAATATAATGAAATAAATCGAAAAAATTATAATTAGCCGTTTTTATAAATAACTGTACGTTATGTTTTCGAATGTTAATATATTAACATACATACATGACATACATAAACACTCACGCCTGACACCCAGAGGAGTAGTCAGAGACTTGCATTTGGCATGACTTTGGCACAACTCTCTCGCTTCCCTTACACACATATGTCCACGCATACATGCTTGTCGGTTAATAATAATTGGGTCGCTAGTTAATAATAATTATTAAATTATATTTTAATATTATTCTTCTTTACTAGCATCTTAACCACTGCTGGTCATGTGTGTCTTCTTTAATAAGGAGAATTTTTTTGGATTAAGGGTAACAAACCAACAAAGTCAACCTGAAGGTAAGTGGGTGCTGTGGCCCATAGACATCTACATCTATCCTCGATTAAGAATCAAAATGCAGATGCATTGTCATCCCTGAAGACTAAGATAAAATACCTCTTTTTCAGTCAAAAGTAGCAGCACTAAGCTGTTATTTTGTGCTGTTATTCTGTAAGAGCGTGGTCCTGCCCCGGTCGAGCCAATCCATTCATTCTATTATCGTTTTAGCTATAGAAATAGCTGTAGCATAGCTGTACCACGTAAAAAAACTAATATAATATTCACCACTTTTATCTTTAGGGTTTGATTTAATCCCCACGCTTGGCAATCAGATTGGCGATCGTTTCACACCTTTGACGCTATTCCCCGTCACCGGTCTGGATATTTTACGCCTGATGTAAAGAGATGGTGACACCGCTATGTATCGGAAGCCATAAGATCTTCCGCACTTCCCATAGTCACTTCCCATACTCAACGGAGAGTAGCCATCTGCGCAGGACAGGATTATAGAGAGCAGAGCAGGTGCACTCAGGAATACAAGTGTATTCCCGAGTGCACCTGCGCTCTCTATTCCCTCACTCTCATAGTCCTATCGGACGGTTAACCGAAACGAGAGATCAGATGCACGACCAACGGCTTTACGTGCTTTCCGTGGCACGGGTATGAGACACTGCCAACTTCCTGACTCCGGGCAGCTACTGAGAATTTCTTCACGGAAAAACTCAATAACTAATATTTTTTTTTGTTAATAATATATAGTAGACACCTCATAATTTTTGCGTTCCGTCGAGACATAATAATCAGTATACTTCAATGATTGTTTAATATATGTTCGCCATCGGCTCGGTATGCCAAGAGTATGTTGCATCGCTTTTGTAGCGACCAATCAATAAACGGCCTAAATAAGTTTTTTATTAAAAACAGTAGTAATACACTTCTATTTCTGTTTCTGTTTCTATTGATATTAAAGTTATTTTCTTACATTATTTCTATAGCCTGAAACAATTTTACGAAAACAAAACAATAGTTACAACGAATTAGCTACAATATATTTTGATGTCGCCGCCTTTTGCTGGATTATTTTTCTTTTAAGTTCGGCGCGAACTAAGAAGAAGATAAAGATATTATTGGCGGAATGTATGTCACGTTTGCTTGAAAATGTCGTCGGCCAACTTTCTTGATTATCCACATGTGGTGCGAATATCGAAAAATAGGCGCTTCTTTTCCTCCTTTACGTATGAGGGTGTTTGTGTTATGATTATAACTATGATAAGACTGGTCCATAAAAATAATATAAATATATGTAATGAAATGACATTTCATTAAATTTAATTTTCCGCGCTTCGCGCGTGTATTAGGTTGTCTATGGAAGTGAGTAGAGGGCGCATCGGAGTGACGCGCATTTCAATGGCGGATGATGTTCAGATTATTTTGTGATTTTATTGTTATAAAAAACTTATAGAAAGATAAATGGAAGGATATAATTGAGGAGGCGATATTAGTGAACTTTAAATGTCGTTTCTTTGTATTTTCAGGTGAGATAAAAGTGTAATTCTCATAGTTTGTTGTAATATTGTAAAAGTAAGTGTGTTAAATAAAACTTTGTATTTTCAGAGAAACAATTTGTGTTTAATAGTGAAAATCCTCAATAATATATCTTATATATATATAGGTATTTAAGTGTATAAAACTCAAAACTATATTGTACAATTTAGACTGGTTTCAAAATCTTATTTCTATGTACCACCAAAATGCTTAGAGGAATGATAATGAAACAAAAAAAACGCATAATAATTATAAAAATGTAGACGACGAATTTTTTCACGAATAAAATTAAAGTTTAAAAAACTAAAACAATACGCATTGCTATTGAGTTGTAATGATCCTTGTGAAAATACTAGAGCACAGTTATATTTTTTTTAATCCTAGTGATCCTGTTCAGGATACTAGGATAAAGTTATTAAATTATTATATTGTCTTCGGTCCTCTTTTTATAGTATAAAGGTGACAAACGAGCACACAATCCACCTGATATTAAGTGGTTGCTGTGGCCCATAGACATCTACATCTATCTTCGTTTGAGAATTTAAATGCAAATGCGTTGTCAGCGGTAAGGACCAAGATAGAATGCCTCTTTTCCAGTAAAAAGGGTCTCCGGTTCTCTACACTCACCACACGAAACACAGCAGCATTAAGCTGTTATTTTACGCTGGTATTCTGTGAGAGCGTGGTCCTTCCCCGGTCGAGCCGACCCATTCGTGCTAAAACTATACTATTAATATAACTACAGCAAGGCTCTACCACGTAAAAAACGTCCTTGATACGAGTGCATATTTTCAAGTCAATCGGTCGTCTACAAGTTGTTGAAAAATACATTAAAGGATTCCGTTGCATAGATAGATAGATAGATACACTCGAAGCTAATAAAAGCGTGTTAAAAATAGGTTTACTATTCTAACTGTTCAAAGTGCATAGACCGTCAGTCCAATGGAGCTTTCGACTATCGACACTTTTGTCGTTTGATTAGAGAGTCTACCATCCAATCCAATTTATTTCTGTTAGTATCACGTAACATGGGTTAGGGTATATTAAAAAATATATGTTAGTCCCATCAACGCGTCCTTGGTGTCATTATCATCATCATCATTACAGCCTTTCACAAGTCCACTGCTGAACATAGGCCTCCCCCAAGTTATGCCACAAAGCACGGTCCTGAGCCACCTGCATCCATCGACTGCCTGCATGTCTTACCAGGTCGTCACCCCATTTAGTGGGGGTCGCCCTACACTTCGCCTACCGGTACGAGCCTGCCACTCGAGAACTTTTTTCCCCATCGGTTGTCGATTCTTCGAGCTATATGGCCGGCCTATTACCACTTCAGCTTACTAATACGTTGGGCTATGTCGGTCAGTCTGGTTCTACTGCGGATATCCTCATTCCTAAGTTTATCACGCAAAGAAACCCCAAGCATAGCCCTCTCTATAGCTCGCTGAGCAACCTTGAGCGCCCTCATACGGCCAGCAGTGAAGACCACGTCTCAGATCCATAAGTCATCACTGGCAACACGCAGTGGTTGTACAATTTGTCCTTGGTGTATCTAGCTACAAAAAAAGAAAGATTATCATTCTTCGCTCTACTTGTATCGGAGGCAGATCTCAGCCATGGTTTGGTCACTCCTGTAAAATTGCATGACGCCATAAGCAGGAGTGCTACCGAGCCTGGGCTGACGCATCAACGTCTCGGGATGCAAACACCAGCACTCAAGAGGTATAATTACACCTCCAGGTCCTTCAAAAGTATTATTTCCAGGGCAATGTTAGAGCATATCGGCAGGATGGGTGAGAAACTAGTACGACTTCCTTAGGGAACACGTGCATTCTGGTCTCGCGCCAAGGCTGTCCAAGGGAACTTCTGTCAGCCATCTCAGCCATCTTTGCACAGGGAGGTCGACTCACTGGACCATGCCACAAAGGAGAAAGCCGATCTGCTAGGCTCTCCCTTTGCGTCCAAATCGACTCTCGATAACGGTGGGAACACACCGCCGAACATCTCGCGGTGTGAGTGCTCCATGCAGAATGTGCTCTTTACACAGCGCTCGGTGCGCAAAGCACTCCTCTCCCTAGATATAAACAAGTCGAGTGGGCCTGATGGAGTCCCACCTAATGTGCTGAAGACATGTGCTCCGTAGTTGGCACCGGTTTTAACGCATCTTTTGCGGTACTATTACTCCCTAATAGAAATGCCAAAAAAAACTTACATTCGATAAATGATAGTATAACATCTCGTTTACCGTTACCGTTACAGCCTATTAAAGTCCACTGCTGAACATAGGCCCCCACATAGATTTCCTCATAGGGGATATTTGCTATAGTTGCCACGCTTGGCAAGCGGGTTGGCAACCACAGTTTTTTTTTTTAGTCGTTATTAAGAAGACGCTGCCGCACATCTCTTGATTTGTTTCCCTCTGTCGCCACTTACGACACCCACGGGTGTTGGTTGGTGGATATTCTTACAACGCCAATGCTCATCTCGTTTACAACAGACGTAAACTCCAGCTAGATTTTTGACGGGCAACAGCGTGAAAGGTGCGAGAAAGCCGATACTGTGATTGTCAACATAACTGTCAGGTGTGACGATTAAGGCTGTTTGCCAAGGCTTCCTACAGTGGGAGAAGCCCATGTCCGGCAGTAGATTTTTATGGGTTTGTGCAACACAAACACAAGCGAAGCCTAAATCACACTATCAAAGTTCTGAAGTACTGCGCTATATATTTTAAAACAGCTTTTATACTACGAAACTGACCGGCGAGTGTACAAAATTTTGGAGTCACGTAGTTGAGTATTTTACTAAAATAATTTTTAAATTAAAATTTTAATAGTATCCTAAAATAGAAAATATTTTCGCTATGATATGCGAAAATTCAACGTGGAAAAACCATTTTCTTTATTAAAAATTTAATAAAGCTCCCATGAAATTTTTACAAATTTATATAAAACTCAAAGGTTTATAATAAAGTATGCCATTGTAAAATTATGTTATTCAAATATTACCGTCTCTTTATTTAACCAACGAGTAATCGTATTGGTGTAGCTATATTATTCATGATGAAAGACCGAGTTAGCTGGGCTATACACCCAGTAGTTGGGCGATTTCATTTCCTTATCCTCGCGAGGGCACATATGAAAAAGGCATTCTAAGTGCACTTTAAAAAACCGTATAACGAATCTTCTTTTTCATCATTATCAGCCCGTAAAAATCCAATGTGACATGGCCTTTCCCGGAAGAAAGGATTAACCTTAATTGTCATACTTGGCAGGTGGATTGACGATTACAGTACCAGACGACTCAATCATTTAATTCTGCTGTTCATCACCGATCTGGGTATTTATGTCTGAATTAAACGCGGTGGTTACATTATCATCTATCGAATATTCTAGCTATTGGACCTTAAAATATCTAATGAAGGGTGACGCACCAGTATCCCTTAAACGAAAACTCATGGACTTATGCATCCTCCCCGTCTTGACATATGGCGCCCAAACCTGGTGTCTCACCAAACAGCAGAAGTTCGATCTCGGGGTGTGTCAGCGAGCAATGAAGCGCAGCATGCTAGGAGTCAGACTAACAGACCGATCAGAAATACCACACTGCGCTCCAGAAGCCAAATCACTGACGTCTCCCGTAAATCCGCCAAACTAAAATGGGACTGGGCCGGTCATATCTGCCGTATGTCAGAAGAACTTTGGGCCAAAATTACAACTCGGTGGACTCCTATAAATGGCAGACGACCCCGAGGCAGACCCAGAAAACGATGGCGGGATGAACTGGACTCCTCCATGGAAGACTGGTCCTCCATAGCACAGAACCGTGAAAGATGGAAAGAAGTTGGGGAGGCCTTTTCCCAGCAGTGGGATGTTATGGGCTGATAAGATAAGATTTAACATTTAATATTAAAACAAGTAAATGCAGAACTAAGATAAAAAGTAAAATTGTTTATCTTTTAATAAATAAATGTAAAATAACTTGATTCTATTGAGAGATGTGAAACTTATTAAATACTTACTCATAATTACCTGACATTAATCCATACTACATATAATAAAACTTTAACACGATGTCTGTCTGAACACGCATCACGCAAAAACCTGTAAACCGATTTGGATGAAACTTTCACTGGCAGATAGCTGATGTTATAAGGAGTAACTTAGACTACTTTTATTTAAGGAAAAGAATTAGAAGTCCGCGCAAATAATTAAAACCCATGAAATCGAATCGCAATGAATTCCACGCGGGCTGTAGTGTAGCCCCCACGACAGTATATATTAGTGTTAAGGTAGAATAAGTTTAAGTAGCATAATTAAAGTTCTAGTACCAACAACACGTCTCTATTCATGTAACACCCTTTCGACATTACATGGCGACCCTGCCAGGCGGTGCGCTGGGACAATGCACGCGCACCGCCGCGCCGGGCCTAGTACATAAAAGAAGAAAAGTAAAATATAAATATTACTAAATTAAATATTGAAGACATTAGTGAAACGGTTGAAAAATAAATATTATAACAGAATGGACGCAATACCGGATATGATGAAAAATAAATAAATATGAATACAAGAAGAGGCCACAATAATAAATGACTGAAAAATTAAAAAGTATAATGTATATGAAGTAATATATTTATGTTTAATAGAATTATGAAGGTAAATTAATTAAGAAAGAATGAGGAGAATAAAAAGTAATTTTTAATATAATGATCAAAGACTCAAATTCAAGAAACGGCATATTAATTTAAAAAGGAAAGAAGCGGTTGTACTCCTGGGAGCTTCGTCCAGAAGAAAATGAAAATTGAGCTAAAAAGAACAAAGAAGAAATTAAGAGATAACATCGCACCCGAGTGATTTTTAATTCCATTCAAAACTTTATTAATTGAGATTTTTATGTTGTTTCTGCTATTATCTATGTTTTTAAGTGTATAATTAAGTTGAAAGTATTTATCAGATAATTCACGATTTAATTGATATTTTAATATATTTATTACTGTATCTAAAAAAAAAACATAATGCAATATTAAAAATTAAGTTACGTTTTAAGAACTCGTGTGTGTATTATTTAATATTCAATTTTATTCAGTTACTAGCTGTGCCCGCGGCGTATCTCGCGTATATAGGTTTTACTTGAAGAATTTGACGTTTAGGTAAGAGTATATTAAACAATTTATATCATTACTGTATCAATAAGTAGTAACAAAATAAATCGTTAACTCAAAGTTCTAAGTCGTTTATGATAGAGCTTCTGTGTAAACGACGTTAGAAGTAAGACTTAGCCGGGTCGTACACAAAAAGGTTACGGGGGCTACTAACGCGGGAAAAACCAACATAGAGGTACACTCCTGCAACGCGTAAAGTTTGACCTTGCGCTTTATCTTTATTTACGGTCATCGCATAACACATGCTGACTGGTAAGTGGGAACTGAACACGCTTAAAACTGAAAGGAAAGTTATTTGGTATAAGAGGGATTCTGGGTATATATGAACAATATCACATTTTGTTGCGATTTTGTTACTTCTAGTAGAGTTCCGTTACATAGCTTAGGTGGACATAAAGTGTCTTACCTAGTTTGAAGAGCACCTCCCGCCCTCCCTCAATTGCGTGCACTATCCCCGTCACCACTAATCCCAGCACCACTACTCCCACCACCACTACACTAGGAAAGACGCACCACCGACGACAATACGACACGTGTTTTGCCTCTACACGAGGCATCTTCAGGTGTAGTAGACTCTACGCTGGCTGACCGCTAAGGGAGCGGCGAGCCAAAAACAGCTGCTATTTATAAGACTCGCCGACGCAACCGCTCCCCACTTAAGTAGCGAGCGACGATGCGTTCATAAACAAACAGACAGACAGACAGACAGACAATTCTAAGAATTATAAAAATGTCCTTGTTTAATTATTGTCAGTCCACATAATGATTTCAGTCACAAATATACTACACAATGTACAGAAACAGACACAACATGTTATCACCATTTTTATTATATGTATAGATTTAAAGAGAGATGGCGCTGTTAACATCAATTCTAAAAATAAAAGAGATTAATTGACGCGATTGATACGTTATATAACACATAAGGAACTTATAAATCAGTGCCTGCATAGTAAGCAAAAAGAAAGTTAGATCCTCGCCGAAACCAACGAAATTGTTAATAGCTCTTTCAAAATTTGATTTACCACATAGAGTACTGGGCGGTAAAGAATAAATGAGTTTATCAACACGCAGTAGGGCAGCGAGTAATATAAAGATTAGCATCAAATATGAAAACTCATCTACAGGAGAAGACCACAACGTGCCTTTTTGTATTACATTTGCACAACACCACCATCTACCGATGAAATTAGTTAAGTATTGTACTTTAGATTTAGTTAATAAGGTTAATATATTTGTATATATTTATTACGTTCTTTAATAATTTTGTTTACTGCGTTTTAGGTATAAATATATCATTGTAAAACATTATTTTACATCATTTAATTATGATTTATGATATTAGTTTAAAATGCACTCGATGACTCAACCAACGCCACCATTGAACAAATTCGTACCTATACTTCGTACCCACACTTCAGAATATTTATCATAACTTTTGATGGAATGAGCTGATTTTAATAAAATAAAGACTAAATGTAACACGAAGATACACTTTATAATTTCCTTAACGATTCTTATTACATAAATTAGTAGTTTATACGTGATACGTTAAAAAACACTCAGACGGACAGACAGAAAATTCTAAAAATGGTAGAAATGTATTTAATTACTTATTTCTAGTACCTCTCAATCACTTTTATTACAAAAATATAAAATGTACAGACGTCTGCTATTTACTACTGTGTCCTGCAAAACGAATGAAATAATGTAGTAGATTACATTTTTACGTACTTAAATTTACCATGGTTTATCATCAATTAAATTTTTCGTTTAGTTAAAATAACACTGATAATATACTTCGTTGTGTTTTTTTTAAATTGCATTTAAATGTAAGTATTCAATTTGAAAAGGGTTAAAACAATTCGGTATTATTAATAAGTGTTAGATTTTCTTTTCTTTTATAAAGGCAGTGAACCCTAAAGTTATATAATAACGTACTTAAAAATTAAAATTGTTCATTTGAATGTTTAAATTAATTAATGTTTTGTCGTGTAAAGTTGATAGGTGTTACAGTGATTATTCAATTATTTTCTGTAAACGATATAGTAAATATCATATTTCTAACAATATTTTTCGATCCAGGTAAAAGACTAACTTTTAGAATCAAAATGCAGATGCGTCGCACACTTATCACACAAATTTATCTCACACTCCTCCGTACGCAGAATATTCTTAATAATATTAAAAAAGCAACTATATGCTTAGTAATAAATTATAGTTTAAGAAAACTAAAGGAAACCGCTAAACCTTCAATCTTTAGAGCAGGTATACATAAGTTAGATAAGAAAAAAAATCAATACGAAATTTATTGTGGATTTTTACAGGACAGCTAGTAGAAAACGCATCGAACTCAATATGATGCTGTAATCATGCCTTTTCGTTGCTGCATCTCATTGTATTAGTGTATATTGCTATTTTATTGTTTGCTTTTTAGTTGTAATTTTTTATATTATGCGTTGTGTTGTGTGTGAGGAATAAATCATTCATTATTTTTATTCATCAGCCCGTAAAAGTTCACCAGGTAGGATTTGCCTTAATCGTCCAAACGTGGCATGCAGAGTGATTATCGCAGTACCAGATGTCTCGAATCTGTAACGATGCACCTCGTCGCCGAATTGTCATACGCCGAAATACGAGAGATGTTTATGCGGCCATTGATCGGGAGCCATAAGATGTTTTGGCATTTTCCATACACGCCTCTTGTGAAGCCCACGAGGTTATAGATTCTAATGTGACCCACTAGAATCTATAACCTCGTAATTTGAGTGGTAGACAGCCGGCCATATAATGGAAAAACAACAGGAAAGTACAAGTAGGACTAGCGTCCTGAGAGTTAACGATAAACAGTATTAATTACCTGTGATGATAAGTTTTAAACCGACTTCAAAAAGGAGGAGGATTTTTTGTTATGTACTGGAATCTAGTAAAAACTATAGAATACGAGTAAAATGTCAACCAAAATTTCATTACGTGAAGAATACATTTTTGGATTCGTTATTTTTTTAATAGATCAACCAAATCATCTGTTCTAAAAGCTAGGTCTTGTGAGGTCTGGCGCTTGTCCTGGAGTTGAAGAAAGTTTTTCAATAAAAATGTCATTCGCCTGTTGTTTCAAATTATTTACTGTGACAGTAACAACCCTTAATTTCGTGTTTGTCATTAAATAATTAAATAAGATTAACAATTGAATAAAATTAATAATATAAATTACATAAACACTCACGCCTGTCACCCAAAGGGGTAGGCAGAGACTACGGACTTCCATTTGGCACGATCCTGACACACTTCTCTCGCCTCCTTTACATCCATATATCTACGCATACACGCTCGCAAGATTAATATCAATTAAGTAGTACATTAACAATATTCGTAACTAAGTTTGATTAATTTAAATGTTATGGTAAATTTAAGTAAATATTAAATAATTATCGCAGTTACAATCGAAGTAATTCTTCTTCTGTCATTTGTATAATTTCCCGGATATTATGAAATAAAAAACGGTGTTTCTTTTATAAAACTGAAGTGACAAACGAACTTAGTCCACCTGATCACAAATGGCTACTGCAGCCCATGGACAGCTGCAGCGAACTACAAACAAAGAAAGCTACAGATGCGCTGTCACCTCTGAGTACTAAGATGAAAAGCTTCACAGTCTAATTATACTGAGTCTGTGTACCCTTTAGACCGGACCACAGCAGTGCAGGCACTACTATTTTGCAACAGAAATAGATAATAGGATACGTATTCAGACGAACTCTTAAGCAGAGCAGGAGTCCTACCACCTAGTAAAGTATATAGGGTCTGTTTTAATTATGATTTTTGTACGTTAAGAGACATAAGTACTCCTTCACTGCTGCTATGAGAAAGCTCGAGGGCACACAGCGAGCTGTGGAGAGGGCTATCTTCGGGATTTTTCTGCATCATAGGAAATGAGGACATCAGCAGAACTAGAGTAACAGACATAGCTCAACGGATCAATAAGCTGAAGTGGCATTGGGTCGCCCATATAGCTCGAAGAACCAACAAGCGATTGGGAGGAAAGGTTCTCGAGTGGCGGCCTCGTACTGGTAAGCGAAGTGTAGCGCAGCTCCTTAATAATAGAGTGACGACCTAGTAAGTAATGTATGAAGATGGATGCAGGTGGCACAGAATCGTGCTTTGTGGTAGCAGTGGACTTGTGAAGGGCTGTAATGATGAATAATTATGAAGCCATAAGTTATACGGTAAGGTCATTATAACCCGCATATGATAGCCTCGGCGGTCTAGTGGTTGTAAACGAGATTGCTATGCTTGAAGTCCTGGGTTCGAATCCCCAGTTTCATGTTTTAGTTCGAGACAAAATCAGTTACTGGATTTTTCTGACAAGAAATTTTCAGTACAAGCCCGGAGTCAGGCTATTGGTGATGTTTTACCACCGTGCCTTGGAAATCACGTATGAAATCACGCATATGTCCTGCGCCTGATCTCTCACCGGTCATGCCGGATCACCTACCCATCGGACTATGAGAGAGTGAGGAGTAGAGAGTGCACCTGTGCTTGCGCATACACTGGGGCATTATGATCCTTAAAGTTGGAAAAATTTACTTTGCCAATATCCGCTCAATAAAATAAAATGATGTGTCTTACCTAGTTTGAAGAGCACCTCCCGCCCTCCCTCAATTGCGTGCACTATCCTCGTCACCACTAATCCCAGCACCACTACTCCCATCACCAGTACTCTGGGAAAGACACACCACCGACGACAATACGACACGTGTTTCGCCTCTACAAGAGGCATCTTCAGGTGTAGTAGACTCTACGGTGGCTGACCGCTAAGTGAGCGGGGCAAAAACAGCTGCTATTTATAAGACTCGCCGACGCAACGCTCCACTTAAGGTCTTCGCACATTACACCGACTCAACGCCAATCCAACACGCTTCCAACTAGAACTATCGATTCGGTATCAACGAGTCGTCAACGGCAATCAACGCATCGATCACAGTGGACAACTTGGCGTCAATAGTGGGCAGTGCATCGTCAACGAGTGGAAGCGCGTTGTCAACTAGCTCGATCTCAAACAGATCTATCAGTTGTTACTCGAATTTCATCTGAACTGGCAATAATAGCGATGATACTCGATGACGAAAATAAAATAAACCGAAGGAAGAGAAGATAGTTCATGATATGTTGAGAAAAAGAAACGGAAGGAATATTGGAATATCTGGAGACGTTTGCTTGATGACGAAGAAAATTTTACATATATTTTCATACAAGATATTTATTTTATTATATACTAAATATTATTGAGAACAACATCCATATCAGCGGAAGAAAAACTGTAGTAGCCTTTGAGGTAAGACAATAAAAACTGTTGTATAGAATCATATTTATTTTTAATTATATTTTTAATTGAAATAATTTTTAAACATCCAATGCACAGTGACTTTATAATTCTGCAATTTGATCATTATCTCTATTTTTCTGTAATTTAATTTTGTTGTTCGTGCTATTGAGCCAGTAGTGGTATATGTGTTTCGAGTGCTGTAGTCAGTACCTGGAGCTAACAAATCATCGTGGTAGTAATTTTAGTTCTGTCGCTGTACCTCCTCATATTTGGCTTCAGAAACTAAATTAAAAAATTTGATTTCAAAAGTGCTTGATTGTAGTAGTTAATTCACTGTAGCTGAAATAGATAAAGAATTTATCAATTTCATCATGTTGGTTAAGATCTTCAGCCTTTTGTTTCCAAAGAATATTTCATTAAGACCGCACTGGCATTTTCTTCCGATTTCTTTCGTTTAATATTTTTGAGATATTAGAATACAGATTTGATGATTCATACATTAAGATTCTGGACGTTCTAATGTAGACAAAGTTGACGAATCTTGAGAATCATTGATATTTATCTGATGACTACTTATCTCGACAGCAGATGAACTATTTTCATAATCATTATCTGGCTCACTACTTGTATTAACAGACGTAACTGTAGACCGTTCTTTGTAATGTGGTAATAAAAAGACATTTCATTTCATATTGCCATTGTTTTGTGTAGTAGCACCTTGACCACTCTTGGTTTTCTACTTTTTATGGCTCTTAGATGATATTCTTTAAATTTTGCCACGTTTTTTGCATTCTACCACTGCAAACAAAGGATTAAATTATCTGGCGTTATTATAAATAAGTTATGCCATCAAAATTATCTTACCTTTCGATATCATATAGATGTACGTGACAGCCTCCGAATATTGAAAGAGGGCCAATTTCTTTAGGAAAATTTAAGAAAACACTAACATAATGGTTTGAATGCCCTGTTTCATTATTTGAAAGGCTGTCCTCACACCCTGTATAAAGGTTAGATAGTAATTGTATTTTAATAGTTTTGTTTCAGGTACTTGATCAGCGGATGTTCGTTTAGGTCTATAAGTTCAAGCCAGATTAGGAGAAAGCACAATTCGGTTGATATTAAAAGATGTATGTCATAAAAAAATGAAGGGCACATTTATGCCCACACCTACTACTGAGGACTGGAAAATAATTGCTAAGGGTTTCTGCACCCGATGGAATTTTCCAAACTGTATAGGTGCCATAGATGGTAAAGATGTAAACATAATTGCCCCACCTATCAGTAGCTCGTTATTTTATAACTAAAAACATCGCTTTTCCATCGTCCTCATGGCTCTCGTTGATAATAAATACAGATTTATAGCTGTTGATATAGGTGCCTATGGTAGAAATAGTGATAGTGGAATTTATGCATCCTCAGAATTAGGACGAGCAATTAAAATGAATACATTCAACCTACCGATTGACAACCCATTACCTGGTACTGAAATATCAATGCCATATGTTTTCTGGGAGACGAAGCAGCCTTTGAAAATAAATTTATTACGACCATATCCTCGTTTAAGGATCGATTCAGAAAAGGAAAGGATATATAATACACGATTATCACTAGCACGCAAAGTAGTTGAAGATGCTTGTATTTTGTATCAGAAATTTGCAATTTATAATACGAATTTGCATTTACACCAAAGCATGTTGACATTGTGGTCTTTGCTACGTGTATCTTACACAATGTCATGCGGTGTTATAACATACAGCCCTGAACTCGAAGATGAAGTCAATACAGTGCAGAGTTCAGTCAGTAATGATAGGCTGTTAAGTAGACTGGAAGATATAAATGAAACTTCAAATACTGCATTTGAGACGCGAAGCTTGCAAACTATTTTCAATCTTCTGAAGATCAAGTTCCGTGGCAACATTTATCATAAGCTTTCTAAAATGAGCAATTTTAAATTAAAAAAAATTCTAAACTTTGCTAGCTGTTAAACAAACTAAATAAACATTTTTGACGGGTAGTTATTTACATACATGTTTTCTAGGGTGTTAGTAATTGATAACCCTTTTAGTTTTTTTAGGTAAACCTTTTTTTAAATAAATACATATATATAATAAATAAATACACATTAATAGTCATTAAATATGTAAGTAAACATACAAAGAGAAGTTTCATTTACGCGTAATAGCTGAACCTACTATCGGGTTTAACGAGGACGCGAAGTCGCCACCGCTTGCAGCAATAAACAATAATTTAGGTATTTACCTGGTTGAGATAACACGTTAGCAATTTCACACCATGCTTTTTCCTTTTTTAATGTGTCGCTATATTTGGGATCAGCAAGATCGTATAGCACTGGGTATTTACGCACTTCTTCAATTAACTTTTCTTTCTGCATGATTACTTATCGCCAACAAAATGCGTGCACTCTGTTCTGCAACTATACACGAAATGAAGAAGAGAGGGGCGCTGCGGCCGCACCCGGCCAAGACGAGTTGGCAACGCGTCGCCCGCTAGCCGTAAGCACATTGTCGACTCGTGACCAATTCGTCAACAACGAGGGGCAAACGGATCGGTGACAGTCAATAGGTGAACAACGCGTTGACCGCGTCGTACACCTTTAACTTACAAATTGACAAATTCACTCTTAATTAACATAACATAGAGCTTACATTTCAATGCCATACTGTGAGTTGAGTTGGAGTTGAGTCGGCATTGAGTCGGTGTAATGTGCGAATACCTTTTTGTTATTACTAGCGACCGCGTCATGCGATAAAACATGCGACCACCGACGTACGCAGCCGCCTGCTATTAAATTAATAACAAGCCGCTGCGAAACGCCCGCCTACCTTCCAACCACGCAACCAATCGCTAATCACCGTGAAGGTGACGAACAACCATATTGCGAGGCTGTCCGTCATTGGAGAGCAGGTTTAAAGATGTTTAAGAGAGGTGAGTTGGAAACATTTGTTTGTTCATTCAGCAGTGCAAAATTACTATTTTTATTTTTTAATATCTCCAACTGTTCCAGCACACACAGTCGCAGCCCTTTATTACAAGTACGTAAGACTTTAAAGGAGTGGTCGTTGGTTAGGTTGTGTCCAGTGTCCAAAAGATGTTTAGCGAAATGGGATTTATCGGGATTGCAATTCCTGTACGCGGCTAAATGCTCTTTGTAACGTGTCTCGAAGTTGCGACCAGTCTGACCCACGTAAACGGCGTGGCATTCGTCACAAACAATTTTTTTTTTTATAGGAGAGGGGGCAAACGAGCATGCGGCTCACCTAATGGTAAGTGACTACCACCGCCCATGCACAATTGCAACACCAGGGGAACCAGGGGAATTGCAGATGCGTTGCCGGCCTTTTAAAAAGGAGTAGGCTCTTTTCTTGAAGGTCCCAAGTCGTATCGGTGCGGAAAATCGCTGGTGGTAAACTATTCCACAAGGAAGTTTTGCGAGGAAGAAAACATCTTCTAAATCGCACAGTGGTGGACCGCCAACCATCCAGATTGTGTGGATGGTATCGGAGTTCTGCCGCGATGTGCGTTCGTGAAATTTGGCGGCTGAGATTAATCCGAACAATTCCTCAGAGCACTCCCGTGGTAAATGCGAAAGAAAATGCAAAGAGATGCAACATCTCTTCGCAGCGTCAATGAATCGAGCCGATCGGAAAGGACTCGGTCGTCGACGATCTGAGTCGCTCTGCGCTGGATGCGGTCAAGTGGAAGGAGCTGGCACTGGGAGCCCCAGCCCAGAGATGGGAACAGTATTCATGTGAGGTCGAACCTGCGCCTTGTAAAGTTGCAGGCGTTGTGCCGGCATGAAATACTGTCCCGCTCTGCTGAGCACGCCAGCTTTTAGAGGCCAATTTGGCCTTTCTTCCGTGACCGCGAAACCGCACGCCACTTGATATGTCGACGCCGAGGATTCCGATACTGGCTGAGGCAACAAGGAGTGCCTTGAAACTGAGGAGATACGACAAAGGGTTCTTTTGCGGTAAACGCGCAAACTTGTGTATTCTGAGGATTAAATTGGACTAGATTTAGTCGCCCCAATCCGAGACTTTGTTCAGCAAAGACTCTACCAGACACAAGTTTGTTCCGGTACTCGGCGACGTTTTCCCGAGAAATATTCGCACGGCCGGCGTATAAAGCATCACCAGTGCTATCATCCGCATAGCAATGAATGCTACCGGTTTGCAACATATCATTGAAATGCAGAAGAAACAGCGTTGGTGATAGCACGCAGCTTGTGGAACACCAGCGTTAATAGGCTTGTAGTCGGAGCTGGACCGTCTACAACGACCTTGATGCTCCGATCTGCAAGAAAGCTGGTGATCCAATTGCACAATTTCTCGGGAAGCCCATAGTAAGGGAGCTTCGAAAGAAGCGCTTTGTGCCAAACCCGATCGAAAGCCTTCGCAATGTCCAAACTAACGGCCAATGCCTCCCTTGACTCTACTGCCTCCGCCCATCTATGAGTCAGGTAGACCAGAAGATCACCAGCTGATCGACCCCGACGAAAACCGTATTGGCGGTCACTAATCAGCTGGTGATCCTTAAGGTACCGCATGAGCTGGCAGTTTATAATGGACTCCATTATTTTGGAGAACAAGGGGGTGATGGCGATAGGCCTGTAGTTGGACGGGTCTGAGCGGTCGCCTTTTTTAGGGATCGGTTGGACAAAAGCTGCCTTCCATGATTTCGGGACTACGCCTAGGGAGTAGGAGTACCGGAAAAGACGCGTTAGAACCGGTGCCAACTCCGGAGCACACGTCCTCAGCACAATTGGGGGGATCCCGTCAGGCCCACTCGACTTGTGGACGTCCAGGGAGAGGAGTGCTTTGCGAACCGAGCGCTGTGAGAACCGAACATGTGTTTCCCCCGTCATCAAGAGTCGAGTTGGACGCAAAAAGTGAGCCTAAAAGGTCGGCTTTCTCTTTTGCGGCGTGGGCCAGTGAGTCGTCCTCCCTGTGCAGAGATGGTAGTGATGGCTTACAGAAATTCCCTTGGATAGCCTTGGCGAGAGACCAGAATGCACGGGTTCCCGAAGGAAGGCGAACTAGTTTCTCGCCAATTCCGCCTATGTGCTCTGACTTTGCCTTGGCAATAACACTTTGAAGGACCTGGAGGCGAAGTTATACTTCTTTTAAGCATGCTGGTGTTTACCTCCCGAGCCGCCGAAGCCTCAGCCCAGGCCTGATAGCACTCCTGCTTACTGCGTAATGCAGTCTTACAGAACGACCAAACCAAGGCTGCGAACTGCCTTCGATGGGTACCACAGATGATGGAATAAATAGTTCCATTCCTGTAGCACCACATCAGTGACAGAGTCAGCAACAGCGCTGGGATCATCCGGCGAGAAGCAAACCCGCCCCATAGGTAGGATGCAAAGAAAGACCGCATTTCGTCCCAATCCGCCGACCTGTAATACCAAACACGGCGGCAACCTGCAAACGCAACCGCGAGGGGCGTGAGTGGCACCACACTCGGATCAGACAATGGTCCGAAGAGCCGAGAGGGGCATCGACGGAAACCTGATATCCGTCCGGATGAGAGGTCAGCAGAAGGTCCAACAGGGAAGGTGTATGATCCTTCACATCTGGAATCCGCGTAGGCGAAGTAACCAGCTGTGTCAGGCCATATGCCTAGGCAAAGTCATAAACAGATCTCCCCGCATGATCGGTTAAACGTGAACCGAGCCATTCGGCGTGGTGGGCGTTAAAATCGCCAAGGATCACGATCTCTGCGGATGGGACCTGTTGTAGCAAGGAATCTGTAGCAATTTGGACGTGGTCGATGAGTCGGTCTGTGTCGGCATTACCGCTATGGAACCTATAGAGGCACAAGTATAGTAGCCAAAGGATGGACAGATCCGAACCTTCAAGACTGCCGAGGCGTCGAGAACAGATGTCCTCTCTGACGTATACGCAAACTCCAGCCAGGCACAAAGGAGTGTTCAATTTGTACCCAGGAAGGAGAGATACGAAGTATCAGCCGGAGAGGACACCTGCATCTCGGTCAGAAAGAGCAAGGCCGGCTTCGCCGTCTCGAGATGGTAGTGGACGGCGTTTAGGTTCGAGTGAAGTCCCCTGATGTTGCAGAAATTCACGTGGCGGCGTCGCCTTGGTCTTGTTGCTAAGTTTGCTGAGCAGTTATAATTTTGAGCGAATTTGCCCTCCTCCCCCAGAATACGCGGGGCAGCCTGAGCACCCAGGAGTGGAGTAGCATGGTCGTTGATGCTCAGCGAGGATTCTCCAGGGTGCTGGTACCCTCCTGGGGTAGTCTAAGATTTAATTTCGCTACCATGTTGATGGGGGAGGTGGGCCTCCGGTCACCTGCAATCACCAGACGAAACGCAAAAGCAGAGCTTCCACTTCACGCCGGTATTCTGTGAGGTCGAGCCGGCCCATACGTGCAACAGCAAATGCTGCTGCGTGGCTCTACCACCGTTGAAGTTTATACACACGCTCTGTCGAAGAGTGTTAGCTATTTTTTCAGATATGGAGCCTAAGTAGCTAATACTCTTCGACAGAGCGGCGTGTACGTTGCGCTCAAAACAAACAATTCTCTTAGCAATATCTGTAAAAATAAAGATAATTTAGATATTCGTCAAAATTCGGGTGTTTATAAACTTGTTTGTGACGAATGCCACGCCGTTTACGTGGGTCAGACTGGTCGCAACTTCGAGACACGTTACAAAGAGCATTTAGCCGCGTACAGGAATTGCAATCCCGATAAATCCCATTTCGCTAAACTTCTCTTGGACACTGGACACAACCTAACCAACGACCACTCCTTTAAAGTCTTACATACTTGTAATAAAGGGCTGAGACTATGTGTGCTGGAACAGTTGGAGATATTAAAAAATAAAAATAGTAATGTTGCACTGCTGAATGAACAAACAAATGAGCCATGCTGCAGCTATATTAATTGTATAGTTGTAGCACGAATGGGTCGGCTCGACCGGGGAAGGACCACGCTCTCACAGAATACCAGCGTGAAATAGCAGCTTAATGCCGCTGTGTTTCGTATGGTGAGTGTAGAGAACCGGAGACCCTTTTTACTGGAAACGAGGCATTCCATCTTAGTCCTCACGGGTGACAACGCATCTGCATTTTGATTCGCAAACGAGGATAGATGTAGATGTCTATGGGCCACAGCAACCACTTACCATCAGGTGGACTGTGTGCTTGTTTGTCACCCTTATCCTATAAAAAAAAAAAAAAAAAAAAACCTCTCTTAAACATTTTTAAACCTGCTCTCTAAAAACGGACTGCCTCGCAATATGGTCGTTCGTCACCTTCACGGTTATTAGAGATTGGTTGCGTGGTTGGAGGGTAGGCGGGCGTTTCGCAGCGGCTTGTTATTAATTTAATAGCAGGCGCCTGCGTACATCAGGTGGTGATTGGTCGTAAGTGGGGAACAGTTGCGTCGGCGAGTCTTATAAATAGCAGCTGTTTTTGGCTCGCCACTCACTTAGCGGTCAGCCACCGTAGAGTCTACTAAACCTGAAGATGCCTCGTGTAGAGGCGAAACACGTGTCGTATTGTCGTCGGTGGTGTGTCTTTCCTAGTGTAGTGGTGGTGGGAGTAGTGGTGCTGGGATTAGTGGTGATGGGGATAGTGTACGCAATTGAGGGAGGGCGGGAGGTGCTCTTCAAACTAGGTAAGACACATCATTTTATTTTATTGAGCGGATATTGGCAAAGTAAATTTTTCCAACTTTAATATAATGGATTTCCGCAAAGTAACGCCTGATTCTATTAATTACATTATGATCTCTCCTGCACAGATGGCTAGTATCCGTTGAGACGGGCCGCCATGACTATAATTCGGTCTGGAAGACATTATTATTCATTGTTATAATACGACCAAAATATAATTTTAATATTCCTAGCTTTTTAATATAACATTAAAAATCATTTTTTTAATATTATCCCAATGTAAATGAATATAAAATACAGAGTCACCTAAAGCTTTAAAAGTATTAATTAAATATATAATAATCTAAATTATAAACGACGACTTCTGTTAGTCAGGGAATAATAATAATATTTCAAAGAAAATCGAATATCGAGGCAAAGTAACGGCATATGAACTCTGATTTCGTACGTGCCTCGAATATTCCTGATACATCGATTCTTGATGATATCATTTGACTCTCTAGTCCATTTTCAGAGATTATTTATTCGAAGCATATAAAGAGTTTTGGGCTTCCAGAGCACGTCATAATAGCGAATTACTACCATAGCTAATTAGTCTATAATAATACTTCTTGTAAGTAGTTATGGGTGGCATAAAATGTAATGTAGTAATAATTATTGTACGTGTTTGGTTTCAAGAAGAAGCTTATAATAAACAAACCGTAAATATTACAGCATATCAAAAGTCCACTGCTGAATATAGGCCTCCCCCACAGATTGCTTCATAGGAGAAATATTTGTCATAGTTGCAACGTTTAGCAGGCGGTTTGGCAACCGCAGTTCTTTTTTAATTTTTTAGTTGTCATAAGAAAGACGCTGCTAACCATCTCCTGGTTTGTTTCCCTCTGTCATCTCTTATGACACCCACGGGACGATATGGAGTTGTGCATATTCTTACACCACTACTACACTAACAAAACAAGCAACAAAATAATATTGAAGTTCAAAAACAACAAGTATACTGTTTGAGAAGGTAAATCTATTAGATTCTCAAACAGTAAACGGTAAAAATAATAAAATTCACGTCTCCCATTATACAACAACTAGTTACAAAAATAAAATCGGTAAAGAAAGAAAAATTTTTCCTGCAATGAATCATGGACAAATAAATTTAATTCACTTCACTTGCTCGGCTCAAACGTTGTGCTCACCAGTAACCTAATCTCGCTACACTCGTCACCGTACCTGCTTAATATGACTGAAAAATAACTTAACTAGCCATAAAAAATTACTCGTGTTTATTTTAACTCAGTAATATACATCAATGCTATCTTAAGAACCAAGGTAGGAAAGTTTTATACTATACATTGTCGAATGGGTCGGCTCGACCGGGGAAGGACCACGCTCTCACAGAATTAAGTGTAAAATAGCAGCTTAATTCTGCTGTGTTTCGTATGGTGAGTGTAGAGAACCGGATACACTTTTTACTGGATTTTCTGGGGTGACTACGCGTCTGCATTTTGATTCTTAATAGAGGATAAATGTAGATGTATATAGGCCACAGTATTCACTTACGACCAGGTGGACTGTGTACACGTTTGTCACACTTATTATACAAAAAGAAAAGATCGAATAACATTTTATAGTACGAGTGCCTCAAATAATGTTGAGTAATATATAGAGCCCTTTTACAGGAAACGAGAAATGAGACATTCCATCTTTGTCCTCAGTAGAGAGAACGAATCTGCAATTTGATTCTTAATCGCTGATAGATGTAGACGTATGGGCTGCAGAATCTACTTAACATCAGGTGGACTGCAAGCTTATACATTCTGTGTACTAAATATCGAATTTGTCAATAAAACAAAAATACAAATTATTCATCTAATTTATTTTATCGTTCAGTAGGCCCAGTGCAATACAACAACAACGCTTCACCCAGTCTTCATACATTTTCATAGCTATTTGCGGTATGGCCTTTAGCCATTCAGCGAATTTTTTTGTTATTCTATCGACTCAAAACGTTTTCCTCGAAGTGGTAATTTTAATTGGGAAATAAAAAAGTCAGACGGAGTGATCAGGTGATACATGATGCTTGGTCGAGAACTTTTGTTGAATGTTTCGCTAAAACTCTTTCACTATAATGGCTGTGTGTATGATGTGCATATCATGGTGCAGCATCCATGAGTTGTGTTGCCACAAATCTGGACGTTTTCGGCGGATACTCTCGAAAACGCTTCATGACGCTAAATAATATTCTTTATTCACTGTTTCTCCTTTGGAAGAATTCGGAGTGAACCACACGGTAGTCAAAAAACTGTCAGCATCACGCTTGATTTTGGAGCGACTTTGCCGCGGTTTTGGAGTTTGGCTCGTTTTCGAGACGCCATTCTGAAGACTGTTGGCTTGTTTGCATGTCGTACTCGTTATGTCTCGTCGCCAGTTATTATACGTTTCTGGTCGGATCCGTATAGAACCATGTCTTCAGCGACATGCTTTCGCTGCGCTGCTTAAAGACAAATTAGTCTTTTGGAACTAGTCAGCGACGCGTTTCATACCTAAAATGTCAATGAAATGTTGTGGACGGACTTAAAGATATATTTCACCTCACTACCAACTCTCTCAGACTCATACGTCGATTTTCGAGCACTAAGCCTGATTTTGTCGATGTTTTCTTTGGTCTGGTTGAAGGTCTACCAGAACGAGGCAAGTCTACTACTTCTCGGCCTTCTTTAAAAGCCTTATACCATTCATAAGCCCTTGTTTTCGATATACACATTCGCCGTGGTATTTCGCAACATTTTTAGTGATTCACCATGAAATATCATTCGAAACACAAAATTTAAGGCACTCTTTGTTCAACAATATTTTCCATTGTAAAATCGCCGATAACTCAAAATTATGACCAACAAAAGTGTAGTTTAAAACAATTAAATGACAGATCGCTCAAACTTTGCTGCTGTAGTACAGTGCTACCAACATGCAGTAAAAATTAGAACGACCTCTTTTACGCGGGTCTTTTTATTGACATATATCCCGATACTTTTTACACAGGTTGTATATCACCCTTGTTCTATAAAAAATACAAGCCTTCCGCGATTACGTGAAATCCGTCAATACGCATTTGATCAGCATGGTTGTGCCCAGCAGTGCGACGGATAAAAGCTGTTAATTTATTTTACAAGTATATATAAGTATATACTGGATGGAAAAAACGACTTTACTTTTTTTTACCCGAGCCGGGAATTGAACCAACTAAAAATGCAAAAAAATAGAAAATCACTATTTTATTGAACAAATCGACAGGGTCTGATCTGATGATAAACATAAAATCTCTTGAATAAACATAGTACCTTACAATTAAAGAAGACCATGGAATTTACCTATTCTTACATGTCGACTTGAACTAACATCCTAAACAAGACTATTTATTTTTTTAGTCAAAAGACCTTTTATCATTCTCTGTTTTTATCTGGAGATCTTGCTTCTTGATCTTTTAATTGTTTCGTTTGTGCCTATACAGATGTTGAATTTTTTATTTAGTTAAGCTTTTATTAAGAATATTAAGATTAAGACCGGAGCACCGTCTTGTTGAATTATGTTATTAATTCGCTTCTCCTCTGGCAGATAGTTACATTTATTTCGTAGAAGGTTTAATATTTCTATGTATTTTCCAGTATTTAAGTATCTTTCAAATACGTACGCCATCACCACCTTGTTTCTCCTGATACCAAACCAAACAATAAACGAAAATCTCACTTAACTAACTACTACTCCCAATAATGATTATTACGCCTATCATTGCATAAATTTACATTCCATTATTGCTAAAATTTGTTTGATATGAATATTCTGATAAAATTCCAATCTTGTCTCACGGTCTCCAGGATGTAGTTCTAAAGCAATCATCCATTGCGATAACATTAATTTCTATTGTACTTTTTCAGCAAAATTTAGCAGCTTTCCTACTTGAAGCTTTTATATAACACTCAAAGTATGTCAAATGTCTAGATTATGTTGCTGTGTGTGTTGTTGTTTCTTAAAACTTCCAATATCTACAAAATTTTATAGCATTACCTCCCCGGATAACTCTCTTCATACCACATTAGAATTAAAGTGGGACTATTTGTGGATTAAAAATTAGACTTCTGACAAATTAAATTCTCTCTGATATGCCATTACGATTATAAAATAACGAGAAAACAAACAAAATTAGCAAACTAAAAACTACAGGTTATTATTATACATAAATTTTTTTAATTTGTCTCGTTTTCAAAATTGGGCATACTTAGATAATAACATTCATAATTGTCTGTATTTTTTAGAGGAATCTTTAGTTGATTATTAAACTTCATACATTTTTTCTTTTATTTAGGTTCTCTTATTGTGGAGTTTTAAGTAAATGATACAAGGTCTTTTGACTTTTAAAAATACATACATACATAAACACACAAACTCATCTACTTGTTCGACCAATTCCCCTTCTATTCTAATTTCACATATTATTATTTATGTGAGCTATTTAAATTTTAATAGCAATAAAACTTATAAAAGTTGAAAATCATTTCATTAACAATCTACGCGTACTAGGCTATTAATATAAAATGTAATATATTATTAATAATAGGGAACCAGTTCATGTAATTCTGAAGCTCATAAAAAAACCCGGTCAAATTAATACGTCAATATTTTCGGGAGTTATCGTGACTACATACAAAATCAACGTCCGGACGTCCACGTAATTTTTTTTCAAACCGACTTTTTTTTCAAAATAGTAATATAATATTATATAATTATAATTAATACATATAAATATATATATATATATATATATATATATATATATATATATATGTACATTATTATCGATATAAAATTTTAACACATATCGGCTGCTACATAAAATAAAACTAAAAACTAAAATGGTATCTTAAAAACAAATAATTATATTCTATGGGCCACAAGATAGGCATAGTTTCCGGAGCACAACCTCACAGTCTCGATCCAGTGGACAGCGGCGCTTCAGATGTTTTCAGTGTGGAAACTATACCAATATTACGACCATTTTCGAAGTGAAGTGATACTGTCGACGTGTATCATTTTCATAACTTGAGTTTAAATAAATTGTGCAAACTTATGTATATTATGTACTTATAATCATCATCATCATCATCATTACCGCCCTTCACAAGTCCTCTGCTGAACATAGGCCACCCCCAATGAATGCCATAAAGCACGGTCCTGAGCCTCCTCCATCCATCGACTTCCTACATGTCTTACCAGGTCGTCACTCCATCTAGTAGGGGGACGCCCTACACTTCGCCTGCCGGTACGAGGATGCCACTCGAGAACCTTTCTTCCCCATCGGTTGTCGGTTCTTCGAGCTATATGGCCGGCCCATTGCCACTTCAGCTTACTAATCCGTTGGGCTATATCGGTCACTCTGGTTCTACTGGGGATGTCCTCATTTCTAAGTTTATCACGCAGAGAAACCCCGAGCATAGCCCTCTCCATAGCTCGCTGAGCAACCTTGAGCTTCATCATACGGCCTGCAGTGAAGGACCACGTCTCAGTTCCATAAATCATCACTGGCAACACGCACTGGTTGTACAGTCTCGTTTTCAAGTTTTGAGGTATATCTGACGAGAAGATGTTTCGTAATTTCCCGAACGCTGCCCAGCTGAGTTGAATCCGTCGATTGAGCTCTCGGTCGAAGTTGGACTTACCTAGTCGGACTATTTGTCCCAGGTAAACATACTCGTCAACAACTTCGAGCTTAGTGCTCCCAACAACTACCGGCATAGGTGTGACATGGACGTTATACATGATCTTGTGTATCTTTGTTTGGTCCATGTTCATCCTATCCATTGGGAGGCACTATTGAGGCCATGTATATATAATATGCACATATATTATATGCGATGACCATTTCGTGCACTCCCTAGAAAAAATAGTGTTTTGATAAAAAGTCTAAGCCGATGTAAAACATCGGCTTCCTCAGATGTGACCTAGTTAATAAAAAAAAGTGTCGATATGGGTCACGATTGATGGAGATATTGCGTACATACAACAAAAATTATATACTCAAATGAGAATTACCTTCTGTTTGTAAATAGAAAGTACTTAAAAAGAAAGTAATTGTCATTTTTGACGTAAACAGTCGATAATAAAATAAAGGGCTCTTCTTCTCAATTTTCACACCATACAAGACGTTGTTTTATTTCAATATTCTAAAACTGGATATAACATTGGACCTTCAACCGGATTTTTACTGCTGAAAACTGCAAGGAACTGCACCGCGGAAATATATCGAAAAATCAATCGGGATGTCTAATATGACAATGCAATTATTATTATGCCATATAGTTGATCTGACCATGGAGCTGGAATGTGGCCACGGCTAAAAAAGGCGGAAAACAAAATAGCTGCCATACCAATTTTCAAGAGTTATAACTCGCCAAAGGTTAGGGATAGTTCGGTGGTGCTCGAACAAATATTGTAGGAAACAACAAGGGTCAACTGCTGGCAATAAAAAATATCAAGATAGTGGATATAAGATGGTGATCAAAAACCAACAATGACGCATTAAATAAAATTAACAGACTTAAAACATGTCCAACAATAACTAAGAAATAAAAATAAATTAATAGTAAAAAAAACATTTCTAAAAACAAGTTTTATTGTATTGCTCTAAAAAGAAGAAAATAAACTTCAAATTAAATCAACTCCATCAATTATTACACTACACAATTCCAGCCGCTCAATTTCACCATCGCACATCGCGACAAAACTCGCGATACCATCCATACTATCTGGATGATTGGCGGTCCACCACTGTGCGATTTAGAAGATGTTTTCTTCCTCGCACAACTTCCTTGTGGAACCGATTACCACCAGCGATTTTTCCGGACCGATACGACTTAGGGACCTTCAAGAAAAGAGCCTACTCCTTTTTAAAAGGCCGGCAACGCATCTGCAACGCATCTGCAATTCCCCTGGTGTTGCAGTTGTTCATGGGCGGCGGTAGTCACTTAACATCAGGTGAACCGCATGCTCGTTTGCCTCCTCTCCCATAAAAAAAAAACACAATTTATACGATATAAAAGCTTGTCCTATTTTATAAAAAATATAGAGATTTACCTATTTTATAAAAAACATATTTTTTTCTTAGAAATATCTACTTATGTCAATATCAAGTTACATATTGTATTCTTGTTTATGTACACGGGTAAATCTCGCGATTAGCTTTTATATCGTATAAATTGTGTAGTAAAATAAATTGATGGGTTTGATTTAATTGAAAGTTTATTTCTTTTTTAGTTTCAAAAACTTTCGCGGGCGCGCGCTAGTTATCTCACCAGTTTCATCGAAATCGGATGAATGGTAGGTATATATAATATTATGAATGGTGTAGGAACGTATAGAAAACAAACAAACAATAACTTTTATATATTAGACTTTACAATAACTTTTTTATTTCATGCTTTTACTCAGGATGAAATAAGAAAAGCTTTGTTAGCCATAAAATCCAAGGCTGTGGGTTATGATGAAATTAGTAAGCAAATGATATCTATAATACTTGAGTGCCTACTTGCAGCTATAACACACATTATAAATTATGCTCTGAACCTAGGTCAATACCCTTCTGTATGGAAAAAGGCTTTTGTGCGACCCCTCCCTAAAATACCTAACCCTGTTCTCCCTAACCATTTTCGTCCTATGTCAATTTTCCCATACCTCTCTAAAGTTCTGGAAGCCTGTGTTTTAAACAAATATCTATGTTAACTGCAAAACATAACCTGCTACCACTTCGCTTATCAAAGTCACAGACGATATAAGAAAAGGCTTGGATGAGCAGAAACTAACAGTGGTAGCGCTTATTGACTTTTCAAACGCTTTCAACACAGTAGATCATGGTATCCTCCTATCTATCCTCAAACACATTAAATTTTCACCCCCAGCCTTGGAGTGGTTCTTTTCTTATATTCGCGGTCGCCAGCAATCAGTTCGCTCATGTCAGCGTTTTTCTGTATGGGCTGATATTGAATCTGGTGTGCTGCAAGGCGGAATACTTTCTCTTATTATGTTTTCCTTACTTATAAACTCTATCTCCTCAGTTTGAGATTGTTCGTACCGTCTGTATGCGCATTATCTTCAGATCTATGTGCTGTAAGGCTTAAATAATCTTAACTTTGTAATAACAAATTAATCTTAGCCAATAATTGCAAACTTACAAATTTTAGAAATTTGTAAGTTCGCAATTATTGGCTAAGATTGATTGTGGAAATCTCTCTCCTGTAATTTATAATGGAACTTTGATTCCATATTGTGATTCCATAAAAAATCTTGGCTTGTACATAGACAAAACTATGACCTGGAAATTGCAGATCTCTGAAGTAAGTCGTAAAGTTGTTGCCAACTTGCGTTCCCTTTATCGTCTTAAAAATTTCCTACCTTACAAAATCAAGCTTACGCTTGTTCATTCCCTCATTCTACCTATCATCGATTATGCAGATGTATGTTACCCAGATCTGTCACAAAATCTTCTAAACAAGTTGGAGCGCCTTCTTAATAATTCCATAAGGTTTATTTTCGGTTAATGTAAGTATGACCTCGTATCTTCCTATCGTTCAAAGCTTAAATGGCTACCTATACGTCAAATGCGATGCTCTAGAATTTTACTTGTACTTTATTAAATTTTAAACGATCCAAGGTCGCCTTCTTATCTTAAGGACAACTTTCATTTTCTTCATTCGATTGACGGTCGAACACCACGACAATCAAACCGTCTAATGATAAGGTTTCCACAGCATACGTCCAATTTTTTCAGGTCCTCTTTCACGATACAGGCTATACATCTTTGGAACATCCTCTCCAATGATATTAAGAATGCAACAAATAAAAACTCATTTAAATTACTCCTACGACAACATTACGTGAGGGCACTTACAAATTGACATTATTTTTTTTTATTTTTCTCTTCAAATATTTATTTATTTATATATTAATACGGATATTTGTTTATGTAGTTTGTAAGCATGTATACGTATTACATATATGTATGTATGTATTATTGTATGGATATATATTATGTTATATGTATGTATATTTAAATATATGTTGTGTATGTAGTTACTGTGTATATTATATTTTAATATATGTACACTTTATTTATGTATTATGTTTCGCACCTGCCTACAATTGTCTTTGGCACCCAGGGTTGACTGGTAGAGAATGCCATATGGCATTATGTCCGCCCTATGTACCCTTTACCTTAAGGTGTTACATTTAAGTCTTTAAATAAATAAACAAAATAAAATAAATTAGATAAGAACCTAACAGCAAACATTTTTTTTTAAATTACAAAAATATTATATATTTTGTATTTCATCTAAGTAATCGAAAGCTCGCTCAATTGTATTGTATTTTTGTAGGCGCTGTATTGTTTTTACTAGAAATCACAGATGATGCACCTTCTTTAAAAATTCATATTTTACGCCCGACCTATCTCTGTCAGCGCTGCAATTGTAGCTATTTGTATTAAGCGGTATTATTATAATGAACTTGAGGAGGATGTGGTACAAACTGTCAATTGCGGCGATTTTATTACATACTTGCTCTATATTGTACTTATTTACATCTTTGTGCAAGTAAGGATGCCAAACGAGCCCACATCCACACCATACATACATCATACACCTTAGGCTTAGTTTATGATATGTCCCATACACATCTACATTCTTTCTTCGATTAAGAATCAAATCAAATGCAGATGCATTGTCAGCCCTGAGGACTGAGATGGAATTCCTCGTTACCAGTAAAAATTTACTTTGGTTTTCTCTCGTTTGGCTGTTTTTCTGGTCATGATATAGAAACTATCAAGTAAATAGAAGGGAACATGGATAATTTACAGTATTATAATATTTTAGACTAAGTCATGATACCCTATGCTCGTAATCTCCCGAACGCTGCCCAGCCGAGTTGAATCCGTCGATTGACCTCTCGGTCGAAGTTGGACTTACCTAGTCGGACTATTTGTCCCAGGTAAACATATTCGTCAACAACTTCGAGCTTAATGCTCCCAACAACTACCGGCATAAGTGTGACATGGAGATTAAACATGATTTTGTTTTGTCCATGTTCATCTTGAGACCTATCCGTTGGGAGACACTATTGAGGTCATTGAGCATAGTGCTTAGGTCCTCCAGCGATTCTGCCATAAGAACCATATTATCGTCGGCAAATCGAAGGTGAGTGATGTACTCGCCATTGACGTTAGTACCGTATCCTTTCCAGTCCAGAAGCTTGAAAACGTCTTCCAATGCAGCAGTGAAGAGTTTCGGGGATATTAATTCACCCTGTTTTACACCTCTCTGCTATTGGATAGGTTTCGTACTCTGGTTCTGTACTCGGATAGCCATCGTAGCCCTACTGTACAAACACTTCAGCACTTCGATATACCGACAGTCCACTTGGCACGGCTGCAGGGACTGCAGCACCGCCCAAATTTCGACGGAATAAAAGGCTTTATATTCATATTCATATATTGCGTATGTGGAATAAAAGTCCACATACGCAAGGCAAGGTGGCAGATTGTACTCTTTGGTCTTTTGTACAATTTGCCGAAGGGTATGTATGTGATAAATATAAAGCCTTTTCGGAAACCGGCTTGTTCGGGAGGCTGGAAGTCGTCGAGTCTGCATGCGAGACGATTCGTAATGACTCTCGAAAACAGCACGTAGACGCGGCTCAGAAGGGAAATCAGTCTGTAGTTCTTCAAGAGAGCGTTGTCGCCTTTCTTGAAGAACAAGACCACCGCACTTCTGCTCCACGCCTCCGGTGTAATGCCACCATGGAGGACGGAATTAAAGAGCTTCTGAAGGATATCAAGTACTGGTTTTCCACCCGCTTTCAGAAGCTCCGCTGTAATTCCACCCTCGCCTGGGGCCTTGCCGTTTTTAAGGTGCTGTAGAGCCATTCTAATCTCGCTCTGACTGACGTCCGGGATATCATCGGAATAGTGTCGGATAAGACTTGCTCTTGGATCGTTACTCACACTTGCGTGTGGCTCCAACGATGACGTGTACAGCTGCCCATAGAACCTCTCAATCTCACTCAAAATCTCAGGTGTCCCGGAAACAATGCTGCCACATTCAGTCTTCAGCTTCGACATTTGGCTCTTTCTGGCAGACAGATCTCTGACAAAGACTTTGGAGCCCTGGTTCCGCTTGATCGCTTCTTCAATACGAGCTGTATTGAAGTTGCGCAAGTCGCGCCGCATGCATTTGGAGATCTGTCTGTTCAGTTGCCTGTATGCTGTCAAATCTGCTGAAGACTGCAGCTTCATCTCCCGTCTAACAACCATTAGATAAACAGTGAGATAGGAGAGTTTTTGTGTTCTTCTGCGACGGGTCTTACAGAACTTAGCTCCGACCGCATGGACAGTTCCACAAGCTTGTCATTTATATCGTTCATTTCATTGCAATCTTCTAGGCACTGAAAACGATTTTGTAACTCGAGCTGAAAGTTTTCGGGGCTTTGGATTAGAGCACGAGGGGGACGGAGCGTTGACTTCATTAGACGTGACCTCTCCAACTTAACGTTTAGGTTCAGTGTGCCTCTCACCATTCGGTGATCGCTGCCAGTTTTCACCCTCGCGATCACTGAGACATCATTGAACAGTTGTCGTCTGGTCGTCATAATGAAGTCAATCTCATTTTTTGTCGAACCGTCGGGGCTCGACCAGGTCCACTTTCTGTGGGGCCGCTTTTTTAAGAAAGAGTTCATCATAAAGAGTCCCTCTTTCTCCATGAAGTCGGCCAGCTGCTGGCCCTTTGAGTTCCGTTGCCCTATTCCGAATTTCCCTACTTTCAGCTCATCGCTCTCTCCTGTGCCTAGTTTTGCGTTGAAGTCTCCCATTAACACCGTATAGTGGGTTTTGGAAGAATGCATGGCTCTAGAGATATCCTCATACATTTCCTCCACCTCCTCATGGGGTGTGCCGAGGTTGGTGCGTAAACCTGTATGACCTTCAGCGAATACCGTTTGGTGATTCTGAGTATAAGGTACGCAACCCTCGTCGACACACTCCCAATCTTTACAACGTTGTTAACGAGAGACTTGTGGACGATAAATCCGAAACCTCCTTGGGATAGATGGTCGCTCTCCCGGTGATAGAATAAGTTGCCGGATTCGAGGATTACCGTGTCCTCCCCCTCTCTTCGGACCTCGGATATTCCTATTATATTCCAGCGTAACTTATCAATCTCTTCTTCCAGCTCCAGGATCTTCTTGTCAATGCTCAGGGTGCGTGCGTTATATGTTGCCAGGTCGAGTCGTCGTAGGTGGCAACCGAACCTCCACCGGAGATTCTTAGCACCCCCTGCCCCGCCGTTAGCATGGTCGCCACCGTAGCCAGGAATAGCGGGGCCGCCGGGGACTGGGGGCCATTTATTTGTGTTGTTGCTCATGGGGGGTATATTGCCACAGTTGCCACGCTTGGCGAGCGTTGGCAACCGCAGTTTATTTGTTGCTGTTTGCTTTTATCAGAAAGATGCTGCTGCCCATCTTCTGTATCAGTTTCCCTTTGTCGCCTCTTACGACACCCACGGAAAGATATGGGGTAGTGGGTATTCTTACCCGCCACTACACGGGGTAAACATATTCAATACAATAAATTACAAGTGAATTGATTAAAATTGATTGTGCATTATGTCCTAGATACTAATCTGTAGCAATTAAGATTTTATTGGTGCAACAATCGTTGGTAAACCAATTAATTAAATAAATATTCCACGCTTTTGAACCAATGTTTTTAATTTAAATATGGTTTTAATGAACAATTGTTAAAAGACGACATCGTACGAGCCGTTTTCGAGATTTTGCGAAACTAACGGACAGCAATTGATTTTATAAACTACAGAGATAAATTGTATGTAATAAATTGATGGATTTGATTTAATTTAAAGTTTATTTCCTTTTTTTGGAGCGTTCAAATAAAAGCTTGTTTTTAAAAATGTTTTTTACTGTCAAGATTTTTTTAGTAGCAGCCCGGAGTTAGGAAGTTTGTGGTGTTTCAGTCCGGTGCTACGGAAAACATGTAAAGTTGGTGGTCCTACGTGATCTCTCTCCGATCGTGTCGGGTGAGAGTGAGGGAATTAAGAGTGCACCTGTGCTTGAGCGCACATTCATGCACTACAATCCTGTCCTGCGCTGTGACTGAAATTCGACCTGGAATAAATAGTTACTATTAGCGACGAAGCAAGTTTTGTCCGAATGTTTGGTAATTTACATTTACACAACACGTTGAAAACTTAGTTGTGCTTGACGTATCGTTTATTCGATTTGATCACAGGAATGTTGTAATAAACTGCACCGAAACCTTCTCAGCGTCTGCCTCACGAAATAGAAAAATCTAATATGAACAAACGAAATATTAACAGAACCGAAATCAATATACGCTGTACTTATTTTTTAAATAAGAGTGACTCATGATCACACAGTCCACCTACATTTTTCTCGATTAAGAATCATTATGTAAATGTGTTGTAACCCCTGAGAATTATGATGGAATGCCTCGTAACCAGTAAAAAAGGGTCTCCAGTTCTCAACACTCGCCATACGAAACACAGCAGAATTAAGCTGCTATTTTACGCAGGTATTTCAGTACGTACCTATAACGATAACTCTATGGCCTAATTAAAGATGTTAAATATTAATTTGCTAAGATCCGCGTATAAAAGTTAGAATAATAATTATATGTCTTTCCTAGTTTGAAGAGAACCTCCCGCCCGCACTAGTCCCAACATGGTAATTTAATGGATTTCCACAAAGTAACACCTGAATCTATCTATTGGCTATTGCGTAATTCTACCTTACCTACTACTTCTCAAATTTTTTATTTCACACGCCACTCGCTACTCTCTTGTAAAGTTACCAGCAATAACAACTTCACGATTGTCGTAACAGATGGTAAATAAAAAATATAAAAATATCACTATTGCTGGGCATTTCAGTTTCTATCTGAACCAACGGGAAATAAAGAAGCTTTAAATTGTAAATTCGTTAATACTTCTGATTTAATTGTGAACACAATATTACGTTATATATTACACTAGCTTCTGTCCGCGACTTCGTACGCGGATCCTGTTGCTTATGCCAGCGACAACGGGGTCGTCAAAATCGAAGATCTGAAACGTCTGATGTTGAATTCTAAGAGCCCGGGGACGGAAAAACAACGTGATTCGCGAGACGATTCGAGACGTTCTAGATCTTTCATTTTTGTAAGTCAACAGGAAATGCCCATCAGACTAAACAACTTTTGCTAAGACGTCATTCCTATATATTATGTTATAGTGTCGCTGGGCTTTGGATGGAGTGTAACTCCTTGTGTGTTATTAAGTTAATATATTGGTAATATGGTTTAGATCACGTTCACATGAGGCTTAAGTACTTATAGAACAAAAATACTTCAGCGCAAAGCTTCCGGGTAAACTATGTTGAAAGTTGACCCGTCCGGCACGTGAACATAAAGATTTCTAGAACTGCTAACCCGGGAAAGAGCGACGTACAACTGACCATGCGAGAAACAACTGACACCGAGATCTACTCCAGTAACACGAAAAGTCTGCCCTTGAGTCTTATTAATTGTCAAGTTATTTAAATTGGAAATGCGTTTATACTGGGAATTGCGTTCTTTTAAATTGGAATGGAAAATTATTTGGTATTATGGGAATTCTGGGAATAAAGACGGTTTCTCCTGCACCGCAACCTGTTAAAATTTGAGCCTCGATTATATGAGTATTTTGTTGCAACTGGGTTACTTTTAGCCGAGTTCCATTGCAAAGTTGTGGTCGTCTTAAATTTCGGAGCAGAATAATCGGAATGCCAATTTTTAAACAAATTTCATGAGAAGGAAGTCCGGGCATATTTAAAGAATTTAAAAATTCTATCGGGTAATTAGTGGCTTCTTGTTCATCGACCATTCTATTTATTGAACTATAAACTTTGCTTTCCCCCTGTATATTCGACAGTATTTTGTTATTAATCTTAGATGCCTGGTCATTGCGAGGAGTTAAAATGGATCTTTGCATAGCCAAAATTGTCCCTATTTAATATAATTGTTACGTCACCGTAAACCGACGATATAAGATGTGGTTGGGATTGCACTATACAACATAACTCAGGCGTCAGAATAAGTTTTCCTTGGTGTAGTTGTGGATAGGTACCTTCCCAATCTTTAATAATTTATCAGAAAATTGACGATCATCGGGTTATCTCCAGTTCTCACTCGCATGTTTATAGTCAAATGTACCGATTGTATATCACGCCACAAATAAGAGCTTTTTAGGCAAGCCCTAACCTCATCAGCTCGGGTTCCCCGTGGTATTACCGGTAAGGTTTGTCGAAAATCACCACAAAATAAAACCGTGATACCGCCCATTGGTCGATCATTTTGTCTTATATCCCTTAAAGTTCTGTCTACCGCTTCTACTCCTTTTCGGTGGGCCATCGTACATTCATCCCATATGATTAAATTACACTCACGTAATACCTTAGCTTTGTCGCTATTTCTTGAAATACTACAGGTTGGACTTTCCGGGCAATCTAAATCAATTGGTATTTTTAACATAGTGTGAGCATTTTTACCTCCTGGTAGCAATGTTGCAGCTATATCTGATGAAGCTACGGCAAAAGCATTTTTACGCTGATTTCGAACATAAGCTAATATTAATTTAGTCAAAAAGTTTTCCCAGTTCCTCCTGGTGCATCTAAAAACCATATTGTTCCCAAATTATTCTGAACACTCTCGCACACGCGATCATAGACTGAACGTTGTTCTGCAGGTTTCGGACTCACGGGATAGTACATGCCGTTCGCGATCAGCTGTGAGACGTAATTCCCTCTCAGTGTAAGTTTCGGACTCGCGAGATAATGTATGCCGTTTGCGGTCAGCTGTGAGACATAATTCCCTTTCAGTGTAGGTTTCGGATTCGCGAGATAATGTATGCCGTTCGCGGTCAGCTGTGAGCCGCAATTCTCGTTGTGAAGCAGTTTCAGCTTCTCGGGATAACACATGTTGTTCTCGGTCAATGGTAAGCCTTAGCTCTCGTTGAGAAGAACTTTGAGACGCCCGTGATGTAGCTCGTCTCGCTCTGTCAGCTGCTAATCGCATCTCTCTTTCTGGAGAGCTTTCATTGGCTCGAGAAGTTGAGGCATTAACTCTCATAGAGTTTAACCGATGTGCTCTTTCCTCTGCCGATTCTTGAGAACGCACATTTCTCACTCTCTTAGCTTCTCTCGAATTTCGAGATAAAGATAATCGTTTTTTAGGTGGCATATACCTAACAAAATAATCTACGTTAGAGGTCCTAACTATAGCTACATTACATTTAAAAAAATTTACATGCCTACTTAAATAATAAAACGGATCCTAAATAAATCCTTAAATCCAAAATTAAATTCTTAAAAATATATAAGTAGGTACCTAAACTACGTCTTATAGAATGAAATAACCTATTTGATACCTAGGTACCTATTTAAAACTACAGCTAAATAAATAAAAAAAGTTTAATTTATAATTAAGCTAATACTAAGAAATATTTAAACGCTACCAAAATAACTAATACCTATTTTATAAAATAACAACAAAGAAATCTAAAATAAATTATTAAACGTAAGAGTAGACTAAAAGTCGCGCTGATAAGCACGGCTTGTTAAAATCAATTATTGTCTGTCAATAAGGTCGAACACCCTGAACGTCTATTCGCATCAACAGCCAAATATTGTATGAAGCTCGCACTCGGACCTCCCTACCTTGCCTCCGCCGCGAGCCGCGCGTCGAGCTGGCGACCGTTACACAAAAATAATCCTTATAGCAAGATTCAGTATTCACGCGCGATGGCTTATTAGCGTATTTCATGTATAACTTTGGTGTTTCTATACTGATTTCTATGATTTTTTTTTATTGAATAGATAATAATGTTAACTTTTTAATTAGGGATGAGTGAGAGTGTTATAAACGTAAGAGTAGACAAATATAATCAAAGCTCCGAACTGCTAAGCTATCAGGAGTTACACGTGTTATTGTGAGTCAACCATAAAGATAGACATATGCTGTCGTGGGATATTTTTATATAATTTTAATGAGAACATTTCCGTTATACATGATTTCTGTAGCTTTAACCATTAAGGCTGCACACTGACAGAAGCTTAAAAATTAAGTAATTTCTCCCGTTTCCCCAACATTTACCTTCACTGCTCTGCTCCTATTGATCGTAGCGTGATGAAAAGTATACTATAACCTGCCCAGGAGTATGAAGAATGATTGTACCAAGTTTCGTTAAAATCCGTCGAGTAGTTTTTGTTTCTATAACGAACATACAGACAGACAGACAGACAGACAGACAAAAATTTTACTGTTTGCATTTTTGGCATCAGTATCGATCACTAATCACCCCCTGATAGTTATTTCGGAAATATATTTCATGTACAGAATTGACCTCTCTACAGATTTATTATAAGTATAGATTATGCATTTGAAAATAGGGGTAAATAAAAAACAAGTGTAAACTAGAAGCATAAAACTGTGTTTCTTATGGTGTGTAACGAAAACCGAAAACCCTTTTTACCCGACTGTCAAGAAGGGGTTATGTTTTTCGCGCGTATCTTGTATGTATGTTTGTAAATTTCTTTATTACCTCGTATCTTCCAAAGGGCTGGATGGGTTTCGACAGTTAAGGTAACGTTTTATTTGCTTGAAAACCCAAGTGTTCATAGCTGTTGGAAAAAAATAAACAAAATGGCGGATTTTTGGCGCAAAATATAGTAGGGTATCAAAATAAAGAAAATTAAAAGGGGATTACAAAAATATATATAAGTTATATGTTTAAATTTAATTAGGAATAATAAATTGTTTTAAAATGTTTATGATAGTGTAAAAATGGGCCATGTTTGTGTCGGACCTCGTGCTATCATATGAAATTTAGTCCATAAGAGTGTGTCGGGACGCTAAAAAGTATAAAATAAAATAAATAATTTAAAAAATCAAAAACCCGACTGCAAAAAAGACAATTTAAAAGTAATGCACTAAAAAGACCGAAACAAGATTGAGAATAGAAAACAAAATATCTCACACATAGTTTACCTAATAGTTGCCATGTTTGGCAGGCAGTTTTTAGTTTTTAGGTCATAAAAAAGTCGGGAGGCTTATGTTTAGCAGTGAACTTGTGATAGGCTGTAGTGATGATGATGACGATGAATGTATGTTTTCTTGAAAAGTCCTCCAATGATGACGCAGTGACAAATTTACCACTCTAAGTCCACCATTATTTATTTGTTTATATGTGTTATGTCAGTAGATTCTACCTTATTATTTATTTAATTAATATGTCGTAATAAGACTTTCGCAGGGAATGCTGTAGCTGTCAAATAAAATATTCATATTGGTAAGTGAACTTTGATATATCTGTCTAAATTTAGCTGTGATTGTGACACGAGGCTCGAAAAATACTTGGTTATTATAATGCGTTAGAAATGAGAAATCAAATAGCTCAGATTCGCGTGGAAATATTTAATGATATTTATTACCAAGCTTAAAGAGCGCCTCCCTATTTTCACAATCGCGTGCACTGCTTTTACTTTGTTAAAAATCTTTATAACACATTATTATGTTCACCTGTATCATGAGGTCTTTTATAAATGTTTTATTTTATTTTAAAAAAGTACTAGCGATGCTATTAACATTACTAATATTCCCTTTAACCACTCCTGGTAAGCTTAGAATGCTTGTGAGGAGTGGTTCACGACAGTAGAAACTTGTCACTGCTTCATCATTGGAGGACTTTTCAAGAAAACATGCATTCATCGTCATCATCATCACTACAGCCTATCACAAGTTCACTGCTAAACATTTTTTTTTACGACCTAAAAACTAAAAACTGCCTGCCAAGCATGGCAACTATTAGGTAAACTATGTGTGAGGTATATATTCAAAAGAGGACTTTTGATAGCCTGTAACTGTATTGTTTAAGAGGAAAGTATTTTTTTATTCGTTTATGTGACAAAGTTGGCGATGTCTCACTCCCGTGCCTCGGAAAGCACGTAAAGCCGTTGGTCCTGCGTCTAATCTCTCTCCGGTCGTGTCGGCTTACCGTCCCATCGGGCTATGATAGTGAGAGAATAGAGAGCGCACCTATGCTTGCGCATACACTTGGGCACTATAATCCTGTCTTGCGCCGATGGCTGGTCTCATTGAGGTTGGCCGCCGTGACCGAAATTCGGTCTGGAGTATATTATTACATCCATCGACTTCCTGCATGTTGTATCTGATCGTGCTCTAATAGTGATACAAACCTTTTGTTATTTGGTCCTCTTATTATCAGCTGCGCTGCCGTCAAAATCACCCAAACTTTTAGCAATGTGACAAGTCAATATAGGTGTGAAGGAATTTATCAACGTAATATTTATGTGCCGTGTAGTGGCGGCGTAAAAGAATCCACTACCCATACCATCCCGAGAGTGTCGTAAGAGGCGACAAAAGGAAGCGCACGTAAAATAATAAAAAAACTGCGGTTGCCTAACCATCTGGCAAGCATAGCAACTACGGCAAATATCCTCCTTATGAGGCTATCTATGTGGGCGGCCTATGTTCAGCAGTGGGCTTTTTATAGGCTGTAATGGATGAATATATAATACTCAATTGGATAATGTTGCAATACTGCGTTTGATGTATTCTGTAGGAAATACAAAAAAATAAATAAAATTTAATTTTCTTATTAATTTATAGGACGTTACGATAAATTATTCTAATTGGGCCCTTAAATAAACAAAGTAAAATGTTAAACTTTAAAAGGCAATATACCGTATGAGTAGCATCTCTTAGTCACAAATTAAAATTAATTACATTAAAGAAATAAGAAAGCAGGAAGTCCTAACACGATGTTGAATATTTTATTAAAGCCTACCAAGGGGTTCCTTTTTTATTATTCAGCTGACGACGTACAGTTGCCGTTGCAGTCTCGTTTAGGATGAGAGGGTACGATAGTTCTCAAGAATAACGTTTGAATTACCTAATTAAATTTTAAATAGGACCGCATAATATCTCGCGAAGATAATTTGAAAAGTGTTTTCATATTACTCTTGAGCACTTTTACACACAAACTAGTTAATTAAATATTTTTGATTCAACAAAATACTTGTTTTCTTTGATGAGCTTGATCTGTCTGTTTTTGTAAATGTTATGCAATTTTTAAACCAAGTAAAAAAATCTAAAATATTCTACAATGTACTTGACGTGTATATTTTTCTTTATTTTCTTGAAATGGTTCAACTTATTTATATGATTCTATTTTTACATAGGTTATACTTTATCATTTTTGGTCTATCAATAAGCACATATGGCAATGCAACAACGGTGCGTAAGGTTATATACCTTAATGCTTGGCAGTGAAAGTTAGGTGTGGCCGTAGAAGCACGAGAGTAAAATCAATGAAAATATATATTGGAGTGAAATTGTGTGATATGAGATAAGTGTGTTTTGCAAGATGTTATGACCAGGATTAATTGTGACAGGAATTTTACTAGCCAAATAAAAAAAATTATATATATGACCTGTAACTTAACATAAACCTAATTAATCAATATCATAATGAAAGTCATTTCTCACTGTAATCTTGTAGAAAAATCACATAGGCAACTTTTGAATATGATCAGAAGCGAAATATGAGGGGTTCCACTGTCACAAATATACTTTAATTTAATAGTGTTTGTATATAAAAATGGCACAGAACCTTTCAAATGGTTATATAATTTCTAAAAAAAGGTATTTCAATTTTCGATGTTCACGTAATAATAATAATGTCTTCCAGACTGATTTCAGTTACAGCAGTCAGTCTCAACGGAAACTAGCACTAGGGAGTGCGCAAGCACAGGTTCTATTTATGATTACAGTGAATCTATTCACTAACTTTCAAAATCCGATGGAACGGAAATCCGACACGTCCGGGAAGAAATCAATCGCAGGACCATTGCTTTACGTTCTTTTCTGCTATTGCGATTTTCTTGACAGAAAAATTCAATAACTGATTTTGACCTCTAACGGGATTCGAATCCGGGACTGATGTACTAGCAGTCATACTACCAACTACTAGATCAACACGGTGTTATAATATACTTTAAATTAGATGTTGATAGATTAAGCGTAAGTAATTTACAGTAAATTACTCGTATTTTAAGTATGACAAATGTATCCGTCATTAAGCACTGTATCAGCCTCGCTGAAACCTGTTGAAATATTTACAAAATTTTCGCCGTACGAGTATAGCCATATTATACTCGTCATAAAAAGAATTTTCGATGGTAGACACTGCATAATTTTGACGTGGTATAAGTTACAAACGATTTGATCGCAAATGAAAAATATATTCATGTGATTCTTTTTTTTTTCTGCATCAGACCTTAAAAGTTCTCCATATTTTTACTTATAGGTCCCATGTTTATGTGGAACTTATAATTAAAAAAAAACTGCCTCGTTGGTCTAGTGATCGTAATTTCCAGTAGCAGCACGAAGTCAGTAAGTTGGCGGTGTTTCATCCGCGTGCCTATAAAAGCACGTGTCGGTTTACCGACTATGAGAGTGAGGGAACAGAGAGTATATCTGAATTTGCGCATGCACTTGGCACTATAATGCTTTCCTGCGCAGATAGCTAGTCTTCGTAGACACATTATTATTATTATTGTAAAAATAATCAGCCAACAGTATAAACGGTTACTTATATATTAAATCTATAAATAAATAAAATAATACAAAATAAAATAACACGATACATATTAAAATACATATACAAAACATCACTTAAAAAGTGAAAAAGAGGAAAAAAACAATACAATTCTCGAACTAGTCTCTTAAAATAATTCTTCTTACTAGTTCTTGATATCAACAGGCAAAGCCTTCCAGAGCAATGTGGGCTGCACAGTAAAATAAGAATTAAAGAACAACTCCCATGAGGTGGAATACGAATTTTAAGACTATTTTGGGAACGGGGAACTCTATCGTGAGGTAAATACAGGATACTGAAAGTTATCCTTAAGCTAAGAAGGAGAATTTGGATTATTTAAAATTGAATATAGTACTTTGGGTGCTACGCCTTTAGAACGGTACTGGGAAACATGGTCATACTTACGTAAGCCGAAAATGAACCTAATCCAATTGTTGAGAAGCGCTCCAACTTATCGAGAAGATATTGAGGTAGATATTGAGATATAGATCTGGGTAACACACATCCGCATAATAAATATTACAACAGTGTTATTTGCCTAGCTTCTCCTAAAAGGATATGTGATTATGTTGACGATGGTCTATCACTTCTTTCACAATTTTTTACTAAATGTGGTGCAGGTGGCCGTGACGTATATGTATCATCATTTTTATTCTTCATCAGATCTTCAGCAGTCGCAGTGTAAGTCACTACCCCATATCATCCCGTGGATGTCGTAAGAGGCGAGAGGCAATAAAATCAGGAGATGGGCAGCAGCTTCTTCCTAATAACGAATAAAAATAAAAATAAACTGCGGTTACCAACCCTTGGCAAGCGAGCATGGCAACTGTGGCAAAGATCCCCCCTATGAGGCAATCTATGGGGGAGGCCTATGTTCAGCAGTGGACTTTATAGTGATTATATTCTCTTTGGCTGTAACAGTAACGGTAGACCTTAATATTCCAGTGTTGTTTTAATGAGTATTTGCTGTAACCGTTACGAGGCAGACTGGCGATACCTTTGTTGCTGCACTCCGTCACAAGTCTAGGCATTTTGTCTGGGAAGGTTATACCGGCATCTTTCGGAAGCCAAAATACCTTATTAACATTTTCCATAAAACCTCTTATGACACCCACGGGACTAAATTGTGTTATTATTTGACATGTAAATAAATTTAAGTTAAAAAATTAAAATTAGGTGACAATGAGAATAAACCTAACGATGTTTTTAAACGCTATAATCTATGCAGTGTTAATTGAGGCGATGGACGAATGGTAGAAACCTATTCAAATAAGGGAAAGAAGTTCAAATTCCACAGACTGGTATTAGACAGCATCAATACTTTTACGAGGCCGTCGCCCATCAACCACCTTGTCTTTACCACTACTTATTATCTTATTACAAACCAGTGCCTGACTCCTACATAGTGGTAAGTGGTGTTGAAAAACCTGTAAACCTATTTTATAAATTATGTCTGGCATATACTAGATGATTATTCCGCCATCTGTCAGAGGCCGAAATCCTCTTGACATTTTATTTTAGGTTCACTGTCACAGCACTAAAAGTATCATGAATGAGAAACTTATAAGCCGACAAAACACAGTAATTAACAATATTTCGGTAATTTTTCAAATATCAGCTTGCCTCTCGTGGCTTGCATCAGGTCAGAATCGACAGCTGATACACTGTGCTCCCGGCAGGCCCGTTTACCATGCCCGATGACGTTTATAGCGATGCCGTGCCGAACCGAACTCAAACATAATTTATGGACAAGACGGGTTTTTAAAAATGGTAGGCTGGAGCTTATTGTACAATTATTTCAGGAAAATACAATGAAACTCTACCGTATTTTTCACGAAATTACTTCATCTCTGAACTTGTAGTGACTATACACAAAGTGTAAATTAAAAAAAATTGTCTCATAAAAGTAATTTGGCAAAATGGTTTACTGAATTCGTTTCAACATTATTACAGCCCTACACATGTTCATCGCTGATAATAGGCCTCCTTAAAGTAAGCCTCCGTAAAAATGCCATATAACACGTTCCTGAGCAACCAACATCCATTTACTTTCCATATACAGGGTGGCGCAGTAGAACGTGCATTTATTAAGTATAGGCTAAAAATAAATACAAAAGGTATAGTTGAAATAAAATATAAGATGATGAGGTAATTAAATATTATTTTTTAAAAATAACATCATCTAAATGACAGCCCTCTCGAAGAAGCACTCCTCTAAACGCGAACATGATTTGTGAAAACTCTTGTCAATAAATCTGGGGTGATAGCTGCCATTCCCACGGATTTTCCTTTAGCTGACTGATGTTCCTCGGATTGTTCATGTAGACTTTATGTTTGAGGTATCCCCACAAAAAGTCAGGAGGCGTCAAGTCAGGGCTACGTGGAATAGGGATATCACCTCTTTTGAAATTATTCTTGCAGGAAACATCTGTCTCACAACCGCCATAGAGTCATTTGATGTGTGACAGGTCGCTCCGTCTTGTTGGAACCAAGTCCTCGTATTCCTATTCTCGATCTCATAAGTTCTGGGTCAAATATTCCTCTAACATCGCAACATAGCGGTCGGTGTTAACGGTGATGTTTCGTCCTCGTGAATCTTCAAAGAAGAAAGGCCAATAATTCCTTTGCTTGAGATTGCTGCCCATACCGTTACTTTAGGACTATGCAGTGGTTTTGATGTTTCATTTTGGATTCTCGTCGTTCCAATAGCGACAATTTTGTCAGTTTACGAACCCATTTAAATGAAAATGAGCCTCGTCAGAAAAAGGATGTTGTCAAAAGAGGAAAATCATTAAGCATTTCTTCTGCAATGCCAACCTTGCTCGAAGTCAGCCTCTTTTAATTCCTGTGTTAACTGGAGCTTATAAGGATGCAGTTTAAGATCCAACTTCAAAATTCGCTGTAAACTTCGTCGCGACAAGTTTAAAGCCGCCGATCGCTTCGAGTAGACACTTGCGGATTTTTCCTACTGCTCCTTCACCCTCTCAATATTGTCTGTGGTCCTAGACGTTCTTGGACGACCTTTTGCTGGTGGTTTAAACGTGGAACCGGTCTCTTCAAAACGCTTTATCCATATTTTAATTAAATTAGCACTCGAACTTCATTGGTGTGTGTTAATCCATATTCAGAACAATACATTCGCCTTGTGAAATGTATGAACGACCGTTCTCGTAAAACATGCGAACACAAAAGCGCGACGCTTCCGTCGAAGTGACTCATGGTTACTAAAACTTCACGAGTGTCACTATCCAACCACGCTGGGCTCCCCGCCCGCACACTTTACCCCGTGAAAAAGAAGACGCAATATGCGTTCTGTTGCGCCACCTGTATCTTACCAGGTCGTCACTACATCTAGTGAGGCGCCGCTCTTCACTTCGCTTACCGAAAAGAGACTACCCGTCGTGAATCTTCCTTTCCCATTAATTGTCGGTGTATCGTGGCTTATTGTCACTTAACTAATTTGATTACAATTTATAATATATTTTTGAATGGAACTAATTTTTATGAATTTCATCACGTTTAAATTGAACATTATGTTTAACTCCTGACGTCAGGATGACATCAGGATGTTGAATAATTCAGTTCCGCGTCACCATCAGCCCTCGTAATCTTAGGCCCATACAGTTTTACGTGATAGAGCCATGCTGCAGCTATGTTATGGCTGTAGCACGAATGGGTCGGTTCGACCGGTGTTGGACCACGCTCTCACAGAATACCAGTGTATAATAGCAGCTTAATGCTGCTGTGTTTCGTATGGTGAGTGTAGAGAACCGGACCTACGTATTTACTGAAAACGAGGCATTTCATTTTAGTCCTCAGGGGTGACAACGCATCTGCATATTTATTCTTAATCGATGATAAATGAAGATGTCTATGGACCACAATCACATACCATCAAGTGGATTGTGTGCTCATTTGTCACCTTTATTATATAAAGCAAATCAAAATTATAGAAATAAAAAACAAGTCAAATTAAACGCAGTAATATTCGTAATGTAAATTGAAATGTATTTATAATTAAAAATTGATAAGCTTTAGGTCGTAGGACTCCTATTATGTCTACGAATCAGTCAGAGTAGGTACCACCATCTCACCTAATATTGCCGCCAAATAGCAGTGCATGCACTGCTGCATTTGTGCAGGGTATAGAGTAGTATAATTTCTGAAGGGTATAGAGTAGTATAATTTCTGAAGGGTATAGAGTAGTGTAATTTCTGAAGGGTATAGAGTAGTATAATTTCTGAAGGGTATAGAGTAGTATAATTTTTGAAGGGTATAGAGTAGTGTAATTTCTGAAGGGTTTAGAGTAGTATAATTTCTGAAGGGTATAGAGTAGTACAATTTCTGAAGGGTATAGAGTAGTATAACTTCTGAAGGGTATAGAATAGTATAATTTCTGAAGGGTATAGAATAGTATAATTTCTGAAGGGTATAGAGTAGTATAATTTATGAAGGGTATAGAGTAGTATAATTTCTGAAGGGTATAGAGTAGTATAATTTCTGAAGGGTATAGAGTAGTATAATTTCTGAAGGGTATAGAGTAGTATAATTTCTGAAGGGTATAGAGGAGTATAATTTCTGAAGAGTATAGAGTAGTTTAATTTCTGAAGGGTAGAGAGTAGAATAATTTCTGAAGGGTATAGAGGAGTATAATTTCTGAAGGGTATAGAGGAGTATAATTTCTGAAGGGTATAGAGGAGTATAATTTCTGAAGAGTATAAAGTAGTATAATTTCTGAAGGTATAGAGTATAATTTCTGAAGGGTAGAGAGTAGAATAATTTCTGAAGGGTAGAGTAGTTTAATTTCTGAAGGGTATAGAGTAGTATAATTTCTGAAGGGTATAGAGTAGTTTAATTTCTGAAGGGTATAGGGTATAATTTCTGAAGAGTATAGAGGAGTATAATTTCTGAAGAGTATAGAGTAGTATAATTTCTGAAGGGTATAGAGGAGTATAATTTCTGTAGGGTATAGAGGAGTATAATTTCTGAAGAGTATAAAGTAGTATAATTTCTGAAGGGTAGAGAGTAGTATAATTTCTGAAGGGTAGAGAGTAGAATAATTTTTGAAGGGTATAGAGTAGTTTAATTTCTGAAGGGTATAGAGTAGTTTAATTTCTGAAGGGTATAGAGTAGTATAATTTCTGAAGGGTATAGAGTAGTTTAATTTCTGAAGGGTATAGAGGAGTATAATTTCTGAAGAGTATAAAGTAGTATAATTTTTGAAGGGTAGAGAGTAGAATAATTTCTGAAGGGTATAGAGTAGTATAATTTCAGAAGGGTACAGAGTAGTATAATTTCTGAAGGGTATAGAGTAGTAAAATTTCTGAAGGGTATAGAGTAGTAAAATTTCAGAAGGGTATAGAGTAGTATAATTTCTGAAGGGTATAGAGTAGTATAATTTCTGAAGGGTATAGAGTAGTATAATTTCTGAAGGGTATAGAGTAGTGTAATTTCTGAAGGGTATAGAGGAGTATAATTTCTGAAGGGTATAGAGTAGTATAATTATATTTCTGAAGGGTATAGAGTAGTATAATTATATTTCTGAAGGGTATAGAGGAGTATAATTTCTTAAGGGTATAGAGTAGTATAATTATATTTCTGAAGGGTATAGAGTAGTATAATTATATTTCTGAAGGGTATAGAGTAGTATGATTATATTTCTGAAGGGTATAGAGTAGTATAATTATATTTCTGAAGGGTATAGAGTAGTATATTTATATTTCTGAAGGGTTTAGAGGAGTATAATTACAGCCTGTGCGGTATTCCATCTCGGTACTCTCGCTAGAGGTGAAAATGCATCTATAGCCTTCTTTATTTGAAGTTGGTTATAGGTGTCCATGGGCTGCAGTAGCTACTTACCATCACTTGCTGAAGAAAAAAAATGGCATAGGTTATGGAAATTTGGTCAAAGTAACCTAATGTCGATTTTTAGAAAGCAACATTTTTAACATTATTTTAAATTTAAGAATAATTTGTTTGTTTATAAGTTCAAGATGAAAGAGTCAAATTTCAATTAAAACATTATTCTATGAATTAGTGTTTTAACAAAACTTAATTTCACTACTTAACTGAAAAAAAACAATATTTACTTAATTTTATATAATTATTTTTTTTAATAATCCATTACAAAGCAAGTAAAACTCTCTTTATTACACCCGCAGTTTGTATTTAGGTTGGTTGGTTGGTTCTCCTTTACAAGTATAAGTATTATTAAGTTAACATAAAGCTCTATTTCAGTCAGAATTTATTCACTATAACGATTTTACAAAGTAAGAACTTTACACAACGTCTTAAAGATCAATAGACTATATATATGATGTTTGTGCAATCAGTTGAGATATTTACCAGATTTGCCACGCTAGGGAAACGGGTTGGTAACCGCAGTGTATTTATTGTTAGAAAGTTATCACAAAGATACTGTTTCTCATGGCTCTGTCCTGGTTTAGCTAGCCCCTATTGCCTCTTTAAAGCACCTACGTGATGACATGGGGTTGTGGATTCTCACACAACCACTACACATCATTGATAATAAATAAAAATTACGAATTATGATTATAAATTTAAGTTATAATTTTTCGAGATTAAAATTGAAAATAAATGAGCTCATAAGTTATTAAAATACCTACCGGTGCCGTTACTCAGCTGTCATAAAGTAAAATATTCGCTTATGAAACTGTCAAAGTTTTGATGTCCCGGGTTAACAAAGGAAATGTTGCTGTTTGAATCCTTTTTGACATCAATTAAGAATATTATTCTGGTAATTAAACATTTGTTATAGAGTTCCGTATGTTCCCTTAATACCATTATAAAGAAGGAGGTATATAAAATATTGCGCCTAGACTTATTATTTAATATTTAAGTAACAGAACACAAAAAGTTGTTATCAGTGGTAAAGGTTCCTTTGGATCGGTAGTCAATGAGCATTCCTCAGAGCTCGATTCTTTGCCTATATTCTTAATCTATATTCATGACTTACCTTATCTTGTAGGGGACACTCACGATATAGTATTATTTGCTGATGATTTATCTTTAATTTTCAAGCTCAAACGATCTTGAAAATTAAGTCAATTAATTTTGACGATGTAAATAATGCTCTATCGAAATTGGTAGTGGTTTAACGCCAACAATTTGCTCTTAAACAGCAATAAGACAAAATATATTAAATTTACAATACCTAATGTTTAACATTCGAATACCAGTATGCTATTAAAAAGGGAGGAGTTGAGTCTTGTGGATACCATTGTTTTTCTTGGTATGACTATTAACGCGAAGCTTCAATGGGGCCTCCATATGTCTAAATTAGCAAATAGATTAGTTCTGCAGCATATCCTGTAAGAAAGATTAGAAATCTCACCAATGTTGAAACAGCTAGATTAGTTTATTTTATACTTTCATAGTGTAATGTCTTATGGAATTTTGCTATGGGGTAATGCGACTGACATTGAAACCATATTTGTTTTGCAAAAGAGAGCCGTACGGGCGAAGTTATAACTTTTTGATAAGAATATAGATGTTCATAGTTTAAACACAAGGAACAAACATAAGCTTGAAATGAAAATTGGGTGACTCCATAAACTTAGTAATACATTTATGGCAATATAAAATACATAAAGGCAATGTATACGCTTTTACAACAAAATCCCACAAAATTTTCAAAGTTTGTCAATGAACAAGTTTAAAAGATTCATAGAAAAATTGTGCAAATAGGGTTATTATAATATCAAGGAATACATGAATGAAAATATTCCCTGAGAATGAGATGATCACCAACATGCTGAGTTCTATTCAAAATCATTTAAAAATTGCACATACGTTTACAAATGTGAAATATGTTTAAAAAGCAATTCCGCTAAGTTTCTTGCTGGTTCTTTCCAAGACAGCGGTATTTTCCGAACCAGTGGTAAATAAAAAAAAATACTTTCAACAAGTATTATGTAATAATCTATATTGAATAAAAATCATTCCATTCTATTCTATTCTAGTTGGGGGCCGCCCCACACTTTGGCTACCGGTACGAGGCTGCCACTCGAGAACCTTTCTTCGCCATCGGTTGTCGGTTCTTCGAGCTATAGGGCCGGCTCATTGCCACTTCAGCTTACTAAAGGTATTTCTCTCAATGATAAACTTAGAAATGTGAAATCCGCAGTAGAAACAAAAGAAACGATTTTTGAACAATGGGGGTAGGGGCCGAAAGTAGCTCGAATTGGTTCATAAATATACACCCTGCTGAAGCATTAACTTTACCACGTTTTTATTAAGTAATTTTCTTAAAATTAAAAAAAAAACCGAACCGAACTTGGCTGAAACAATGCCATGTCTAGATGTATTTTTACTTCGAGTTAGGGGTTTAAAAATAACAAACCCGATTTATGTGGGCAAGTCGCGTGAGCTTGACATGGCCATTTGACGGGGCGACAGTAAAGCTAAAAACAAAAACTGTTAAGCACAATTTTGAGTTGTTTTCTATTTGTGAAGTTACACTTTGAGTTCACTCGGTGTCTGTCACTCTGTCAGTCTATTGCAGAAGTTTTTTCATAAGGTATTTTTACGTGGATGATTTCTGTAAGTACCTTTAGTTATATTTTTGGCGTAGTTATTAGTGGACTACATAGTGGCGTAGTATTTTAAACCCAGATTCATAAAGGGGCATTTCTTTTTTCATAATAAATAGACTGTCTACAAATAAGTTAAAATTTCATTAAAAAATTCCATAGACGCGAAACTAATAAAAGCATCCAAATTTGAGCTTTATTCAAAATTTCAAGTTTCCATCGCATCGGGAAGTTACTTTAAAATCAATTGCTCCTTTCTAACCTACTCCTTTCTAAAAGGCCGGCAACGCATCTACAATTCCCCTGGTGTTGCGGTTGTTCATGGGCGGCGGTAGTCACTTACCATCAGGTGAGCCGCATGCTCGTTTGCCCCCTCTCCTATAAAAAAAATATTACTAAATTCCACCCGGAACGACAGACAAACAAGGAAGTATACGTTCCTTGCGCTGATTAGCTCAAAACAGTATTTTTCAAATCTGTTAATATCCATCAACAGCTTATCTTACACAGATGTTAATTACTCTCATAACTAGGAAATTTTATGGTGTAAATAGTTAAAAGAATTTTATTTTATATTAATACAATATTTGTGAATGCTATCAAGAAAACTAAACAGAGGTTTTATTAATTTCAATTTTAGCGTCAATTTCAATGCTGAAAAATATCTGAAATTACAGAAAAACTAAAGAATTAAAAAAATACAATCAATTTGACAGACCCCCAAGGAAAATAGTTATTAGAAAAGATATTTTGATTTAGGTTATATACATAAGAAATTAAAAATTCAAACCATGTGAATTTTTTAATGAAAATGCGGTGAATAAAACGATTGTTTTCACGAATGTATGTTACTTCATTTAATGTTATAATAGCATAATATGTTAGACGAACATCTTTTTTAACCCTTACCCCTTTATTTTCTTTATTTTCTTAATTAAAAATAAAATAGGTTTATTATTTTTCTATAAATATTTTTTATAATATATATAAATAATAATATAATAATATAAACTCTTTTTGCATTTAAACAAAGTGGTTACACTAACGGGAAACTTATGAACTACAAACGGTGGTCATATCGCTTTAAGCGATTTCTACCTGATAAACCGAACGTAAAAGGACATTGTAGTTTTATATTTTGACGGATAGGTGCAACGTGCAATTTAAAATAAACTGAGCAGAAAAAAGAAAAACCTCTTACTAAATAACATTTATATAAATATGTGGATAATATATATTATATAATAATATAATATTTAATGAACAATGACAGCAAACAAAAAATATTAAGTGACAATAACTTATGATTCAGACGTAAGGATCATAATTTATCAAAATAAATAAAACCAAGCTATATTAGCAAATAAAAAGACATACTTTTACCATTGGTTAGCTCCAAAATGAACGCCTCCGACATGTTCATAATAGAAAATACAAGAAAAAAAATACACATTTTTGTCTCGTGCTGTCAACTTATTAAAAATACTTGGCAACTATGGCAAATCTCTCTTAAAAATATGTCCAGATAGAGACTTTTATAGGTTATTGATGATGATGATTAAGATATAAAACACAAAATTTTAGAGTAATTTATTATGTTTCATATTACTCTATAATAAATTCCCAATCAACTTATTCTAGTCCTAGAGGAAAAAACATTCAAAAGATTTTGCCTTAGACATCGCTCTCGGAGGGTCGCTTTAATCTGAAAATTAACATTGATCACAGAAAAATAGAAAAATCTAGAAAAATAAGAGTGTAATGTTGGAAAGCGTCAGTGAATAGAGAGAGGTGTGTTGTTTGTCTATTAAATTAATTGTTTTACTACTAATTACTTTAATACTCCGATGTAATCTGCGACGAAATAGAATAATATTCATACTTAAATACTAATTCGGTTACATGTATGTTGTATATGTTTATCTATTACTATTTATTTACTACTGCACTACAAAGAGTATTATTAAGAACTTGAATCATTTGTGAGAATAAATAATTCCCTTAAATTAATTTGACTTTGTTTTTGCTCTATATTACATTGGTAATCTCCCTAATTAATCTTAAAGTGCGGAACCTCCTAACTTTTAAATACACTATACTAAAATCTCAGCAAAAATAAACGACAGTAATTTTTTCGAAGTGATTTATTTGGAGTCGCAAATCAGATGTCTCTAACTAATGACGTAGGCGATGAATGCTTTGTATTTTTGACCTTGTAAATGTTCTTGTTTATGTAGCAGATGCATGATATACTGGTACTCAGTGCTTCGGAGCTGGGAGGCATCCTATGCTTTTTAGGTACTCCAATTTGCTTACTTAATTTTTTTTTACTCTATGTATTCCCACGATAATATTCATCATATTATTTCTCAATTTCCCGTTCCTTTACCATCTCTAAATTGAAACCGGTATGACTAATTAAAATTTAAACGCAATCTAGGTTAAAAGCAGGAGCATCACGAGCCGAACGAACAGCGCCGCTCGGCCATTTCCTGCTCGAAAATTCGGCTACGAAACCATTTTCCGACTTTGAAACTTTAACTAAAACATGACTTTATTTTGAAAAATAACGAAAATTATTGCAACTAATAATCGGATATAGTGTAAATTTAACAGGGTCTGTTACTGAACATGGAACTACATAATACATACATAAACACTCACGCCTGTCACCCAGAGGGGTAGGCAGAGACAACGGACTTCCATTTGGCACGATCCTGACACACTTCTCTCGCCTCCTTTACATCCATATGTCTACGCATACACGCTCGTCGGTTAAGGGTACTCCTAATCTGGCGCATTTTCAATATATCGCCAATTTGGTCGATAAACCTTCGTCTAGGGCGTCCCTTCCCGACTCTGCCGTTCACTTCTGCAACAAAAAAGATTTGCTTTGTCACTCTTTCCTCGTTCATTCTTTCTACATGACCAAACCACCGAAGCATTCCTTTCTTAATCCTGGTCACAACGTTATCTTGCAAACCACACTTTTCTCTTATCACACTATTTCTCACCCTGTCATTCAGATTCAGCCCTAGCATACTCCTTAATGATCGCATTTCTACAGCATTTATTCTACTCTCATGCTTCTTCCGCCAGACCCAACTTTCACTACCATACGTGCCTTTTTTGACACATTCTGACTTTTCATAATAGCATGTAGAGCCCCATTCACTCTATTTTCTGCGTTCACTCGTCGTTCTATATACTTATCATATCTACCATCCCTGTTAAATAAACATCCCAAATATACAAACTCATCCACTTGCTGAATCATCTCCCCTTCTATTCTTATTTCACATAACGTTTTACTTCGCTTTCAAAAACCATCACTTTCGTCTTACTTACGTTCACTTTCATACCCCTTTCTTTTAATGAGCAGTTCATTAAAGTAACCATCATTTGCAACTCGGCCGCCGACGATGCAAATATGACTTGATCATCGGCGTACAAAAGGCATTTGACGGTTAACTCACCCATTCTCAACCCACCTTCTTCAACTTTCAAAGTTTGCAAACACACGTTTGCAAACTTTGAAACACAGTTGTCCATAAATAGGTTAAACAGCCACGGGGAAGCTACACAGCCCTGTCTGACACCTTTTTGAATGCCAAACCAATCCGAGTAGCCCCATTAATCCTGACACAAGCACTAGAGTTCCTATAAAGAAACCTTAATGCCTGTATCAAACCAGCGCTCAAACGAAATGAGTTAAGTGTTTGCCATAACACATTCCTGTCCACTCTATCATAAGCCTTTTTCAAGTCCATGAACGCACAAAAAACTTTCTGGTTTTTGGCCAAAAACTTCTCCGCAATCATGCACATGGAAAGTACTTGATACGTACACCCCACCCCCTTTCTAAATCCAGCTTGCACATTCCAAATTTTTCCATCAGTTTCTTCCATAACTCTTTCAATTAACACCTTAGCATACAGTTTACTCACAATGCTAAGCAAGCTAATCTACAGTAGTTTTACAGTCCTGCTGTGACCCTTTTCCCTTATATATGGGACTATAACGGCTTTGCACCACTCTACCGGTACCCGCTTCAGTTCCCAACATAAATTAAACAAGGTGTACAGCAGGCCTGCCACCACTCCCTCTCCAACCCTAAGCATTTCGAGTGATACTCTATCATATCCGGCTGCCTTACCTGCTTTCATGCTTTTAATTGCTTTCATTATTTCATCTTCACTTATCTCCCTACCTCTCTCCACTTCTTTCGGAATTTCTATTTCACTTAATTCAGACGACTATTCACTCATAAACACGCTTACAAAGTATTCCTTCCATCTCTTTAAATTAGAAATTTCATCAATCAGCATACAGCCATTTTCGTCTCGTATAGCATTCATTCTAGGCTGGTTTGAATGTGCATGGCATTTCTTACGAGTTTCTAGAACATTTTAATATTTGCCTGGAAGTTATCAGATATCCTTCTATCATTCTTATCCGTTCTTTCTTGCTTTTTCCTTTCAACAACTTCTTTTACTCTCTTATTTATACGTCTAAAGTCTGCCTTTTTTCTTTCAATCTCATCAACCATACCGTTAGAATTACCAGCTTTGTTTGCTAGTAAATCTAGCCATGCTCTCTTCTATGCTTCAACTACCATCCGTACCTCATCATCCCACCACAACGTATTATTTTTCCTTTCATTCGTTCTCTTACTTACACCACATACTTCGATGGCTGCATCCACCAAACCTTTCTTGACATTATACCACACAGTCTCCAAGTCTAAATCATTCATACACAATTCATCCATACCACTTATATTTTCTCTCAGTCTACATTCGAACTTCTCTTTCACAACATAATAATATTTTCATTTACCTTACATTTCATCAACATCATCCTTACCATGTCCCAAAACTGCTCTCGGATATAAGTGGGCTTAGACATATCTGGGGCGTAGCACAAACAACTTCTTTAAGCCCACTTTCATTCGTATCCATAGCAGCCTTGGGCACCTTCGTACTCTTTCACACATTGACCCATTCTTTCTGAAAGGATGACACCGACTCCCTGGCATGCCCACTCGGTCTTGTCTACACCAGACCAGTAAGCGGTATACATGCCATGTGCAGTGGGATCCTTTCCCTTTCGTTTCGTCTCATTTACACATATCACATCTATTCCTCTTTCATTCATCATTACGCATACTTCATCCATCTTATCATTCATTGCTCCACATACATTCAGCGTAGCCAGACGGGCCTCCGCAATCCACTTTTCGCCCCTCCGGGGGACAGAACGTGACGGGTGGCGAACCATTTACCCATTAAAGGGCGCCGGGAACTCGGGGCCATTTCTTATACTTGCTGGCTCATGGTGCGAAATAAGGGGTAGTAGCTTTTACGCCGCTACCATACGGCGAGGAGCCGAGTCTATCCTTTCGGCTTTGTCGTTCGTTTAGCACCACCCGGGGGACACGTGTAGGTTGGGCCTAGGGTTAGGTGGTCAAAGCCTACGGACGCGAGCGACTCATCCCCCAACATGGAACTATTTTATAATTTATAGAGATGTGCCGAAATCGCCATGGTTTGAATGCGGAGTGCGGCCGCCAACCGTGGCGACTCCATATATCTTGTACTTTTGGCAATGCTCAACGTCGTCAGTATACACGAAATAGTAAAGTAAAGTACAATAAAGTTACAGCCTATATACGTCCCACTGCTGGGCACAGGCCTCCTCTCATTTCTGAGAGGGTTTTAATGCAAGGAAATATCCGCCGCGCTGCCCCAATACGTGTTGGCGAACTTCACATGCCTTCGAAATGTTTTTTTCTTATTTCTCAGACATGCAGGTTTCCTCACGGTGTTTTCCTTCACCGCCGAGCACCAATCAGCACTTAAAATTGCAATTATTAACAATTTCAAAAACATTGATGCCCATTGGCTTGAAAAATAGTGCAATGAATGAAGATTAAAAAAAAAACAATAGAACAAAAAACAATTTTCAATAAAACAAAAAAGTTATTGCGATTTCATTGATGAAGGGCCTCAATGATGTAGTACTTTTTTTTAACACGACAGTATCTTAAACTTGGATAAAAAATCTTGTCTCGTAGAAATTTGCAACTTTAATATTTTTTTCTAAAGAAACTGTTTATGTTGTTGGGAAACTGCAATAAACATGCAATTACACATCTAGTCAGAAATAATATTCAATAAAAAAAATACGTTTTCGCTATTTCAATAAAATGGCATAAATTATACGTATTAAGGAGTTAAAAATTAATTTTCGATAAAATCATGAAAATCAAAAAATCTCGAAAACTGTAACAGTTTTATTAAAAATTTTTTGGCTGTTCTCATAGGGCACGATCTCATCTCTCGCCACATTTCGTTTGGACTACTATTAACAGGACATTCTGTATAATGAAAACTTATACCCTACTTTCCCATAAATACATAAATAACTTTGATATCAGAATAATGCAAAATTTATAACAACATTTCGCCCATTGGAGGTTATTTTGGGTTGTATACTCAGGGGCTAATCGCTCGCTGTTGATTTTACAGTACGCTAGTAACCTTGGTTCGATCCCCGCCGGTACCAATGAAATTGTTAATATATGCAATTTTAAGTGCTGATTTACCAAGTGCTTGGCGGTGAAGGAAAACACCGTGAGGAAACCTGCATGTCTGAGAAATAAGAAAAAAAAACATTTCAAAGGCATGTGAAGTTCGTCAACACGCATTGGGGCAGCGCGGCGGACATTTCCTTGCCTTAAATTAAAGTGAAATCAAATCAAATCAAAATAATTTATTTACAAAACATAGGTAAAAAGTTATAAACTTGGAGGAAAAGGTGATAAGTAACACTATGTTTCACCTTGGAAGGCATACAAATATTTGGTTATCATCATCACCTTGCATTAGTAATATTAATATTTAATAACATTACAATTTCGATTATAATTAGTATGTTTAGAAAAAATTTCATAAATTATTGTTTTTATTATACATTTCATAATTCTAATAACATAAAGATAAAAATATAATAAATAAATCGGACATTAACTGTAGGTACTAAAACCCATTCTTTTTATCATCAAAATATTCGTTGATAGAGTAGTATGCTTTTTTTTATTAAAAAATATAATCTGATGTTTTTTTTTAATTGATTCTACTTATATTAAAAGCCGTTATAACTGAAAACCCTCGCAACTTAAGAGCCGTGGCATTTCGAGTATTTTGCAGTACGCTAGAAACTAGCATTTGTTTTTTGCAATTTAAAAAAAAACCGTCGTGAGGTTTTCGTTCATGACTGAGTAGCAAAATATTTTGAGTACATGTGAAGTCCGTCAAAACGCACTTGAGTAGCGCGGCAGGCCAATTGCTCCATACACCTTTTACAAATATAGGCTGTTACTTTACGATAACTTTACTTTCGTGTATAAATAATATAAGAGTTTAAAAAAAACTTAAACAACACCCATTAATCATGAACTGTGATGATTCTGATAATTTATTTTATGCTGGTGATCCTGATCAAGATACTAGGATAAAGATATTAAATTAATGTATAGTCATCGGTCCTTGATAAAAGTACATATTTTTAAGTCAATAGGCCGTTTACAAGTTGGTGAAAATTATTAAAAGCTTCCGCTACATAAATAGATAGATAGATACACGCAAAGCTATCAAAATCGTTTAAAAAAAGAGCGAAGCTAAAGAGTGCACTTTGTTACTTTGCACAACATCAATTGCTGTCCGTTAGTTTCGCTAAAACTCGAAACTGGCTCGACATATTCTGATGAAATTTGTGTATTTGCGTGGGTCCCTTAATGACTTAGATTCACAATTGGACCCTGTAGGTGGAGCTGTTGTAAGATCCAGAAATCACTGAGTGCAATGATTTCGTCGCATTGGGTACCACACGACTGGTGCGGCCTCATAACATAGCATTATTAAGGCCCTTTTGTAGTACGATGGGTAGGTATGAAGATATTAACTTTCTTGCCGCGATTCTCAAGCGAATTAAAACTAAAATCGGAAGAATTTTAGAAAGAACAACGTACGTTCAATCCCATATATCGTTCGATTTTTTTTTGTAAGATAAAAATAAAAACTAATTTGTGAAATACATATGTTTTTTTTTAACATTCCCCCTTCAAACAATAAGCCTCTTTGATTGTTACAAGTTTTACACGGTTTCGTTATGGACTCTCTGCAAGGTTGCACGTTTAATGAGAGATTTAGTGTCATCTTCAGATCAGATTATCTTTTATCTTATGATTTTTTTAGTGAGCCAATTATTATGACCCGTATTTCTATCTTCATACAACCCTTATTCGTATGTTAATTTTTTGAATGATTCTCTTTTTCCACAATAATAATATTTAAGTAGATTTACACAAATTCAAAGAAGTTGATAAGTACTGCAACTTCGACTTATGTTTCGACGTTGGTTGTAAAAACAAGCGTTTAAAAAAACAGCTGGATCTAGCATTAAACTGAAACCTTCTGAAACTTTTAGTTATTTGCGTTGCCGCTGCGGCGTTGTTTCTTGTTAATATACGAATACGATGAAACAATACGTGTCATGATACAGCACTGTCGCAAAATAATATGGATCCTCATCCTCAACGATACTCTATGTACTCGTATATCTAGACGTTCAACATGTCATCATTACTGCCCTCCAAAAGTCGACTGTTGAAGATAGGCCTCCTCCCTAGTAATTTTAAAAAGCACATATCTGTGCTATATGCACCCATTGACCTCCTACATGTCCAGATCATCACTCCATCCACTAAAGTGACGTTCTACTCGTAACCGACGTAACCGTTTGCCGGTACGAGGCTGACACTCTACAACATTTCTTCCCCTTCGATTCTGTTCATCCATTGCCACTTAAGCTTACTGATCCATTGGGTAATATCTGTTAGTCTATTATACTATAGATATCTATTCTACTATAGATATTATCGTTAAGTCTTCTTTTTCGCAGAGAAACTGTGAGCTTCCTCATATGTCCCGCAGTGAAGAACAACGTTTCAGTTCCTTACGTCATCACTTGCAACCCTTTGTATTGCCTTTGTTAATATTTCGAATTTGACGGATGGGGCTAGGCGAGAAAAATTGTAAGATTTTTTCCGTCACGACACCATCTGACGTAGTGTAGATGGCCTTGGCGGCTACGGCTACGAAACGAGATAGAATAATACCCATCTTCCTCGCACCTTTTCTTATCTTTCCATGAAATAAATATTATTTTATTTTCAATGACGCTTCATTTTAATAGACGCTAGTAATTAATTTATTTGTATTTGTTAATCAATAATATAATACGTTTAATATCAATCTCCTGGAAACTTCTTCCATCAGTATTACATTTTGCTCTTTGTTCAAATCCTATAATCATGATAATTTATTCTTTGAAGCTACACGTATTGCAGGGTGTAGGGCAACTTGTATTGATAATATTTTTACAGGTGTTTTACCAATCAACAAATCAATAGTTCAAAAACTTAGTTCAGATCACTGTGGACAACTGGTTTCATTACCTTTCGTGCACAAAAAATATGTAATTGAGAAAATTGTGTTTGTTCCTATTAACGCAAAACGCCTGGAGAAATTTAGAAGTAATATGGTAAAAAACCTTCCATCGCTTTCTTATAAGAACAATGCAGACTATTTATATGGAGAATCATTTACACTTATAAGCAATAAATTTAATACAACATTTACTTCTAAAACATTCTCCAGAAACAGTCGCAAGGCATTTAATGAGTGGGCGACAGTAGGAATTCATAAAAGCAGACGAAAGTAATATGAACTTTACCATGAAAGATCATATAATCTTTCCGGTGCTTTTAAAGAATATCTTAAAAATTATTCTAAAATGTTTAAAAGAGTGTTCTCCACAGCCAAATCTTTACATATTAGCAACAAAATTAAAACGGCTAAGAATAAAATTAAAATGACGTGGCGTATAATTAAAAGCGAAACCGGTAAAGACAAACCACGTAACTCAAACTATCAATTAAAAACTAACAATGAATAGACTAAATCAAATCAATAAGTTGCAGCGGTGTTTGAGAAATATTTCACTGATATTCCTATCTTGACAAAAAAGTCATTGAATACTTCTCCAACTGTCACCGAGTCATTACTCAAACAGAATGTTAAGGCTTTAAGAAGCCTGAATGACCTTGAAGAAACGGCTACAATCTCGGCGACCGCCGACGTCAACACAGTCTAGCGATTACTTTCTGTATTACTTAGAAAAGTGCAAAAATAAATAGACTGCAGACTGCACTAAATAGACTGCGTAATCATAATGGACTGCAGACTATTATGATTGCGCATCACTGAGAATTATGTCGCGGTTAAGCATCTTCATCATTAAGCAGTTGGATCCGTTTCCGGTGGTCTTACAGTCAACACGTACCTCAACGTTCTCCGCAATTAAAACCAATAGCAGTGCAACAGTGTAATTTTGTGGCCTTAACGCAAAATCCGTTAAGTGTGACAGCAAAAAGATATATAATAATAATTACAGTGCAAAACAAATCTTGTAGAAAAGTGAATCGAACATAACTTATTGTAACAAATTTGCAAATCATACAGCATTGTTACCAATATAACCAACGAATCTGTCAAACGTCAATTAAGTGAACAACATCAAGATGTTTACAAGTTTTTTTTGTAGCTACGCCTGTATCTAGACCTTTAGGCCAACCAAGATTTTTTTTTTCAACCAAGAGTCTATGGCATGGTATCGAGACTTTAGCCAAAGAAATTAATTTCTACTGAACCAGTAGCTACAAAACAAAAATAATTTCAAAATGACACAAAGCATGGAGTTGCTTGTCAAAACTGGACGTGAAACTGAATAAACAAACTGAAACTATAACAACGGCAGTAACAAAAATGTTATGGAGGCAATAGATGAGAGATTAAAACAACAACAGAGGAAAATGCTAAACTCAAAGACAAATTTTACATTGGAGCACAAACTTCTTAATAATAGAACTGGAAAAGAAAATATAACTGGTCTTTGGAGTTGAGAGCTAAAACAGAAGCAGAGACGGTAGACTACATAAAAGATATAATAATAGAAACAGGAACACAAATAGATAGTCATGAAATCAAAACATATACAGAATCGGCAAAAACAACAATAAGAGTCGCCCTGTCGTAGTTACCATAGCGTCTTTTATGGCAAACTACATGAGAAATAAGGCTAATCTCCCAGCAGGTATAAATGTCAAGAGGATTACACTAAAGAAGTACTTAGCGGAAGTGCCACAACCACTACTAGAAGAGGAAAGGAAGAAAGGAAATATCGCTTTTCTTAAATATGACAAACTGATAGTGAAGAAACCGACTGACAAAACAAGAGATAAAAAGAAAGAAAGAGGAAGATCAGGCTCACCAAACTCATCAACCCAAAGAAAATAAACTTGAAAGAAACCTCAAAGCCACCATTTGCCAAGAGTGTCTCAAAAGATATGATAAAACCTAATAATATTCGTAACTATGTCGAACGAGGCAGAACAGTCTCACTATATCTGAAACCTCAAAAACTAGCAATGACCACTGGCACCTGAACAAGATCAAAACAAATATGACAACATTGTTCAAACCAACCTCGAAAAAGCACCCCAAGCCGGCTGGTCACTGTGGGGCAAGATGACCACCACCCTTCATCAAATAAAAACAAACAGAATAATAAATAAAACACAAAAAAAACTATAGTTACGCAAACAGCAAGAGAGTTTAAAATCAAGAAGAGAACATTTTAAATATGCACATTCAATGTGAGATCCCTATCAACAAAAGAAAGAACTTTAGACTAAATAATGCAATAGAAAAATTAATTGGGACATCATAGGACCTTGCAGAAGCAAAAAGATAGGATATATCATTGAGGAACATAAAGACTATATATTTTGTTATATAGGAGAGACAGGGACTTCTGCAGGCTTAATAAAGAAATCACTAAAAGGCAAATATATTAAGCTTTTGGGAATATCAGAGAGAGTGGCTCGTTAAACTGAACTCTGAGGAGGACCACTATCACTGATACAAGTATATTCTCCCACTGATAGTTCAAGTGAAGAAGAAATCACAAATTCTACAATGACTTAACAAGAGCGCAAGAACTGGCTGATAAAAACAGGCTAATCATTGGAGATTTGAATGCAAAATTCTAAAACCTCATGAAAATCTTATAATGGGCAAATATGTTATGGCATAAGAACGCTAGATGAACGCCTAATACAATATGCACATGAGAACAAGTTGGCAGTGATGAATACATATTTCAAGAAGAAAAGTTCCAGAAAATGGACATGGATATCGCCAGATCATAAAACAAAAACGAAATTGACTTTATACTGAGCCCCAACCCAAAATCCGTAATCAATGTAGAAGTTCTGAACAAAATAAGTTTCGTCTGACCACAGGATTCTAAGATGTCTATAAAAATTCAAAACCTAAAATTAGCTGAGGAACTTTCAAACCATACCCAATAAATTGAAGTCCATACATGATAAAACACTACATACAAAACCTAAAAGAATTTACCAATATTGCAAGAATTTCTAAAGGAAAATAAAACTGTACAATCCTTCAGTGACAAACTGGAAGAAGCAATCCAAAAAGCCTTAAAATTAATGTAAAAGCAAATAATAATAAACACAAAAAGAAAAGATCATTAGCGACACACACAAAATTTAATTTAGAAGAACTGCACTTATGTTCACAAAGAACAAGTCCAAAGAAATGAGAGAGAACTAAAGAAATTGTTCAAAGAAACCAACAGATCAATCAAAAAGATTATGCTAACTATAGAAGAGAAATTATAGAAAAAATATGTATACTTTCCGTAGTTCAAAAAGAGCCTTTAAGGAATTATCTACGCACAAAATTGATACAAAGTCTAAAATGAAAAGGTGAAAACAAAGACAGAGAAGGTATAATAAATGCAACGGCTTTTATACTTCTCTTCTTAGCAAAACCACCACGTGATATGACACAAGAAGAAAAAGATTATAGTAATATAACTGAGAAGATATAGCAGAAACACCAGTAAACCCAATAACTGAAATAGAAATATTGACCCAAATCAAACGACTAAAACCCGAAAAGAGCCCAGGCGAAGATAACATCACAAACGAAGCCCTCAAAATCGGAGCGCCAACCCTGGCTGCATATCTAGCAGAATTATTCAATTTAGTACTGGAAGAGCAAGTACCATCACAATGGAGTAAATCAAACATAATACTATTGTATAAAAAAGGAATCCGCTTGACATCAGCAACTACAGGCCTATCAGCTTACTATCAACAATATATAAACTCTTTTCATCCATCCTAAGAAGAATAGCACCAGATATTGACAATAATCAGCCAATAGAACAAGCGGGCTTCCGGTCGCACTACTCAACAATAGACCACATTCACACAATGGAACAAATAATCGAGAAATATAAAGAATTCAAACCACTTACATAGCTTTTGTGGACTATTCCAAAGCATTCGACAGCATAGTACACCCACCCATATGGACTGCTCTAAGAAATAATGATGTAAACAAAAGTATGTAAATATCATAAAAATTACTCTAAAAATGTAAGTAGAGTAAACTGAAAGACAAGGGAAGAGTTCACAATTGGTAAAGGGTGCGCAGTAGGCGACCTGTTGTCTCCAAAGCTATTCATAGCTGTACTGAAGACATTTTCAAAAACATTAAATGGGAAAATAAAGGCATATGGATACTCAATAATAAATTAACACACCTAAAGTTTGGCAGATGACATTGTCTTTTAGTGAATCAGGACAGATCTAGAAGCAATGCTACAAAGATTAAACTTTGAAAGCAAAAATAGGTTTACACATGAACGCATCAAAACTAAAATAATGTCAAACAGTCAAAAGAAAACAATCAAAGTAGAGCAAAACCGATAGAATATACAAATGAATATGTGTATTTGAGGTAAATTAGTGTCCTTTGATGAAAATAGGGTAAACGAAATAGACAGACGAATAAGTGCAGCGTGGAAGAAATACTGGGCTCAAAAGAAATTTAAAAGGAACTATAGTCTTAATATAAAAAGACTATAATGGATTCTTGCATCTTCCAAGCTTAACTTACATAGCCAGACTTGGGTCTTCACCGAAAAAGTAAAAACAAAATTTCATCGTAACAACATGCAATGGAACGTAGTATACTGAAATTGAGAAAATACAAAACGAGAAATGCAGACATCCGCATGAAAACAAAATTAACAGATGCTCTTAATTTTAGTTTGAAACAAATAAGAACTGGGCAGAACACTTGTCTAGATAAAGATGAGATGGACTTACCAAACAACAAAATGCTTGGGCCCAGGCAAAAGAAACGTGGGAAGACAGAAGAAAAGATGGTCCGATGACATAATAAACATAGCAGGGAAAAGTTGGATGCATGCAGCCAAGGACAGAAAAATGGAAAAATATGGAGGCTTTTACCCACAGGGGCCATAACAAAGAAAAAATGGGAACGAAATTATTATAATTAGATTTAATACATTTGTAACAATTGTTAAGTGGAAAATAAAGCTGTAATAATAATAAGCATCTTCAATTAAGTATATTTCACGGTGTGGTGCTGTAGCTTCGTCCGGTAGGCATCACGAGCTATCAAGTGTTTAAGTTTTAAGTACGTAAGTTTTTATTATATTTCTTGAATCGTATTTATTTGTGTCGTATTAGTAACTCTGGGTCTAAGCGCTCACTGTAAATTTCACCCGGGTTTGATCCCCGGCAGCACCAATGAAATTTTTAATTGCAATTTTAAGTGCTGATTTACCACGTGCTCGGCGGCGAAGGAAAACATCGTGAGGAAACTTGCATTTCTGAGGAATAAGAAAAAAATTTTCGAAGACATGTGAAGTTCGCCAACACGCATTGGGGCAGCGCGGCGGACATTTCTATGCCCTAAAACCCTCTCAGAAATAAGAAGAATCTGTCCACAGGAGACAGCAGAGGGACTTATATAGCCTGTTACTTTACTTTTGTATCGTATACATATGCAATATTTATATTCGTTTCAGATACAGAAGGGTACCTAATGGTGAGAAAAATATCATGTGGAGGCCACGAAAACGTAAAACATCTTTGTACCTAGATAAAATGTTTTAGTGGTTGGCAGTCATTTCATACGCCACATTTTCTATAGAGCTTAGAACGTTTCAGACAGGGCAAAATAAAAAATAATACAAAATATTATGGGAATGATTTATTAATAATATATACATTTATAGGTATTTATAATAAAAATAATGAGCAAGCTGCAAGGTTCAACTGATAGTGTTTCTTCTAAACACAGTTGTAAAATTGCTCTTCTCATTTTTATCAACGGTTAATTGATGAAACTTAGTCAAGATCACTTCATATAAAAGATATTTAATTAAATTGGCACATGGCCTATTTGGCCTTCTAGTTACTACTCGGCGGAAATTTGAAAAGAAAGATTTTGTCTGTTCTTAATTCTCTTGTGTAAACCATTTTTCACAGAAGTATTGTTTACAACTGGCGTGGTTTACAAAAGCGTGATTAAGTGTCAGCTGTATATCGTCAATTAGATCCTGAACTTTTTTGACATTTATTTTTGTTATATCTTTTTAAAAACTGACGCAAACTCATTAGTTTATTATTTGTTATATTTTCTTATAACGTATTGGGTATCTTGGATAAGTTTGTAATTTGTTTTTAATTTTATCACAAAATTTTCGCAATAAATTATGACGTTTTCTACAGTGATTCTCTTCTCTTAGTTTCGGCGTGACTGTAGGATGTTATATAGGTACTGAGTTACCGTCAGTTACTAAGTGGCCATAAATCATTATATGTATGTATAGACATACAGATCTACATTTTTTGATTTTATTATTTATGTTTTTGAATTTTGATTGGTTTTTTGAAACCTGGTAAAATTATTTTTTTCCAAACCAATTGATGGGCTTGATTATAATGCCAGTTATACTCTTTGGCTGAAGTAATTTTTTTATTTTATGAACAATTGCAGACAAAACAATATTGATTGCGCATCTCTAAAACAAAATTTTACCTCTTGTCCTTCTAATACTAGCTCCTGCACCTGGCATGACGGAATAGTTTTTTCTATAAGTTCATTTGCAGTAACAATTTTTGTTAACAGTTATGAGTGTAACATTTTTATCAGCTGCTTTATTCATAGTGCTTTATTCATAGTATCCTTTCTTAATAATACCATCCTGAATCTGTATAATATACATGCTCCTGTACATTATGTAAAAGTTAAGCGTCCTCCTGCTCCCTGGATGACTAAAGTGGTACAGGTGGCAATGGCGCGACGAATTCGGGCTTTCCAGAAGTTAAAAAAGGGTTTCTCTGAACAAAATTGTTCTAACTTTAAATTGCCAAGAAACAGATGCAATCAGGTGGTAGGAAATGATAAACGCCGCTACATTCATGACAAAATAACAAATTTTTCGCCCACTGATGTGTGAACATTCCTTGGATTTCTCGGAATTATTAAATCAAATTCCCCGGAATATGGCTCCTCTCTCAATTTGGATGACATTAATCGTCACTTTGTTTCTATTACTTCATTGGACCCTCAAGTCCGTTCTCAAACTATTGCTTCTATAGAATCAATGCAGCCTCTCCGGATCCCTGACTTTTGTTTCTCCCCTGTTACTCAGGATGAAATAAAAAAAGCTCTGTTAGCCATTAAATCCAAGGCTGTGGGTTATGATGAAATTAGTAAGCAAATGATATCCATGATACTTGAGTGCCTACTTGCAGCTATAACACACATTATATATTATTCTCTGGACTCTTGTCAATACCCTTCTGCATGGAAAAAGGCTTTTGTACGACCCCTTCCTAAAATACCTAATCCTGTTTTCCCTAACCATTTTCGTCCTATTTCTATTCTCCCATACCTCTCTAAAGTTCTGGAAGCTTGTGTTTTAAGCAAATATCTATGTTCACTGCAAAACACAACCTGTTGAATGAATTTCAATCGGGGTTTCGCTCTGGTCACAGCACTACCACTTCGCTTATCAAAGTCACAGACGATATAAGAAAAGGTAGCGCTTATTGACTTTTCAAACGCTTTCAATACAGTAGAACATGGTATCCTACTATCTATCCTCAAACACCTTAAATTTTCATCGCTAGCCTTGGAGTGGTTCTTTTCTTATATTCGCGGCCGCCAGCAATCGGTTCGCTCAGGTCAGCGTTTTTCTGCATGGGCTGAAATTGAATCTGGTGTGCCGCAAGGCGGAATACTTTCTCCCATTATGTTTTCCTTATTTATAAACTCTATCTCCTCAGTTTTTGATTACTTGTACCATCTGTATGCGGATGATCTTCAGCTCTATGTGCAGTTAGGCTTAAATAATCTTAACATTGATTACAAAGTTAAGATTATTTAACATAAACTAAATAATAACCTGGAAGCCATAAGAAAATGGTCGTGTAAATATGTCGTGTAATTTTCAGTTAATCCAGCCAAATGCAAAGTCATAATATTCGGAAGTTTGCAATTATTGGCTAAGATTGATTATGGAAATCTCTCTCCTGTAATTTATAATGGAACATTGATTCCATATTGTGATTCCATAATAAATCTTGGCTTGTACATGGACAAAACTATGACCGGGAAATTGCAGATCTCTGAAGTAAGTCGTAAAGTTGTTGCCACCTTGCGTTCCCTTTATCGTCTTAAAAATTTCCTACCTTTCAAAAAAATTCCCTCATTCTACCTATCATCGATTATGCAGATGTATTTTAACGAGACCTGTCACAAAATCTTCTAAACAAGTTGGAGCGCCTTCTTAATAATTCCATAAGGTTTATTTTCGGTTAACGTAAGTATGACCACATATCTTCCTATCCTTCAAAGCTTAAATGGCTACCTATACGTCAAAGGCAATGCTCTAGAACTTTACTTGTACTTTATTCAATTTTAAACGATCCAAGGTCGCCTTCTTATCTTAAGGATAACTTTCATTTTCTTCATTCGATTGACGGTCGAACACCACGACAATCAAACCGTCTGAGGATAAGGTTTCCACAGCATAGGTCTAATTTTTTCAGGTCCTCTTTTACGATACAGGCTTTACATCTTTGGAACATCCTCCCCAATGATATTAAGAATGCAACAAATAAAAACTCATTTAAATTACCTCTACGACAACATTACCTGAGGGCACTTACAAATTGACATTTCTTTTTTTTAGTTTTTTTTATTTTTCTCTTCAAATATTTATTTATTTATATATTAAAACGGATATTTATCTATGTAGTTTATAAGCATGTATACACATTACATATATGTATGTATGTATTATTGTATGTAAATATATGTTATATTTATGTATATTTAAATATATGTTGTGTATGTATGTACTATGTGTATATTATATTTTAATATATATACACTTTATTTATGTATTATGTTTCGCACCTGCCTGCAATTATCTTTGGCACCCAGGATTGACTGGCAGAGAATGCCATATGGCATTAAGTCCGCCCTATGTACCCTTTACCTTAAGGTGTTAAATTTAAGTATTTAAATTTAAAAAAAATAGTGCCTTGAGCAACACTTTGCCGGTTTCTGTACAGAAAATGATGCTGGCTTTGCTATTTCTTATTTGAAATAATTCGTAGGCGTGCTGCAGAAAACTGTTCCAAATATGAATGGTCGCTACCAATGAATATAATACCTGCTATGTTACACTTATTTACATAGTAACTTTAATTATCATCTGCATAAAATTCTTAATAGCACTTTTCACACAAGAAAGTAAACTTTGAGATCAGTCCATCTTGTTTTTCGCTAATTAAGTGAATAGTAAAACCAACCAAGAGGTCCGTGATTAAAATTTCTTGCAGCTTTTTATAGAAAAGCATGACCTTATCATAATATGATAGTTAATCATTTAACCATCTGATAAAACTTTTAAGTGTGCCAGTCATATATTAATGATGATATTTGGGTCATTATACTGGAAATAGTCTATTAAATACTTTATAGTGCAATTGATCAGTATGATTGACCGTGTGTATGACTTTTATAAGTCAATGCTATTTTTGATGAAAATTATTATTGCAGATAAAAGCCCTTTCACATTAATTTTAGTCTCGAATTAAATTAATCAAAATAAAAATTTAAACTTTTTAATAAGTCCCATCAGCGTCCTTCGTTTTACATAGAAATTTTGTAATGACGTGCATTTCTTTCAATATGAACTAAGTCGTTTTTCTTTGAAATTGACAAGGTTTGTTTTATCTAAAACTAAGAATGTTGCTGATGAAACGTCGTACAAATTAGGTAGGATATGTTTCGCTTTGGCAAAATGTCCCATTAAGGGCTCTTTACAACTGATCTTCAAATGTAAACACCGACTGAAAATCAAATAATCATTGGTAGTTATTTTTTTTTAATTCATTGAAAATTTTTAAGATTGTGTTGAAGCTCCACTGGTAAAAAAAATACATATGTTATAGTTTTAACGAAAATAAGGTACCTATTTATACATCGCATCCCACCAAGAATTTCTAATGTAAGCTGAGATGTGATAATAACTGTAAACAATTGAATAACAAAATAATGAAAACATTTGTAAATACTTGTTTTGCAACATTTGACCGTAATAAAATAGAATAAGATATTCTTCGGCATGAAAATACAAATAAATATTTTCGATTAATTTTGCAATAACTTAACAGCCGGGTCAGCGCGCTATTCAGATCCGTCTAGATACGTAAAATTTCAGCGAGCACTGTCGAATTCAATAGGAGTGACAGAAAAAACGCTTCTTGATAATATAGAAGGGACAAAATAAATTATTTAAATTACAGTAAAATCACTTTATTAAAAATAAAAATAGCCCAATAGCTTTATTTACATTTGACATATAATTGTTTTTTTTTTTATATTCTACTAAAACAGCGCTTATCTACAATCTCACCTGATGGTAAGTGGTGATGTAGCCTAAGATGGTGAAGCGCACTGACTTAACAAAAGACTATTCACTCTTGCCTTGAAGACACCCACACTGTAGTCCAATGGAAAGACAGATTCTGGCAACTTATTCCACTCCTTTGCTGTAAGCCTCTTAGCACGCCTTTTCATTGAGTACAAAGCCGCTAGGTGGCATTTTGCAGCACCAGCCCATATGGCAGCAATATTCCATGTACGACCGGACTTACGCTTTATATAAAGTAATCAGCTGTCCCAGCGTGAAGTATCGCCGCACTCTTGCAAGAACTCCCAGCTTCCTTGCAGCTGCTTATTCCTTGGACTCAATGAACCGCCCGAAGTTCAGATTTGAGGATATCTCAAACGCTAACAACTGAAGGCGGTCGGTATATTCCAGTTATACATTTCGGAAAGAAGGAGCCAAGGTGAGCTGGCTCCTTTTTGCAGTGGAGAGACACGCTTGTGTTTTGGAGGCGTTGAATTTCACGAGATTGGCATCGCCCCATTCGGAGACTGCCTGTAGTGTGAGATTCACACGCTCTACCATAGCTTCTCTTTCGGACGGGATTTGATCCCGACTGACCCGAGGTATCTCTCCACAACTGTGCTAACGTCTGCATACCCATAGATACCGGGCATAAGCAGATCATTTATATGCAGCAGGAAGAGAGTTGCGGAGAGAACGGACCCCTGAGGAACACCGGCGTTAGTCGCCATAGGATCGGATTAGCAGCCATCGACGACGACCCGGAGAGACCGTTTACTCAGAAAGTCCTTTACCCATTCAATCAGACCAGGGGATAAGCCGTACGCTGAAGCTTACCCAAAAGACTAGTGTGCCAAACTCTGTCAAAGGCCTTCGAGATATCAAGGGAAACAGCAAGTGCTTCCCCACTGTTCTCGATTGGCTCGCCCCATACGTGTGTGGCATACGCTAAAAGGTCCTCAGCTGACCGATTTCGGCGAAACCCATATTGCCGGTCACTAAGGAGGTCATTCTGTTCTAGATATGCCATAAGCGGGCGTTCAATATGCGCTCCATAATCTTGCAGAGTATGGAGGTAATTGAGATTGACCGATAATTGGCAGGGTTGGCACAGCTGCCTTTTTTTGGAACAGGCTGCACGTTGGCCAGCTTCCAGGATTTTGGCACTATTCCAGTCCTAAATGAGAGGTGGAACAAGCGTGTCAGCACAGGAGACAACTCAGTTGCAGAAGCCTTTAGAACTATAGCTGGTATACCATCTGGTCCACTAGATTTATTCATATTGAATAAAACTATTTTTACGGATTTTATCGCGTTTAATTTTACTAATTTTGATTCCCGACGTTTCGGGTGCTTTACAGCACCCATGGTCACGGGGGGGACTGAGGTGTTTGACGTCCTAATGTCATAGTTAGCCCGGCTACCTTCAGTTTTTGAATATTAATTTTGGTCCGATCTACGCAGAATGAGCTTACAGTGTCTTGAAGTCTTGCAGTGGTATGCTTGGGTTTGGATTTAATTTTGTTAATTATAGGATCCCAAGCAGATGGCAGCACCATCCATCTTCTCTATTGAAATTAGGATGTTTTTAATTTCAATAGCCTCGCGTATCATCCTTGGTAGGAATCGGTGTTCTTTGCGAGGATTTGTGGTCTATCAAATCTGATGTAATGGCAGGAACGATCTTGGACATGTTCACAGACTGCAGACTTCCCAGAGCGTCGGTGCCTCACGTCAGCTATATGTTCTTTCACGCGGGTTTTAATGGATCTTTTTGTTTATCCTATGTATGAGAGACCACATTCGCAATCAAGCTTGTACACTCCTGTATCTTGCAGACGGATATTGCACTTGACGGATGGTAAAAATTGACTTATCTTCGTCAGCGGCTTGAAGTATGTTTTAATAGAAGCTCGCTCAAAATATAGCCAACCTTGTCTGTGACCTCTGACATAGGGTAGTACAGCAGGCACACGCTCGACTGTGGCCGGCTTCACTCGGTCACTGTGACGTAGGCGCGGAACCCGAAGCTTGTTGTCTTGCTATACTTGCTCGACGTGCTGAAGCTCGGCGGCCAGATGTTTTCTGTCACAGATCCCTCGTGCTCTCTGAAACAAAGATTTTCCACGGTAGCTAACTGTGATGGATGATGGTGCGATTCACCATTTAAATATCGGTTGGTATGGGTCTTTTCCTATACACAGTGTGACCAATAGTGTTATCAGGATGTTATCAGGACAAGATGCAGGAGGTACAAGCTTGATTGTGAATGGTCTCTTACATAGGACAAACAAAAGATCCATTAAAACCCGCGTGAAAGAACATATAGCTGACGTGAGGCACCGACGCTCTGGGAAGTCTGCAGTCTGTGAACATGTTCAAGATTGTCCCTGCCATTACATCAGATTTGATAGACCACAAATTCTCGCAAAGAACACCGATTCCTACCAAGGATGATACGCGAGGCTATTGAAATTAAAAACATCCTAATTTCAATAGAGAAGATGGATGGTGCTGCCATCTGCTTGGGATCCTATAATTAACAAAATTAAATCCAAACCCAAGCATACCACTGCAAGACTTCAAGATACTGTAAGCTCATTCTGCGTAGATCGGACCAAAATTAATATTCAAAAACTGAAGGTAGCCGGGCTAACTATGACATTAGGACGTCAACACCTCAGTCCCCGTGACCATGGGTGTAAAGCACCGAAACGTCGGGAATCAAAATTAGTAAAATTAAACGCGATAAAATCTGTAAAAATAGTTTTATTCAATGTGTAGTGTTCGCGTAAATATAAGAAACCATTAGATTTATTCATGTCTAGACACCGCAAGCTTTTAAGAACCTTCTTATTTGTTATACTAACCTCTGACATAGAGGTCCCGCAGTGAGGTAATTTAGGTGGAACTTTGTTGCCACTGTCCAGACGTGAATTGTAGTCAAAGAGAGACGCGAATAGGTCCGCTTTCTCTTTAGCCGTATGCGCCAGTGTGCCATCCGGTTTTACCAGCGGAGGCAGTGTAGGCCAACAGAAGTTTGTCTCGACCGCTTTGGCGAGAGACCAAAAAGCTCTAGTGCCGGATGGTCTGGCAGAGAGTTTTGCGCCAATATGTTTAATGCGATCGAAACTAGCTTTCCGCAATGATTTTTTGTAGGACTTGGTGGTCTGGTTGAAAGTTCTCTTCTTGGAGCTAATACCCGGAGCTTTGCGGTTTCGAGCGTCAACTCAGGATAGGTACGCTAAATTCTTGCGCTTTTCAGCTTGGGCGCATTCAGCGCTAAACCATGGGCGAGCTTTGCTACCGGTGTGAGCATCAGAGAATGGGATAAAATACTCTATAGCTTGACGCAACAGATCCGTTATCGCAACCGCGCAGCTCGACGGATCCGCAGAAGAGAAACAAACCTCTCGCCAAGGATACGATGCACAAAAGTGTCGCATCTCATTCCAATCAGCTGACTTATACCGCCATATTTGTCGAACACCTTGGGAATCGTAATCAGGTGGAGTATATGACGATACAGATTTCACCAGACAGTCGTCAGATGTACCTAAAGGGCAGGTATCCTGAACTTCATACCTATCTGGTTCGGTAGTCAGCAGAAGGTCCAAGCGATTTGCTGTGTGACCGTCTACATCGGGTAACCTAGTCGCTTCCTTTACCAGCTGAGAAAGACCTAGCGTCAAGGCAAAATTCCACGCTTCTCTTCCAGCATGGTTGATCTTCTGGTATGGGAACAGCCAGTCTTGGTGACAAGCGCTAAAGTCCCCCTGAAAGACCAATTGTGCAGTAAGATACCGATTTAGGGCCACGTCAGCAGCCTCACTAAGGTGATCAAATAATCGTGTTGTCTCCTGGTCACCACTGTGCGATCGATAGACACAAGCATAAAGGATTTTATTAATACCTGTATCTAACATCACCCAGATTGTCGAAAAAGTGGGGTCTTCAAGGTGACAGAACGCTAGAAGCAGATGTCATTGCGGACGTTCACACATACTCCGACATGTGGATGGAATTTGTGCTACAGGGTAGTCAAGGTACGCCGCATTCAATGGACATCCAATTTGCGTCTCCGTCAAGAAAAGTAGGTGCGGTTTCTCAGTCTCAAGATGGTAATGGACTGCGCTGAGATTAGAGTGCAATCCTCGAATATTAGTGAGGTCCCAGCACAGAAGACGTGCAACCTAGATACTAGACAACCGGAGACCCTTTTTTAGAGAACCGGAGACCCTTTTTACTGGAAAGGAGGCATTCCATCTTAGTCCTTAAGGCTGACAACGCATCTGCATTTTGATTCGCAAGCGAGGAGAGATGTAGATGTCTATGGGCCTCAGCGACCACATACCATCAGGTAGACTGTGTGCTCGTTTGTCACCCTTGTCCTATAAAAAAAAAAAAAAACCGCTGTTTAACACTACTTTTCTTTTTAATGTACGTATTAAGTGTTGAGAGTGAATAAGGATGGAGAATGGCAGTTGAACTAGGCGTTGCATTAGCAACCAAACGATACTATCAGAGTAACTGTGCCCATGGGAACTTGATCTGGAGACTTCGGGGACGCCCAAACCTCCCCCCAGAGATCGCCATCGGGTCCTCTCGCCCGGTCGCTAACCGGCACGATGTGGCCACACTGGGATTTTTCGCTAGTCGGCGGGGCAGCCTTTCATGAGTAGCAAATTCACTAATTGGGCCCCCAACTACCTGCGGTCGGCCAGTGGAATACCGTGCCTCGGATCCCGCTACCCTCCACAACCAAGCACCCGACAAAGCAACAACTGACGCTTCGTACCCGGTTTACATACACAACGCTAGTGTTCAGACCCATTCTCCATATGGCTTCACCAAGCATCATTCCGGAACACGACAACATCATTTGGCGACAAGACTTTGAATTGGTGGGTAACCGAAAAGCCAGCGGCCGAAACCTACCACCGGAATTGGTGCTGCTCGTTTAGCACTACCCGGGGGACACGTGTAGGGTGTCATATTTCAAGTATTTCCTACGGACGCCAGCAGCCTCGTCCCCCAAAATTATTTTAAAGAAATAATTTTAGGCAACGAAAAAATTGTACTTATTATACTCAACATTATTTTATGGAAATCTGAAAAAGTTGAAAATTTAAGTATTTTCAGAAGCTACTTTGCAATTATTTTCTATTGAGTGAATTTTGTAGAATCGTGTTTTGCAAACCGCCATCTGAAATACGTTCAATTTTAAATACATTTTTTTTCGATAACGATGTGAAATCACAAAACGATCCCCATGCAGATCAATGTGGCTCTATTGAGCCTTTTAATATGGACATACCTCGGGATTCAGAGATTTTAAAAGTTTTTATGCGCAGATACTGGAAGATATAATATTATAGATACTGGAAGATATAATATTATATGTAGGCACGACTATAAAATACTGGCCAGTTCAATAGTAAGGTTTTACTACAGCAAAGCGTCGCATCATGAGTGATCCTCTATCGTCTACATATAATATTACTGTCCCGTGTGAGACAACCTTTAGTCTTACATACATATTCCCATCACATCACTCTTGCCTAGTAATATTAGGTTAGTATTATGTGCGTGCGTGCGTGCGTGCGTGCGTGCGTGAGTGCGTGCGTGCGCGCGTGCGCGCGTGCGCGCGCGCGCGCGTGTGTGTGTGTGTGTGTGTGCGTGCGCGCGCGCGCGTGTGTGTGTGTGTGTGTGTGTGTGTGTGTGTGTGTGTGTGTGTGTGTGTGAAGAAAATCGTATGGTAATACGTGAAGAGGAATAAAGATTGAGTATTCGTAGTAAGTACATTGGCTTCATTATCATCATCATTACAGCCCTTCACAAGGCCTATATACATTATGTAACAAAAACCCTGCGGTTCCCGTTAAGTACGTTATCAGGATCAGTATTCAAACCTATAGAAATAACTTTTTTTTTAAAACTCGACCAATATTTATTTATTTTATTTAAAAATTTATTTTTAGTTTTATGTGGTTTTATTACCTCTTACTGACACGAGCCGATGCTAAAGCAAAGTAAAGCGGGATCTTTGACAATCCTCTTACTCCCCGGACAATGCAGGGGTAATAAAACCACATACAATTTGCATTTTTGTTAAATTTCTTCTTGTTTGGGCACTTTAAAACTTAATTTATTTAGAAAACAATATTTTCAGTTACCAATGTACAGATATTAACTAAATTAAGTATTTCTATTCATAAAAATATTTATAATTGAGTATACACTTTATTTATGTATTATGTTTCGCACCTGCCTGCAATTGTCTTTGGCACGCAGGGTTGACTGGCAGAGAATGCCATATGGCATTAAGTCTGCCCTATGTACCCTTTACCTTAAGGTGTTAAATTTAAGTTTTTAAATTAAAAAAAAAAAGTGCCTTGAGCAACTTTGCCGGTTTCTGTACAGAAAATGATGCTGGCTTTGCTATTTCTTATTTGAAATAATTCGTAGGCGTAGTGCTGCAGAAAACTGTTCCAAATATGGATGGTCGCTACCAATGAATATAATACCTGCTATGTTACACTTATTTACATAGTAACTTTAATTATCATCTGCATAAAATTCTAAATAGCACTTTTCATACAAGAAAGTAAACTTTGAGATCTGTCCATCTTGTTTTTCGCTAATTAAGTGAATAGTAAAACCAACCAAGAGGTCCGTGATTAAAAATTTCTTGCAGGCTTTTTATAGAAAAGCATGAACTTATCATAATATGATAGTTAATCATTTAACCATCTGATAAAACTTTTAAGTGTGCCAGTCATACATAAATGATGATATTTGGGTCATTATAATGGAAATAGTCTATTAAATATTTTATAGTACAATTGATCATCTTCAGTATGATTGACCGTGTGTATGACTTTTATAAGTCAATGCTATTTTTGATGAAAATTATTATTGCAGATAAAAGCCTTTTCACATTTATTTTAGTCTCGAATTAAATTAATCAAAATAAAAATTTAAACTTTTTAATAAGTCCCATCGGCGTCCTTCGTTTTACATAGAAATCTTGTAATGACATGTATTTCTTTCAATATAAACTAAGTCGTATTTCTTTGAAATTAACAAGGTTTGTTTTATCTAAAACTAAGAATGTTGCTGATGAAACGTCGTAAAAATTAGGTAGGATAGGTTTCGCTTTTGCAAAATGTCCCATTAAGGGCTCTTTATAACTGATCTTCAAATGTAAACACCGACTGAAAATCAAAAAGTTATTGGTAGTTCATCATCATCATCATCATTACAGTCCTTCACAAGTCCACTGCTGAACATAGGCCTCCCCCAAGGAATGCCACAAAGCACGGTTCTGAGCCACCTGCATCCATCGACTTCCTGCATGTCTTACCAGGTCGTCACTCCATCTAGTGGGGGGACGCCCTACACTTTGTCCCGCCGGTACGAGGCCGCCACTCGAGAACCTGTTTTCCCCATCGTCAGGTATACCTGACGAGAAGATGCCGTAATTTCCCGAACGCTGCCCAACCGAGTTGAATCCGTCGATTGACCTCTCGGTCGAAGTTGGACTTACCTAGTCGGACTATTTGCCCCAGGTAAACATATTCGTCAACAACTTTGAGCTTAGTGCTCCCAACAACTACCGGCATAGGTGTGATATGGTCATTAAACATAATCTTTGTTTTGTCCATGTTCATCTTAAGACCTATCCGTTGGGAGACACTATTGAGGTCATTGAGCAAATTGAAGGTGAGTGATATATTCGCCATTGATGTTAATACCGTCCAGTAGCTTGAAAACGTCTTCCAATGCAGTGATAAAGAGTTTCGGGGATATAACGTCACCCTGTCTTACACCTCTCTTCATTTGGATAGGTTTCATACTCTGATTCTGTACTCGGATAGCCATCTATAGCACCGCACAAATTTCGACGGAATCAAAGGCTTTCTCATAGTCAACATACGCAAGGCAAAGTGGTAGATTTTACTCTTCAGACTTCTGCACAATTTGCCGAGGGGTGTGTAAGTGGTTTAAGGTACTAAAGCGTTTTCGGAAACCGGCTTATTCGGGAGGTTGGAAGTCGTCGAATCTGCGTGCGAGACGATTCGTAATGCTCTAGAAAACAGCACGTAGACGCGGCTCAGAAGGAAAATCGGTCTGTAGTTCTTCAAGAGAGCGTTATCGCCTTTCTTGAAGAATAAGACCACCGCACTTCTGCTCCACGCCTCCGGAGTAGTGCCACCATGGAGGACGGAATTATAGAGCTTCTGAAGGATTTCAAGTACCGGTTTTCCACCCGCTTTCAGAAGCTCCGCTGTAGTTCCATCCTCACCTGGGGCCGTGCCGTTTTTAAGGTGCTGGAGAGCCATTCTAATCTCGCTCAGACTGACGTCCGGAATATCTTCGGAATAGTGTCGGATAAGACTCGCTCTTGGATCGTTACTCACACTCGCGTGTGGCTCCAACGATGACGTGCACAGCTGCTCATAGAACCTCTCAATCTCACTCAAAATCTCAGGTGTCCCGGAAACGATGCTGCCACATTCGGTCTTCAGCTTTAACAGTTGGCTCTTTCTGGCAGACAGATCTCTGGCAAAGACTTTGGAGCCTTGATTCCGCTCGATCGCTGTTTCAATACAAGCTGTATTGAAGTTGCCTAAGTCCAGCCGCATGCATTTGGAGATCTGTCTGTTCAGTTGCCTGTATGCTGTCAAATCTGTTGAAGACTGCAGCTTCATTTTCCGTCTAACAGCCATGAGATTAAGAGTGTGATCGGAGAGTTTTTGTGTTCTTCTGCGGCGGGTCTTGCAGAACTTAGCTCCGACCGCATGGACAGTTTCCACGAGCTCATCATTTATATCGTCCACTTCATTGCAGTCTTCTAGGCACTGAAAACGGTTTTGTAACTCGAGCTGAAAAGTTTCGGGACTTTGGACTAGAGCACGAGGGGGATGGAGCGTTGACTTCATTAGAAGATACCTCTCCAACTTAACGTTTAAGTTTAGTGTGCCTCTAACCATTCGGTGATCGCTGCCGGTTTTCACCCTCGCGATCACTGAGACATCACTGATTAGTTGTCGTCTGGTCGTCATAATGAAGTCAATCTCATTTTTTGTCGAACTTTCGGGGCTCGACCAGGTCCACTTCCTGGGGGGCCGCTTCTGGAAGAAAGAGTTCATCATAAAGAGTCCCTCTTTCTCCATGAAGTCAGCCAGCTGCTGGCACCTTGGGTTCCGTTGCCCTATTCCGAATTTCCCTACTTTCAGCTCACCGTTCTCTCTTGTGCCTAGTTTTGCGTTGAAGTCTCCTATTTACACCGTATAGTGGGTTTTGGAGGAATGTATGGCTCTAGAGATATCCTCATACATTTCCTCCACCTACTCATCGGGGTGTGCCGAGGTTGGTGCGTAAACCTGTATGACCTTCAGCGAATACCGGTTGGTGATTCTGAGTATAAGGTACGCAACCCTCGTCAACACATTCAAAATCTTTACAACGTTGTTAACGAGAGACTTGTGGACGATAAATCCGACACCTCCTTGGGACAGATGGTCGCCCTTCCGGTGATAGAACAAGTTGCCGGATTCGAGGATTACCTTGTCCTCCCCCTCTCTTCGGATCTCGGATAATCCTATAATATTCCAGCGCAACTTGTCTATCTCAGATCAAGATTGTGTTGAAGCTTCACTGGTAAAAATAACATATATATATATATATTATAGTTTTTAACGAAAATAAGGTACCTATTTATACATCGCATCTCACTAAGAATTTCTAATGTAAGCTGAGATGTGATAGTAACTGTAAACAATTGAATAACAAAATAATGAAAACATTTGTAAATACTTGTTTTGCAACATTTGAACGTAATAAAATAGAACAAGATATTCTTCGGCATGAAAATACAAATAAATATTTTCGATTAATTTTGCAATATCTTAACAGCCGTGTCAGCGCGCTATTCAGGTCCGTCTATAGACGTTAAATTTCAGCGAGCACTGTCGAATTAAATAGGAGTGACAGAAAAAATGCTTCTTGATAATATAGAAGGGCAAAATAAATTATTTAAATTACAGTAAAATCACTTTATTAAAAATCAAAATAGCCCAATAGCTTTATTTACATTTGACACATAATTGTTTTTTTTTTATATTCTACTAAGCCAGAGCTTATCTACAATCCCACCTGATGGTAAGTGTTGATGTAGCCTAAGATGGTGAAGCGTACTGACTTAACAAAAGCCTATTTACTCTTGCCTTGAAGACACCCACACTGTAATCGTATGGAAAGACAGATGCTGGTAACTTATTCCACTCCTTTGCTGTACACAAGATGAACGACGTAGCGAACCGTTTGGTTCGAATGCGTGGTAAGTCAACAACGAAGGGGTGGAGACTGGCTGAAAGTCTGGTTGTCCGATGGTGGAAGGGATAGGGAGGAATTAAATTATGCAATTCCTGCGCACACTCTCCGAAATGCATCCTGTAGAAAACCGAAATGCTAATTTATATAATTTATATATAATAAGATTGGTTTTATCCAAATTTGGGTCACCAATAAGCCTCTTAAAACGCCTTTCTATTGAGTACATAGCCGCTAGGTGGCATTTTGCAGCACCAGCCCATATATGGCAGCAATACTCCATGCACGACCGGACTTACGCTTTATATAAAGTAATCAGCTATCCCAGCGTGAAGTATTGCCGCACCCTTGCAAGGACTCCCAGCTTCCTTGCAGCTGATTATTCCTTGGACTCAATGAACCGCCCGAAGTTCAGATTTGAAGATATCTCAAACACTAACAACTGAAGGCGGTCGGTATATTCCAGTGATACATTTCGGAAAGAAGGAGCCAACGTGAGCTCCTTTTTGCAGTGAAGAGACACTCTTGTGTTTTGGAGGCGTTGAATTTCACGAGATTGGCATCGCACCATTCGGAGACTGCCTGTAGTGTGAGATTTAGACGCTCTACCATAGCTTCTCTTTCGGACTGGATTTAATCCCTACTGGCCCGAGAACTTGGTTGGTATCTCTCCACAACTGTGCTAACGTCTGCATACCCATAGATACCGGGCATAAGCAGATCATTAATATGCAGCAGGAAGAGAGTTGCGGAGAGAACGGACCCCTGAGGAACACCGGCGTTAGTCGCCATAGAATCGGATGAGCAGCCATCGACGACGACCCGGAGAGACCGTTTACTCAGAAAGTCCTTTACCCATTCAATCAGACCAGGGGATAAGCCGTACGCTGAAGCTTACCCAAAAGACTAGTCTGCCAAACTCTGTCAAAGGCATTCGAGATACCAAGGGAAACAGCAAGTGCTTCCCCACTGTTGTAGAGTGCCTCGCGCCATACGTGTGTGGCATACGCTAGAAGATCCCCAGCTGACCGAATTCGGCGAAACCCATAATGCCGGTCAGGGGGTCATTCTGTTCTAGGTACGCCATTAAGCGGGCGTTCAATATACGCTCCATAGTCTTGCAGAGTATGGAGGTAATTGAAATTGGCTGATAATTGGCAGGATCGGCACGGCTATCTTTTTTTGGAACAGGCAGCATGTTGGCCAGCTTCCAGGATTTGGCACTATTCCAGTCCTAAATGATAGGCGGAACAAGCGTGTCAGCACATGAGACAACTCAGGTGCACAAGCCTTTAGAACTATAGCTGGTATACTATCTGGTCCACTAGATTTATTCACGTGGGGCAGCCTTTCATGAGTAGCTAATTCACTAATTGGGCCCCCAACTACCTGCGGTCGGCCAGCGGAATACCGTACTTCAGATCCCGCTACCCTCCACGACCAAGCACCCGACAAAGCAACAACTGACGCTTCGTACCCGGTTTACATCCACAACGCTACTGTTCAGACCCATTCTCCATATGGCTTCACCAAGCATCATGCCGGAACACGACAACGTCATTTGGCGACAAGACTTTGAATTGGTGGGTGGTAACCGAAAAGCCAGCGGCCGAAACCTACCACCGGAATTGGTGCTGCTCATTTAGCACTACCCGGGGGACACGTGTAGGGTGTCAGATTTCAAGTATTTCCTACGTACGCCAGCAGCCTCGTAATTTTGGGAGACGAAAAAATTGTACTGATTATACTCAACATTATTTTATGGAAATCTGAAAAAGTTGAAAATTTAAGTATTTTCAGAAGCTACTTTGCAATTATTTTCTATTGAGTGAATTTTGTGGAATCGTGTTTTGCAAACCGCCATCTGAAATACGCTCAATTGTAAATACATTTTTTTTTCGATAACGATGTGAAATCACAAAACGATCCCCATGCAGATCAATGTGGCTCTATTCAGCCTTTTAATATGGACAAACCTCGGGATTCAGAGATTTTAAAAGTTTTTATGCGCAGATATTGGAAGATATAATATTATAATATAATAGTCGTGCCTATATATTATGTAGGCACGACCATAGACTTAGAATATACTGGCGTATAGACCACCTGACAGCCCGAAAACTCGTGACCAATTTTGATTTGTCATTGTGTGCGTTAGCTAGTGATGTACATTTACTTACAAGGACTATCGAAAAATGATCGTTAAGGAAGCGGTAAAAAGATTTAAAAAAATTGTTTCGTGCATGAAGTTGAATAACTTCAAAAATTAACTGAATTTTACCATGATAGTTCTAAAATAATTAAAAATATTCATATAACATGTTCCTGGGAATAAGCTGAACCTACCTGCCTTTTGTTGAATTTTAATTCAAATGGTTAAAATCCCAGGTGAATTTACCGATAAACTTAAAAAAACTCCCCAATAATCAGATCGGAAAGTTGTAATGTCGAGCTATGATCTTTGGAGAAAAATATTTACTGCCGTGGGTAGTTTCCCCGGAATTTCTTTCCAAAAAATTGTTAATATAAATAGGTAGATACTTAACTAAGTATATACGTATTTATATAATATATATTTTATAAAATGTTTTGATGGGGAAATAAAAACGGGGACATGGAGTACATAATGGCTGCTTTATTTTTCATATAAGTATTACTTGTGATAGTTACAAACATTTAATAATTAATAATTAAATACATTATAGAAGTTTATTTTAACATTCCACTTAATTATGAATGTAAACTTAATAATTTAAGGAAGGAAACTTGTAGGAATCAGTAAAATAAGGTTCCTGTGTTTAAAAGCCAATATTTTTATGAGGCTTCATCAAGATTCATGTTTATATTATTTCATCTGTCCCTAAAAGCATAAAGTAATAATAAACTTATTATCATTTTAGCTGTATGAATTTTAAAAACATAATGATCATAACACAGTAAAGTGCACTAAGTGTCTGAGGATACAGATGCACACTCTATTCTCTCAATCTCGGTATGTTAAGAAAACGGTCACTCATTCATGGACTGACCGTGGCAAGTGCAACTAAATCTCGCAGATCTATTGATCTGCGCAGCTATTACTTAACCACGAGTTCCTCTTCTCTACGACTAACGCTGTAGGGGATGAACCACGCTATTTAAGCCCTTGGCACAATGTCGTCAGCCATCAAGTATGAATCGGGCATCGACCGTTGTGAGCATCCCGTCAGGAGCATTACTAAATATCTATACCTAACTACGCTAAAATTTTTATCATTGTAACTTGGGAATATCCGAAGTTCCGAAGCTCCGCTCAACTCCTTGGGGAAACTAGCATGATGCTATGAATATTGTACTAGTGTGACCGTGAGGCTGTGCGGTTGGTTAAGTAAGGTTATACATTTATTTTGGTTGATAAATAGATACTTAGTTGGGTTCATAATGGCTTAAAGAGGATAATCTCAAGATTTTTTTTGTCTTTAATGTACTACAGTTTTATAATGTATGAAAATTTGTCTCTATATTTATTTAAAGTTTTTAAAATTAAATTTTTGAAGTCTTATTATAACAATATTTTACTTACTGGTACAAATAATGTAGAAATGACTCCTTTGAATAAAATTGTTTCTACTTTTTCTTTTATACTTCTCAAGAAAATGTTTACTGCAATTTGCTGAGTTCTTCTTTGCATTCCAACCGTCCAATTAACCTTAACCATTTTTCTTAATTATAGAATCCGGAAGGAATCTGTTTGGCAAACGGCAAAATAAAATTATATTTTATAACGCAAATCGAGGATTTATTTTCTTGTTGTGTGGGCAAGTCTATCAATTCATTATAAGCATTCATGATAAATATCGACATTAGTTTTGATATAGTTGAGTCAATCCCTAGCGTACATGTAAAATATTTTGAATAAAAATGTATTTACAAAATTCATGCAAATTATCAACAACGTGACTTTTTTCTTTGCAAAATATCAAAATTAACAAAATAATTGAAAACGATCTATATTTTAAACAGTATATAACATAAATTTTAACCAAAAATAAACGCTTCATAACATTGACGACGTCTTGAGAATTTACCTGTGAAATGTGCAATTATCAGGATCATTTCTATTATTAACACCACAATCACTCACAGAACAAGTAAGCACTTTGGAAAAAAGTTACTTACTAAAAATAACCATTATTAAATCCTAAAAAATTACAAAATATCTAGGAGCTATTTCTTGCGTGCCGAATTGTGCCGATTTGTCATTCAAAATCGGTTACAGAGTCATGAGATTTGGTATCCTTTTCTATCTTGCATTTTTGCCATAAGGAATTTTCTTCTCCCTTGCACACTATGTTGGTCTATACGCCAGTATATTCTAAGTCTATGGGCACGACTATAAAATACTGGCCAGTTCAATAGTAAGGTTTTACTATATCAAAGCGTCGTATCTGTGGTATCGTGGCAACCGTTGTTGTTATATAGGATTTTTGAAATTAACGTCATCGGAAAAGCGTACCATATATTTGCGACGAATTGCTAACCCATCCATCATGAGTGCATCTGGGATGATCCTCTTTCGCCTGCATATATTATTACTGTCCCGTGTGAGAGAACCTTTATTCTTATATACATATTCCCATCACATGTAATACATTTTTATGGGTTAGAAAAATTATATCTACATGCAAACTTTCACAAAGTAAATTTCTTTTTTTTAACTATTCTTACCCAGCAAGTAGTTAAGCAACTACAATCCCACCTGATGGTAAGTGGTTATGAAGCCTAAGATGGTGAAGCGCAGTGACTTAACAAAAGCCTATTCACTCTTGCCTAGTAGTAGTAGTTTAGTATTATTTGCGACCTATTTGTGTGTGTGTGTGAGAGAGTGAAGAAAATCGTATGGGAATACGTGAAGAGGAAGAAAGATTGAGTATTCGTAGTAAGTACATTGGCTTCATTATCATCATCATTACAGCCATTCACAAGGCCTGTATACAGTATGTAACAAAAACCCTGTGGTTCCCGTTAAGTACGTTATTAGGATCAGTATTCAAACGTATACAAATAACTTTTTTTCAAAAACTCGACCAATATTTTTTTTTTAAATAAAATTGTATGCAAATTGTATGTAGTTGTATTACCCCTGCATTGTCCGGAGAGTAAGAGGATTGTCAAAGATCCCGCTTTACTTTGCTTTACCATCGGCTCATGTCAGTAAGAGGTAATAAAACCACATAAAATTAAAAAAAATTGGTCGAGTTTAATAAAAAAAGTTATTTCTATAGGTTTGAACACTGATCCTGATAACGCACTTAACGGGAACCACAGGGTTTTTGTTACATGTTGTAAATATATATGGATATAGGCCTTCCCAAGGAATGCCATAAAGCATGGTCCTAAGTCACCTGCATCTATCAACTTCCTGCATATGTTACGATGTCTTCCCTCCATATAGTGGGAGGCTGCCCTGCACTTCGCTTACCGGTACGAAGTTGCCACTCGAGAACCTTTCTTCCTATTGTTTATCGGTTTTCCAAGTTATATGGCCAGCCCATTGCCATTTCACTTTAATAATCCGTTAGGCCATGTCAGTTACTCTGGTTCTACTGCAGATATCCTCATTTCTAACTTTATCACGCAGAGAAACCCCTCTCCAGTTTAAAATTTTTACATTTTTCAGATGATTGTTTGTCCAACATTTAAAGAAGACATAAACCCAAGAAAGTCTTTATATAGCACTTAGGGAAGCACCTAATAAAATGATTTAATTTTATAATAGTGTACCTAAACATAAGTATCTGTATCTAGATTTCCCTCCCCAATAATGTTCTATTATATTCATACTCATAAAAACAGCGTTTTATTGTAATACATATTTAATTATAAAATTCAGTGTCACTAACTTAATAAAAATATGCAACAATAAAATTACATATGTATTAAAAACAATCGAAATATAGGTAACGAGAGCATGTTGGTCGTTCCACACCTAAACTATATAAAAATGCATTTTTCAATTTCACTAATCACGATATATATAATACTATATCGTGATTGTTACTCTTTAATTTTCAAACTCAAACGGCAATGAATTAATTAAGACGATGTAAATAATGCTCTATCGAAATTAGTACATTGGTTTAACGCCAACAATTTGCTCTTAAACGGCAATAAGACAAAATGTATTAAATTTACAATACCTAATGTAAAACTTTCGAATACCAATGTGCTCTTAAATGGGGAAGAGTTAAGTCTTGTGGATACCACTGTTTTTCTTGGTATTACTATTGACGCAACACTTCAATGGGGCTCTCATATATCTAAATTAGCGAGCAGACTTAGTTCTGCAGCATATGCTGTAAGAAAGATTAGAAGTCTCACCGATGTTGAGACAGCTATATTAGTTTATTTTAGTTACTTTCATAGGGTAATGTCTTATGGAATTTTGCTATGGGGTAATGCGACTGATATTGAAGCCATATTTATTTTGCAAAAGAGAGCCGTACGGGCAATTTATAACTTAAATGTAAAGAGTCCCTCAGAGCAAAATTTAAAGAAATAAACATATTAACTTTGGCATCGCAATATATTTATGAAAATGTAATGCAATATAAAAACAAAATAACTTTAATAAGAATGAGGATGTTCATACTTTAAACACTAGAAACAAACATAAGCTTGTATTGTCAGTTATTAGACTCTTATGGGGCAATGTATACGCTTTTTATTACAAAATCCCACAACTTGTTCAAAGTTTGTCAATAAACAAGTTTAAAAGTTTTATTAAAGAAAAACTGTACAAGAAGGGTTGTTATAATATTAAGGAATACATGAATGAAAATAACTCCTGGGTATAAGGTGATCGCCACCATGCTGGTTCAATGAAAATTTATTTAAAAATTGTACAAACAAAATTATTGTTAAGTGAAATATGTTTTAAAAAAATCACGCTGGGTTTCTTGCTGGTTCTTCCCAGGACAGAGGTTTTTTCCGAACCAGTGGTAAATGAAAAATGACTTTCAATAACTATTATGTAATAATCAATATTGAATAAAAAATCATTCTATTCTATAAATTAATTTCTATTTCAAGTCGGCTGCAAGTTTTCATAGGTTTGTGCTAGTTATATTTAAGTACATATTTTATTTGTTTAAACAATTTATTCGTGTTACAGAATTTAAAAGCTATTTGGCATGTGCGAATGTTATATCTTTATATATATAATTCTTCTGTCCGTGTGTATGTGACTGAACTCCTCCTAAACGGCTGGACCGATTTTGATGAAATTTTATGTGTGATTAAGTTGATTCGAGAATGGTCTAATTATTAGATTCATAATTGGACCCGGTAGGTGGCACGGCGCTGTTGTCGTGATCCACAAATCACCCGTGCGAAGCCGGGGCGGATCGTTAGTTTTGTTATGATATAATTTCCACGTGGTGGCCAATGAGAGGATCCATCACCGCATTTCATCTGGTGGCTGTCGTAAGAGGCGACTATAGGATATGCCGGAAAGATTAGATGGCTTTGAAAAAGATAGCAGTGTAATCATTACAACAGCCAACCGTGAAGATTAAGGCAAATTCTCTCTACAGCAACTGAAGCCCAGCCCAGCAGTGGACCACGACGGGTTAATGATAATGAATATTCTAAGCGTATCACAATATTCAGTTCACTTTGTGACCTAGTACCATTACCGTTACTGTTACAGCCTATTCAAGTCCACTGCTGAACATAGGGCGCCCCCACAGATTGCCTCAAAGGGGAGATATTGGCCATAGTTGCAACGTGTGTTACTATATGGTGTATGTTATGTAATAACATAATGGTTTTTGAATATTTTTTTTCAGATTTTATCGACATTTAACTGGAGAAGAGATGTTAAGAGCAGTGAGAATGCTGCAGGCTGGTGCTTTTCAACGTGACGTGGCAATAGGCACCAGGCAAAAAGTGATTTCGAGGTTGTGGTCATACTATCGTGCCACGGAGGAGGTGGCGGACCAAGTTGCATTACCACACCCAGACAAGAACGTATCTTTGCAAATTGCAGCGAGAAGGCAAGCAAATGTTACGGCGATGCATTATTTTTTCTTAGAATTACCTACTTATGTCATTATCAAGTTTTATATTGTATTCTTGTTTATGTACACAGGTAAATCTCGCGACAAGCTTTTACATCACATAAAGAACAATGGCGAAATATTATGTCAAATATTTTGAAGCGTCTTGAGTTATAACTCTTAAAGGACGTAATAAAACAATATATTGCATTTTATCAAATAAACATCAAAACTAGTAAAAGCCAGAATAAAAATCACTACCTTTTTGGAAACATAATTGATTGTAATCAAATGGATATCGCTTCCGTCACTTAGTGTGACCAGTTTATAATTACTTCACTTTCGTAGTTAAAAATCATTTTAAATTCATCTTGTTGCATCTGGTTTAAGATAAAATAATATAATTATTATTGCGTTTTATATCATTTAAAAAAAAGTTACATAAGGATATTAAAAAAATATGTAGTATTTTCTTATATATTTTTGAAATTCAGATTGTTTAGTAAGAAACAATATAAATGCTATAGCAACACAATTATGACAATGTCTTAATGACGTTTTCGTTACGCGTCTCACACACACTGCTCTCGTGCCGTTTGTGCTCTATGTGTTTTGTGTTCTTGGTTTTGCCTTTTGATTAATATGCTCGTATAGTTTTATTTTAAAAACATTCTTAAAAGAAAACTATGGCTGAATTCCTTAATAAGCGAGTAAATTCCTTAATAGAGAGCTTATTCTGCCCCACCAGTTGATTACTCAAAAATAACCTTGAAACGGTAAATACCTAATAGTGAATAGTTATTAATAGAACATTAATATAAGATTAAATGACTGAAATCCAATCCAATTATTTTTAAAAACTCATTAATTGATAATATATCTTGAACCATTTCAGTGACATAACTTCACATAACCTAGAAATCTTCAAAGCCTCGTAACAATTATTCCTGACTTCGTCGATAAAAAAATCTTAGACAAACAATCTCAGGTAAGGATGGTGAATCGCTTTTGATATTTTTGATGTAAAGACGCTTCCAGATTACCTGACATAAAAATTTGTATGGGAGTTCGCCATTGTTCTTTTGGAGTGTAATAAATTGATGATTTGATTTAATTTATAGCTTATTTTATTCTTTTTAGAAAATTCCAATAAAAACTTTGGTTTTAAAAATGTTCTTTTTACTATTAATTAATTTTTTATTTTTTAAGTTCTTGCTGAATTATTGCTTGAAAATATGTTTAAGGCTGTTAATTTAATTTAATGCATCATTGTTGGTTTTTGATCGCCGTCTTAGATCCACAATCTTGAATGATTTTTTTATCGCCAGCAGCTAACCCTTGTCGGTTCCTACAACTTTGTTCGAGCACCAGCAATCTATCCTTAATCTTTGCCGAGTTATAACTCTTTAAAATTGGTATGGCGGCCATCTTGTTTACCGCCATTTTTTATTTTTTCACCAACACTAGAATTTGCCCAGGGTGTAGGCCGTTATTAGTAAAGACGAGACCTCGCTAAGTCTTACCGTTTAGTCAGGTAGTAGTACACCATCTCCTTGAAGGGCTGAACGCAGACGTAATTTTATTCGTATTCTTGTCAGCGAACCCTCTCATTTGATATCCATATGATAGGGGTGAATAAAAAACATAATCCGCCATCTTTGGGAGTCTACCATATTAGACTTAGAGTGACGTCATTTTATTTCTGTATTCTTCTCAGCAAACTCTTTAATTTGCTATCCATATAATAGGAGTCTATAGAAAATAACTAGACCGCCATCTTGAGGTGTCCGCAATATTGAATTAAATACAATAAACCTAATAAAAATGTAAATGAAAATTATAGCATATTTAGTGAAATCTTACAAAGAGCTTTAAATAAATGTATACCAAAAATACTATTAAAAATAAAAACTGCACCAAAGAAAAATTATTTAACAGTAGGATTAAAAACATCGTGTCAATATAAAAGGTTTTTAAAGCTATTGGTTTGTAAAACCAAAAATAAAAATGTTAAATATCACTATAAACAGTATTGTAAAATATTAAAAAAAGCCATCAATATATCCAAAAAAAATATGTAACAAATATAAATTCGAAAATTCTCAAAATAAAACTAAAACTTTATATAACTAAATAGATTATAAATAACGAGACAAACAAAAATACAAGAAAATATAGAAATGTGCAACTCAAAATACGAGATAAGCATTTATTATATGATCCTAAAGTAGTAGCTAACTCATTTAATACTTTTTTTTTACATCTATTGGAAATATACACTCAAATTACAGTAATTTAAGTAAAACACCTTTAACGAAAACTATCGAAAATACTCTCTTCTTAAGCCCAGTAGAAACTAATGAAATTAATACCATAATAATAAATCTCAAAAATAAATCATCCTTCGGTATTGATGAAATTACTCCTACTTTGATAAAAAGTTGTGCTGATTTGTTAACAATCCCCTATACAATATTAGTAAACCAATCTTTTTTAGAAAGTGTCTTCCCAGATATTCTCAAAATATCCCTAATCAAACCCGTGCATATAAAGGGTGAACTTACTGACATAAATAATTATCGACCTATAGCTCTGTTACCTACGTCGTCTAAAATATTTGAATCGGCCATGGCAAAACGTCTTTGTTCATTTTATGAAAAATTTAAAATTTTACACGAAAACCAAAATGGTTTTAGAAAAGACCACTCTACCACCTTAGCAATTTATAAATACGTAAAAAACATCCTAGACGAAATCGACAATAAAAAATTTGCAGTAGGCCTCTTGCTCGATATGAGTAAAGCCCATGATAGAGTTTGTTAAAGAACTCTATTGGATAAACTATATCAAACAGGAATTAGGGGAGTAGCTCACAATTGGTTTAAACCCTATCTTGATAACCGCTTCCAATATGTAGAAATTGAAAATACCGACTTCGAGACTGGCAAAATTACTCATGTTAGATCTGATGCAATTGTCATTATCGGTTCTATCCCACAAGGTAGCGTTTTGGGATGCATTTTGTTTCTCGTTTACATAAATAATCTCCCAAACATACTGGACGATCTATGTGTGCTCTTTGCCGATGATATCTCCATCTTAAACTCTTGCACTAATTCCACGGATTTAACAACAAAATTGAATTATACATTAGACAAAATTACTAACTGGTTAGAATTACATAATCTACAACTTAACCTTAATAAAACTAAAATTATTCAATTTAAACCCTACCAAAAAACTGTTTACATTAAATATCATATAGCTATAAAAACACAAAACTTGAAACTGGTAACTTTGCTACTTTGTTAGGAATAGACCTGGATACGCATTTGAGTTGGAAACAGCACATACACAAAGTTGTAAAAAAAATATCCTCTTTTATTTACCCTGTACAATACCTTAAACGTGCGACAGATTTTAAGACTGCCCTTGCGGCTAACTATGCACATGCACATTCGGTACTCTCCTATGGCATCATATTGTGGGGAAACTCTTGTGATGTAAACAAATTATTTATATTACAAAAGAAGTGTCTACGAATATTAACGAATTTAGACCAAATGGAATCATGTAAACCTCACTTCATTAAACATAAAATAATAACACTTACGTCTATCTACATCCTCGAGTCTTGTAAATTCGTCAGGAAACACCCAAAATTCTACTCACCTATTACAACGACTAAAAGAAATAATAGAAATTTATATAAGCTTAGGATACCCTTCTCCAAATTAAAACTAGTTTCGACTAGCCCCCACGTTATGTCAATAAAGATTTATAACCATTTACCGAATTCTATAAAAATCCTAGAAAACACTGCGTAATTTAATAAACAATTAAAAGCATTCCTTATTAATAAATGTTATTATACTTTGAATGAATTTTTTGACTATAAATAATGACAAAGGAAGAATACTTCGTCTTTATTGTATTTCTAATTTAAGTAATTAATATAAAATAATATTGAATGTTGATGATATGATATTTTATAATTTGTGTTTGAAAGTTATACAAAAATTGTTAGTCCTCTAGTGTTGCTATGCCCTTGCAGGGCGTCACATGTATACCTATCAAATGTATCATCTTTAATTTGTAATGTGACATGCAATAAACAATTTAAATTTGAATTTGAATTTAGTATGACGTCACTTAACCATGCATTGTCATCCAAACTAAACATGTATGCAAAATTTTAACTCAATCGGTTGAGAATAACTGTTTTCAAATTCAGTTTCAAGATTAGACCCATTTAATTATTTTTTAATCATATTAGATTAAACAAATATTGCAGGTCAAATAAAAGCTTTTAAAACAGCACTAAATTGCTGTTTAAATGTGTACCTTGCAGAGATTTCATAATGGGGCCGTGTAAACCTCGATGAAAGTTTATTATGTTTTAAGGGAATGTTGAGTCTTAGAATATTATGAAATAAATGTACAAAATGGAAGAGTTCATAATTATGTTCACAGCCATCCTAACCAGTGCCCGCCAAGAAGTCTTTGAAGTTGGACGTACGTTTTTATTCCAAAATTCTACTCGCTTTGGCACAAATTCACTTGATATTTGCGAGGAGTGAGTTTTCCTACCTACATACCGTACTTCAACACTTTTCGGTATTATTTATTTTGTGACGTAAGACACATTTTTGACAAGAGGGTAAGTTGAATCCTTTTTGCGTAAGAATGTTCAAATACGAGTACGTAGGGAGGACATTTGCTCGTGGAAAAGCGTTCTTAGAATTTTTATTGCAAAGTGTAGCGGGTTTAATAAATATAAATTGTTACTACCTTCGAACACAGAAACGTTCCTGACCGTTTTAATAATACAAAGTACCTAGTCTTGTACAGAACTGAGCTCGTGAGCTACGCTGTTTCAAAACGATCCATATTAATTTCTAGCACGTAAGCGCAAGTAATTGAATTTCAACACAAATAGATATTTCAAAACAATTCAGAACAGATAATTAATTTTGGGAATTTTAATATGAAATTTATTTTTACTAGTTAAACTTTTAATACCCATAATTTAAAAAAGAAACATTATATTCATATTTTAGCGTGTTTCCTGGTTTGCATGGGGTTGGGAATCCGAAAATTAAAAGTCTCCGTTGAGACTGGCCGCCGTGATCGAAATTCGGTCTGGAGGACTTTGGATTATTAGTTGTTTTCACCGTTGAACAGGCACCTCAACTCTATATGATTCTAATTAATATAAAAAAAACAGCTTTGGCGTTGGACAAACCCTTTATTTATATTAGTTTCAAAATTTATGTTTATTGATTTTATTCTAATATATTTAAATTAGTGTTTGTTTGTTCGTATTTTATGTGCTACGAGTACCATACAGTTGCGCTAAATCTTTGTCAACTTATTGCTTGCACTTGCGCGAAGGTTATAGGCATAGTACAATTAACTTAAAATAGGTGCTGCGTGTATCGTAACTATATAACTCTTCCAAATTCAAAACGATATTTCCAAAATTATTTCTTCTGCGGCAGCAACGCGCCGGGTACCAGCTAGTCTAATATTATATAAAAAATAATGTTTGTTTGCTGGTACATTATGCGCTGCTATACTGTTCATCAGATAGCGTTAAAACTTTGTGAACTTATTGCTTGCACTTGCGCAAAGGTTATAGGCATAGTGTAATTAACTTACAGTAAGTGGCGTGCATATCGCACCGACAAATTTATTTGAAAGATAAATATCATTCGACTTCAATGAATGTATTATCATTCCTAATTAAATAATATAACTATTCCAAATTTAAAACGATATTTCCATAATTATTTTTTCTGTGGCAGCAACGCGCCGGGTACCAGCTAGTATTTTTATAGAATTAACAATAGCCGTGGTAGCTCAGATGGTTAGCGCTCGATGTAATTTTCACAGTACGCGAGCAACCCGGGCTCGATCGCCGCCGGCACCAATGAAATTGTTAATTGCAATTTTAAGTGCTGATTTACCACGTGCTCGGCGGTGAAGGAAAACATCGTGAGGAAACCTGCATGTCTGAAAAATAAGAAAAAAAATATTTCGAAGACATGTAATGCTCGCCAACACGCATTGGGGCAGCGCGGCGGACATTTCCTTGCCCTAAAACCTTTCAGAAATGAGAGGAGGCCTGTGCTCAGCAGTGGGACGTATATAGGCTCTAACCTTAACTTTTTTAACATCAACAGTATTCTTTCAATCTTAAACAACACAACCAACTATTTGCTCTGTAGGCTAGTTTGATACAGTGCGCTGCATCCGATCGATAATTGCCGTCCGATCTTTTTAACACGCTTTTATTATTAGCTAGACCTGTACCACCCATTTCTGAACACATGAGAAAACTGAAATCTTTCATACTTATTAAAACCGATGACAATACAATAAATTCATGACTTTAACCGGTATTCTCACTAGGGTGATTACTGCTCATGATCAATGCGTTTTGTTTTTATTTTCAAACTCTAATATTATTGCAAACATACATTAAATAGATCTAACATGTGCCTTAGTTTTTAGGGTTAATTTGATAGAGCATCTTATACTTTTGTTCTGTATTTATCCTTCTCTCAGTAATTGATTAAATTAAATAAAAATTACGAGTATTTTTGAGACTGTCTTAATTTTAAAATAAACAAATTACTATACACTGAATGAAATTAATGTTAAGGATTTTATCTAGTTTAATTAAAACTTAATTTTAATTTTAGAAGTTTCAAGTACTTTCCAGTGTATAATTTTTTCCTAGCCTAAAAATAGTTGACGTAAAAAACCAACGCTCCGACGCTGAGTATGAAATTCGTAACATGATTTGTGTGTTTGATATCGTGATTGAAATTAACTCTGGAGATAAATGTTAACAAATAAAGGCTTACGGTAAGAAGTTTAGGTTTGGATTTAATTTTAATAATGACAGCATACGAAGCAGCTGATAGCATCCAGCTACCTTCTCTACTTAAAATCAGGATTTATTTTAATTTCAACAACCTCGTGAATTACCTAACCACCTACCATGGTGATTAATGATGTATGTTCAGCAAGGATGATGACGATAATATTTAAATATGTTTACGTTTTGCAACATCCAACTCTGCATTTTGGAAATTATACTAAATGTATTAACTATAATCTCCTATATTTTTATATGTATTTACTATAATATTTTCCTAGATTATAGACTAGATTTAATTAGATTTTAAAAATATTAGGTTAATTGTAAATTGTCTAACAATAGTAAATATCGTAACTAGAATTACAATTTCCCTAACAATTAATTTCAGCTTTGCACAAATTTCATTCGATGGAATTTAATGGAGTGCAAAATCACTATTCAAAGTTAGCCACTAAAATGGACTCTTCAACTACATAGCGGTATATTTGTTGACGCGTGTTAAAGTACGTTGACGGTCCTGACCGCATTTTCGAAATAGCATTTTTATTTTGCCACTTTTAATTAGAGTTTTCTGATGGTAGAACTCATTTTCTACCTGAAAGTTGGTCGTTACCAACCTCTATCCTAATTCTGCCTCAAAATATCAGTGCTTCCATTGCGGTGTTCCAGTCTGAAGAGTATAGAAAATTAGTATGAAATACAGGCTGTGAGGCATTCCATATTAGTTCTTAGAGGTGACAACGCATCTGTAGCTTTCTTTGTTTGAAGTTGGCTGCGGATGTCCATGAACAGCAGAAACCATTCACCAACTATACTGTGAATTCGTTTGTCACTTTAGTTTTATAAAATAAAAGAGTTGGGACCCATAGTAGGGAGTCCTCCTTGTCCAGGTTTAACGATTGCACTACCAGATGTCTCGCACCTTCGACGGTGCAGCCTATCGACTTTCTGCATGCTTATCATCTGGGATTGATATGAAGTGGTAAAATCAACATAAAATTCAAAAGGATAAAATATTACGAGAATTTTTCCAAGCCACCTGTTATAACATAACAGGATAAAATGGAGTGAAGAGTGAGCAAAGTTTTTATACTTTATACGTAGGCGTGTTATAAGGCAAACTATAGGAAATAAATACAAATGACGGTTTTTCTTCGATTTGGGGCAAAAAAATGCTATAGTAAAAAGTAGTACAAGCCACCGACAAAGGCTTCCTCCGATTTCTGAGAGGGTATTATGGCAAAGGAGTGTCCGTTGCGCTGCCATAATGCGAGTTGGTTCACATGTCGTCGCTTGTTTTAATTACTCAGACATGCAGGTTTCCTCACGATGTTTTCGTTCAAAAACATGCATGGTGTTAATCAGCACTTAAAATTTCATTAGTGCTGACGGGGATAGAACCCGGTTTGCTCGCCTACTGTGAAATTTACGGCGAGCGCTTAACCGCTGAGCTCTCGAGCTTGGGGTATATTTAATGTAATTTCTTGTTGTAATAAATTAATTTATTCATGTCAACGTGATAAAAATGCAGGGGTCGAAAGCTAGCCTCACATTTCGCTCTCTATATGTAGTACAAGGTTTTAGCGAAGAATCACTCGTTGTAGACGGGTGTTAATAATTTAATAACAATAAATATTTAATTAAATGTTATGACTTTAGAAATAAGCAACTTTAAGAGTACTACTGTAGGTAATCTTTACTTTTAGTTTGTTGAATCGTCAGTGGCTCAGTATTTGTCTGCAGTGCTGCAGGGTGACGGATTCGAATCCTGCTGATCTAGTAGCTGTAAGCGCGATACTTGATCATGTGGTCCCAGGTCGAGCAAAAATCTGTTATTGGGTTTTTCTGACAAAAATCTCAATAGCAGCCCCAGGTAAGGAAATTTGCGGTGTTTCACCCCCGTGCTTTGGAAACACATGAAGCCGTTAGTCATGCTCTTACTCTCTCCGGTCATGTCGGATTGCTATCCTATCGGACTATGAAAGTTAGGGAATAGAGAGTGCACCTATCCCGTGCAAATGGCTAGTTTGTACATTCCTCCATCCGGGCATGCATGATTGAGCATTAGTTAGTTATTTAAAAAGCTAAAGTAGTTTATAAAGATAGCGTTGGTGGGTTAGGTAACGTTTTAAAAAAAAAAATGTCTACGCACGTTTCTAAAAAAATTACTCACGTAGAGCAGTATAGCGTTTTTGAAAAAATTAAAATATTTTCAAATCATATGAATGCGCGCGCCCTCTAAAGGATAATCGTAGATTTAATCAAGTTGATCTATTAACATAAATTTGTAGCTTATTTTGCCAGTAAATAATAGATGGCGTAATAATACAAAATAGTTAGTCTCCTTTGATAATCAATTATCAATTATCATAGATGTCGCTTATTTAATTAGTTATACATACATTTCTTTTTTTAAACTACCGTAACCGTCACTTTAATACTAAGTTAATGTTTTTTTCACTTTAAAACAAAAATAAAATGTTGATAGCAATGTCACTTAGTTTGTTACTACTGTTCCTTAGGGTTTCACTTTAGAAAGCACTGTCTTATTACAATAAATTCAATACAATAACAATTTATAGTTCACTGCTTCACTGGATTACTTATATTAACTTCACACTTATAATCTAGCTCCAATCAGCAATATAACACTCGACACACTAAATTATGTTAGAATCTGTACTTAAGTTATAGAAAAGTTCAGTAAAGATTGTTTGTAATATTTTTAAACAAAAAATTATACGGAGCCTATGTTAACTGCTTAAATAGCGCCACCTTTTGCCAAAATATAAATAATATAAATAAATACAACTTTAAGCAATACGCCTCTAAGTTAAAGTAAAAAAATATATCACTAACGCAAAAGTCGCAAAATAACTACATCTTATGTACATCACAAAATAAATCAAAAGCAACATAGTCAGTTATAAACAAGTCTAAATTTAACTTTCCCAAAGAGCCTATTACTGAAATATTGAGCTATGATATCAAAATTAGAGATCCTATATCTATTGCGAATCACTTTAATGACTTCTTTATTGACCTAATAACAGAATCGGAGCATAAAAATAATTAAAAAAATAACAACTTAATACACTCAAATCTTAAAATTAATACTAACGTAAATGCAGTTTTTATTATACCTACAACGCCTATGGAGGTAAATAGAGAGATAAAACAACTAAAAAATACTGAAAGTGTGGGCGACGATGGTGTTTGCACCAAAGTTATAAAGTACGTGTCCCCGTCAATTGCTGGTCACTTAAGCTTTATAATGAATCTATGCATTTCTAATGTAATATTCCCTGAAAAACTTAAAACTTCTATTGTTATTCCACTCCACAAAAAAGATGACAAAAAAATTTGGAAAATTATAGACCGTAGATTATAGCATTGATACCTATCTTTTCAAAATTATTTGAGAAAGTAATATACAGTCGACTATACAGTTATTTGGAAATATATAATATTTTAGTAAGCGAACAAAAAGAGTTTCGCGAGGGTAAATCTATAAATACAGCTATTTATGACTTAATTAAAACTATTCTAGTCAGTATGGACAAAAGAAATCCGATATGTACTGTCTTTATGGATATGAGTAAAGCTTTTGACCGCGTTGACCATAAGATACTGATTCAAAAACTAAGTATGTATGGCATAAGAGGTGAAGCGCTAGACCTCATTTCTTCATATATGTATAATAGAAAACAAATAACAGAAATTATACAAATATGCCAGAAAACACGAAATGAAATCAAATATAAATCTAACACTAGAACCATAAAATTTGGAGTCCCACAAGGTAGTGCCCTAGGTCCCTTACTGTTTCTGGTATACATAAATGATCTTCCTAGACATGTTGGACTGCCAATGGTGCTCTTTGCAGATAATATCACAGTAATGATAAGATGTGATAAGCAAGATAATTACGAAAATGAAGTCAATCAAACATTAAATGCAATAATTAAATTGTTAATAAAAACAATCTTAAAATAAATAAGAAAAAAAACAAAAATAATACACTTTTACCAAAGAACACAACCCAAACCCATAAATATTAGTTACCAAGGCAAGACAGTACATCCTGTGGTAAATACAAAATTTCTAGGAATTAATATCGACTATAAAAAAAGTTAATAAATCCTCATTTGCTCTTTACAAACTTTACAAGATTGTCAAAAAAGAAGCCGTTTTAACTGCTTATCACGGATTTGTTGCACCTATCCTAAGATATGGTGTAATATTTTGGGGCAACTCAGTAAATAAGGAATTTGCGTTCAAAGCTCAAAAAAATGCATCAGAGCAATGTGCAATCTCGATAATACTACTCGCTGTCAACCATACCTTAAACACTTAAAAATTCTGACATTGCTTTCGATATATATCTATGAAATAAATCTATTTGTGAAATCAAATCTAAACTTTTACAAGACTGCTTCTAAAAGTTACTATAGACAATTACATGACAAAAAAAAAAGATTAGACATAGAAATAACGTATGGAGATACAGCAGTAGTCAATAAAAGCATTCTTTGTATGGCATCACTGATTTACAACAAACTGCCAGATGATGTCAAAAAGTTGCCTATTGACGATATTACACAAATTTTTGATTAATAAATGTTATTATAATGTCAAGGAGTACCTAGAGGATAAAATATTATAATTCAATAACAATTGTTTTGAATTTTATTGCATCTTAATAATAATAATTTGAATTTAATTATAATTTAATAATAGTAATTTATACTTTTATTATACGAGTATGCGACACATTGTAATAATTTAATAATTTGTTAAGATTAGTATAATTAATCACATAGAAATATATAGAAATAATTTTGAAATTATTTCATTTGTATGACAAATTTTAAATTTGATGTACATTTTATTAAAAATATTATATTTTGACTTTATATAACTTCAAGATATTTAGTACGACAACAATTAGCGCTATGGACTCTTACTCAACTATTGACAATTATTTTTCTTCTTATTTTTCTTTTGATTTAAACGCACCATTATTTAATTATTAATGCGTAGCCTAATATTGTATTTGCACACCTCATAAGGTAATAATACAGTGTACATATACTAATTTTCTGTAACAACTTTTATATCTGTATTATGCGAATAAATTAATTTGATTTGATTTGGTTTGGAACTGCTTAACAAATTGCGGTGGACAAATAGCTCCATAACCCTAGCAGAAATGAGACAAGGCCAGCGCCGAACAGTGGTTCGGAAATTGTCCGTTACTTCAGTTACTTATATACTGTTAGACAGACAAGCGGTAAAATTAAAAAATTTGTACAACTGACTTCAATATAAATAAAATGAGAACATCATCCATGTAGTCGAAGTTAATTAAAGACGAGATAACTCAAAAATAATCAAATTTATATGGGACTACATGGGAAGAACCAGCTTTAAAATAAAAAAAGAATCGTCAAAATCGGTTCACCTTGAAAAAAGTTCCGAGGTAACACATAAAATACCTCCTCCTTTTTAATGAAGTCGGTTAAAATTTTGCTTAATTTAAATTTCATTGCATATAAATAACTCTACTTTGAAAAAATAATTAAGTCACCCGTTTTGATGCCGCCAATTCAATTCCGATGGTTGTTTATAATCTGTTTTCTCAGCCTTGTAAAGTTCAAACAGCATTTTACGGGGTAAATTGAATAGAATGACTTGCTTTTACAAAGTAATAAACAACAAAGTTTTCTAACAGGATTCACCATTGTTTGTATTTTAAAAATTATGAAAATCAACTGTAGTAGAAAGAATTACTGTTTCAACGAAATATTAGGACAGAGATATTAAGTCTTTTAACTTAATAAGGTTTTCTAAATATTTGAGAAACTTGACTTTTTTTAAATTAGGCAAAGGTTTTATTTAAGCCTCAAAATAATTAAAGGTGCTAAAAATGAATTTGTAAAGATCCGCGTAATAAAGTAAAATTATGTACCTTACCTAGTTTGAAGGCACCTCCCGCTCTCCTTCAATTGCGTGCACTATCCCTGTCACCACTACTCCCAACACCACTACTCTAGGAAAGACACACCACTGTTTACGTCGACCACTAAGAAACTGATTGTCAGTCAGTGCAGAGTCTATTTCACCTGATAATGAATTGTTTAAAGGCAAAACACGTATCGTATTATCGTTTTATTTACACGTAGTAGAGCCATGATGCTGCTATATTATAGTTTTAGAAAGAATGGGTTAGCTTGACCGGCGAAGAATTACGCTCTCACAGAATACCAGCGTTAAATAGCAGCTTAATGCTACTGCGTTTTGTATGGTGAGTGTAGGGAACCGGAGACTCTTGTTACTAGATACGAGGCATTCCATCTTACTCCTCAGGGGTGAGAACGCATCTGCACTTTGATTCTTAATTGAGGATATATGTAGATGTCTATGGGCCACAGTATCCCCTTATCATCATCAGTTAGACTGAGTGCTCGTTTGCCAACAATTGGTTCCCATACAACAGATAAGAAATCACCCTAAATAAGCAACACACCTACACCATAGTACCAATGGCGATGGAACTAACTACTGGTCACTAGTACTAGACTATGAGTATGAGGCACTATGTTGTCTTTAGTATTTAAAAATTTATATCATGGCCATAATTTAAAATTTTATCGCAAGAAAAACTACAATCTAATGCCTAAATAATAAAACTAAAATAAGGACCTGATTACAATAAAAAATGTATGAAACTACATAAGTACCTATATTAAATGAGATATGATGACAGATGATCTAGAGAATGTATCTATGCTTGCGTACACTCTCGTGGTTATACGCAGCTTCATCGCTGGTTTCGACGTGCTTGAGCCGAAAAAAGTATCTCCGGAGTTCTTTGGCTAAAATTATACGAAGGATTGACCGATGTGGAGTTTTTGTTCAGCCGCCGAAAAAAGGAATGGTTATGAATAACATCAGTGTAGAGTTCATATTATGTGTTACCCTTACCGTTACAGCCCATTAAAGTCTACTGCTAAACATAGGCCTCCTCCATAGATTGCCTCATAGGTGGGATATTTGCCATATTTGCTACGCTTGACAAGCGGGTTGGCAATCGCAGTTTTTAACACGCTTTTATTAGCTTGGTATGTATCTATGTTTTAATGTGATTTTCATCCCCTTCAAAACGTCGGATTGATTTGAAACTTCGCACACTTATCATGGACCAATGACAATGCAATAATTTAAATAGTTTGTCCCATTATTCTTGCCAGGATCCTCAGGATTTTCGAATCATTCATAAAACAACACCGATTTCTGTCAGTTCAATCTACTGTAAGCCGCGCAAAAGAACTTCGTTCCAAAAAAAACACGCTTTTGTAGTTAGCCGCACTAAAAGAAAGAAAATTAATAATAGTTTAAAAAATTAAAAAGAAAACACGTTTTTTTAGATAACCGAACTAGGTTATCTAAAAAAACGTGTTATTTTAGTTTTTTAAAACTATTATTTATTTATTTTTAGCCCATCTGATTTGTTTCCCTCTGTCGCCTCTTACGACACCCACGAGATGATATGGGGTAGTGGATATTTTTACACCGCCACTACACGTTACATGTGGAACATGATGTGTGTCCCAGGTTATTGACGAATATAATGTATTAAAAGAAACTAATTTTATGGATTCTATCGCGTTTAATTTTACTTTCTAATTCCCAACGTTTCGGGTGCTTTACAGTTTGGGTGCTGTAAAGTGTAGTGTTCGCGTAAATATAAGAAATCCTTATGAATATAATGTTTTACTCAGTACTTACATATGTACCACAGAACGCTAATACTCTCTACTGAAAGGCACGTACGTACGTATAATATCACAATATCTTGAACAATAAGTAAATTTAAAAATTCAAAAAATTTAATAATATTCAGAGCTCAAAATACTCCGAATATCATCATAACGCATTCAAAAATTTACGAAAGTAATATTTTAAACGTTATATAACCTTATGTTAACGTTATATTTATGGTGGTAACAAAATAATATCTAACGCCATCTAGTTGCAAATTGCCATAATACTAACCTATACACTTAAAAAGTTATTAATTAATTATTTTTGTCCATACAAATTTGAACACCCCATCGTAAGGGTTTGTTTTGGAAACTCGCAAAATACTTATTCTACGATGGTTAGTTTGTATACGTCCGTGATGTCATTATTAAGTTCCTTATAAAAATCGCCGCTGTAGCACTCTTAGTACTGTAGTAATTGGGGAATTTCACTTCATATTTTGGCATTTCACTTCATATATTTCTTTCTTTAACTTTTTTGTTGGATTGCTATGACATTTATTTTCTTGTTCCTTTTTTAATCCAAAAAATAAAGATATCCTAGATATTTGAACTGAGTTCGTTATTCGTGACATCGGTAGCTTGCTTGAAGTTTATTTTGTTGATAGATATGGTGTAAGCCTATCAATTCAAGCAAACAAGACGAGACAAAAATATTGAAAATAAATAGACAGATAGGATGGCGCTTGGTGCGAAAACACTTTGTAATATCAATGTTTGCGCCTTCGCTGTAGTAGATATAAGATTCTGTATTTATTTCATCTATTTCTATTTACTTTATTCCTGAATTTAATCTTGAAGAGTAAATATATTTATATAATACTTTCGGTCGAATAGAAAATTCTTCAATTTAGTGCCAGGTCGTTCCGAGCAATATATTGGAGTGTTGAGAGAAAAATAAAAATTTTCTCTCAGCACTCCAATATATCTTTATTTCCATAAAATACTTATTCATCATATGTTTGAAATATATATCTAATAAGCATTAATAAAATACTGCTTAATGTTATAAAAATAAAAACATAAAAATATAGAAAGAAAACGTTTACAATTTTGATACATGCGTTGATTTCTCTGAGATCCTAACAAGATTTTTTCATTGTATATTTTATAGTGAATAAAGTATATCGTACATCGAAAAAATATTTTTGGGGAAACCTTCACATGCTTTACAATTGTAAACTTTTGTCATTTGATTTATGCAGCATGTATTAAAAATCGTGTCCTTGCTAAAAAGGACAACGCAAGACCACACACAGCACAACAAACAACCACTAAGTTAGATGAGCTACAATTGGAATGTCTGCGACATCCACTCCCCGGACCTTGCTCCAACAGATTACCATTTTTTCCGGAAATTGGACAACTTCTTACAAGGAAAAAAATTCAACTCCGATGCGGCAGTCCAAACCGCCTTCAAAGAGTTTATTGATTCTTGCCCCCATGTTTTTTTTTAGTAAAGGGATCAGTAAACTACCTATGAGATGGCAAAAGTGCATATATAACAACGGTGCATACTTTGATTAATTAAATATATTTTTTTTAAAATTGACTTTATAATCCTCCCGTAAAAAACGCGAATTTCATATGTAAGGACCTAATATTTATGCTGTGTACACTTTTTTGGATTATAGTTTAGATCAACACCATTATATTTTTAATTTTAGAACTGTTTATAACTACTGTCTGTTTGTGTACCTTATTCAATAAAAAAAATCAAGTTGCATTTAATTCAGCTTTAAATTGAAAGACCATTGACGTCGTCAATTTAAAAAAAATTCTTGAACGCCGAAGCTGCTGATTCATACATCCATGAGCGGAATAAATGAAAGGACTCGCCGGAAGCAAACTTTAAAGGCATAGGCTAGGATATGCGGGTATAAATTTTAAAAAGATAACTTAAGATGAACAAGTAATTATTTTGGGATGATTATTTGAAAAGGTGGTCCATAAATACTTTTTCCCAAGCAACAACTATTAAATAGTAATAACACACAAATTCTTATATTTATAGGCCTTTGGATTAAAATTTGTTATGTGATATTACTGGGATATAATTGAGCGTTTTCATAAAAAAAAAACATCTATTTTTCTAAGCTTCGCATAAAACAAGCCACACGACTTCATTTGTTTATGCTTGCGTTTGTACTCCAAGAAACTGTGTAAATTTTTTTCCGCACATAGCTTAAATAGCTTCCTATTTGTCAGCGATAACACATTAGGATACTTAACACAGTTTCTTCTATTTTATTCGATAAACACTATCCGAGTTATTTGAAACATACATTCTACGTTTGGGTTTCATATGTCGGCGCATCACTGCAATATCGCCTGTTAGATCGAGGAGTAAGGGTTTTACTCTAGCGAAGCGTCGTATCAGTGGTAACGTGGCAACCGGAATTGTTTATATGATTTTGAAAAAAAACATCATCGGAAAGCGTTTTATCACGAGTAATAGCAATGCCGCAAATGTCAACTGTGAGTAAAAATTCAACGCAACTTTTGCATTTTAATCCAGACGATCCAAACTCGGATATAGAGGGATGGCGTAAATGTAGTAAAAATTATTGCACACACTAAACGCTTAGATAAAAATGATTTCATATTCATATAACATCACTAACAATCGCTTTAAAAGATCGTGCAGCTAATTGTCTTACCAAGCTTAAGTTTACTGAAATGATATGGGCCTTAGTAAAGAAACCAACGTTAAAGAAAAACAGCGTCTGAAACTGGTCTTCGCTTATGATCCCTTATCGAGTGAAATCCTAAAACAACCATGCCTGATGAAGTTATTACTGGATTTGTTATCTCAGTTTTATGTTCATGCGAAATATAATTTACGTGGCGTACATTTTAAAGTTCGAAATGTTTAGCGATCTACCGGGGAAATGTTTAACCTTAACATGCTATGAACTAAGAGATTGAGTGGCCTTTTTGTTTTCTAATGTGTTGATGAGTGTAGTAGTTTGCTCTGAATGTTGTGTGGTTGACGAAAATGCTTGTTGAATTACTGTAAGATAAAGGATTTGTGTGAAGCTGTTCAAATGGTCAATGTCGTTTGGTCCATGCGTGGTCGAAAGGACACATCCGTCCGATCCAGGCTTATGAATTGTGGAGTTGTAAGCGTTGGATTTGTGTGAAGCTGGCCGAAAGGACAATGTCGCCCAGTCCATGCGTGGTCGAAAGGACATATCCTTCCGGTCCAGGCTAATGAGTTGTGGAGTTGTAAGGGTTGAATTTGTGTGAAGCTGGTCATAGGAACAATGTCGTCCGGTCCATGTGTGGTCAAAACTAAAAATAACAGCCTTTAAACATTCCGCATGGCTCTTTTTCATTGCAAACTACATAATGAAGATGATAGAGTACGCCGCACTGCTTCAATCATTTTGGGAGAATAATAACGCACACTATATATCTTCGAAATATTTTTTTTATAAAAATGAAGTGAACAACGAACCGACACAGTCCACCTTAAAGTAAGCAGCCAACTTCAAACAAAAAAGGCTACAGATGCGTTGTCACCTTTGAGGAACGGGATGGAATGTCTGACAGCCTGTAATTAGACTGGATGTATATATCCTTCAAACGGGAACTCCAGTACAAGTATTGCTATTAACAAAAGCAAAATCTCAAATAATAATAAATTAATTATAATACTTTTGTTACTTATGTATTGTATCTACTGTTTTTGAAGTGGCAATTATTTCTGTTAACACAGACCCCACCGATCAATGACAAAAGCAATTTAGTCGCAAACAAGCTTAAATGGATTAGGTAATTACATGAACTATTAGTCTGTGTTTTCCGGGCAAATGTTAATAATTAATGGACTGTGGTTTTTGACATTTTTCTATTAACGATTTAATTAATTACAGTCATTGTTCCGTATTCGGTTGTGTTATTGGCTGGGCAATTTTATTTTAATTTGATTTTGCGTCTTAATTTAATTTTACTATATTAAAATAATTTATAATTCGAAGAGGATTTAAACATTTTGCAATCCTCTTCTCCATTAATATTTTGTCACGCATAATAAATACTATATCAATTAATATCTACCAATAAGCAAAATTTGATAAATGTTTATGTAATAAACAGAATATCACCGTCTTTGGGCAACGTTACAATTATAAATATAAATTCATTACTTAATTTGAAGAATCAATCACTCTGTTCGTGGTAACCTGTTATATAAAATTAAAATACATTTAATTACTTACAATATCTACTTTAACAACAGTACACTTGTAAGTGACCCAATACCATCTCCGCTTGCACACTCACAATCCGATAACAGGCAAACGCTTCAGTTCCTAGACTACCTTAACTCTTGTAATAATTATACGTGATAGAGCCATGCATATAGTTTTAGCATGAATGGGTCGGATGGACCGGGAAACGACCACGCCCTCACAGACCAGGCAAACCAGGCATTCTATCTTAGTACTCAGGGGTGACAACGTCTCTGCATTTTGATTCTAAATTGAGGATAGATGTAGATATCTATGGGTCACAGTAGTTTTTTATATAGAATTATGGTGACAAACGAGCACACAGTCCACCTGATGTTAAGTGGTTGCTATGGCCCATAGACATCTACATCTATCCTCGATTACGAATCAAAATACAGATGCGTTGTCACCCGTGAGGACTTAGATGGAATGCCTCGTTTCCAGTAAAAAAGGGCCTCCGGTTCTCTACACTCACCAAACGAAACACAGCAGCGTTATGCTGCTATTTTACGCTGGTATTCTGTGAGGGCGTGGTCCTTCCCCGGTCGAACCGTCCCATTCATGCTACAGCTATACTACTAATATAGCTGCAGCATTATCATCAGGTGGACTGTATGGTCGTATGTCACCCTTACTAAATTTAAAAAAATGTACTATAAAGGATAACTGACTGTGGCAATGCTTCAATATTTAAACTCTAATCCAATATATTGTATTTTTTTTTGAAAAACCTTGTGTATCTTATTTTCTTCCAACTTTATCGGGACAATGTATTGTTTATGGTTATGAGAGCAATTCATAAAAAAATTATATTAAAACTATAATATGATTAAATATGCTTTCAATTGTTATCTGGTCTTATAATTTTATATAATGTTACATTATGGGAATTTAAAGTGCTTAGAAATAACAGTTTCAAGAACTCATCTCTCTTCAGCCGCTCTGCTAGCAATAATTGCGGTTAAATTCTGACGCTCGTTCTGCAGATCGCTCTACGTAAGTGCTCAACAAATACTTGAGAGAGTTTAATTAAACCGATATTACTCTCCATGGCTACCGGAAAAACTTATCTAGTCTTCTAATTACTTTGGTTTATACGACTACGTCAACATTCTCAGATTTATAGATGTTTAAATTTTTTTTTATTTACTTTATATCTCAAAGACAGTATCTTAAACATTTAGATAAAATCTGTAGTATAATTTAATAAAAGAAGTCTTACTTATAACATTTTAAAGTAATTTGAAAACATTTGAATCTTCATATTATATAGTTTTGCAGTACCATATATCGCATCATTAAAGCTTTCATCGTCATCACCATTACTGCTCTTCAGTTCTTCTTCAAAGTTCAGCTGAACATACGCCTCCCAAAAAGAACGCTACAAAGCACGGTCCTGAGCCACCTGCATCCATTAAATTCCTGCATATCTTACCAGGTCGTCACTAGTGGGGGGCTTATCTTCACCACTTCACCATCGGTTAAAGCTTTAAAAGAACTCAAATATCTCCTGATGTTAAATGGCTACTGCATCCCCGGGACACTATCAACTACAAACAAAGAAGGCTTAAATTTATTCTCATCTCTAATGATTTAGATGGAATGCCTTACAGCCTGTAATTATACTGACTGACTGTCAATGAAAGTCTTTAGAACTGGCCACTTGGAAACGATATAATAAAAATAAGTTCAAATTTTGAAAATGGAACTCTTTCCCAGTATTATTGTGTATGTATTTTATTAATTTTTCATTTGTTTACGATTTGGCGGCAAATTGAAAATTGTCTGTGTCACGTAAGCATGAATTTAACGCGAGAAAATTTTCGTACAATGATTTTTTATGACTTTCGATGTCATTTAAGTCAACAAGAAAGTTGTGATAGACTTCGATTGGCCTTTCACGATGAAGCCCCAAATTTACTGCAGAGTGGTACACTAACAATTGTTTGCCACTTGTCTTGGAAAAAGTTCGGGAGAAACGACCTCGCAGTAGGATCCTCCTTCACCACGACAACGCCTCGTCGTACACCGCCAAGCAAACAATCGACTACTTGGCGACGTCAGACATGGAATTACTGGGTCACCCGCCCTATAGCCTCGACCTCACACCTTGCGATTTTTATTTATTTCCAAAAATAAAAGAAAAACTTCGAGGAAAACGTTTTATGGACGCCGAGGAAGCAGTGGCTGCGTTTCAAAATGCCGTCGAAGAGACACCTAAGGACGAGTGTGCAAAGTGCTTTTCTCAGTGGTTCCATCGGATGCAGCGATGTATTGATGTAAATGGACTCTATTTTGAAAAGATATAATAAAACTAATAACTTGCTAGTTTGTACAGTTTTTGATTTTCTAAGAACTTTCAGTGTCACCCTCGTAGGCTATTTACACCGAAATGTATTGTAAGGCAGAAACGGAGCTGTTCTACCTATTAAATATATTTAAAAAGTCTACTGCTAAACATAGAATAGAATAGAATCGTTTTTATTAAATATAGATTTCAGTACATAATATTTATTGAAAGTCATTTTCTTTTTACTTTTACCACTGGTTCGCAAAAAAACCTCTGTCCTGGGAAGAACCAGCAAGAAACCCAGTGCGACTTTTTTTAATGAAAAAAAATGCACAATTTACAATTTACTATATATAGACTTCCCTCATAAATTTCCTCATGGGGGATTTTGCCATAGTTGCCAAACGTGGCAGGCAACTGCATTTTTTATAAATTTGAGTTGTTATCAGGATGATGCTGTTGCTCATTTGGTTCAGTTTCTCTCTGTCTCCTCTTACGACACCCTCGGGTCGATATGAGGTAGTGGGTATTCTTACACCGCCACTACACGGCCAAGCGAATATATTTAAGACAAACCGAATGCTAATATTTGCTGTGTTTATAAATCTAGTTTACTTTTTATATATAATAAATACTATGTTACTTTGTTTGTAGAAAGCGTCTCGTATAATGATTGCTAATCTGCCTGCCAAGCCTGAAGATCGCACGACGTTAATCTTTATTGAAAATGGTACACTGAAGTATCTAATAAAGGTTCTTATTCGTCATGTACTACCCGGATTGCTATGGGAGTGGAATCAATTTTACGGTGAAAACCTTTAGGTGTAAGGTTTTGGAGATGTTGACGCATAAATGCAGGAGGTTGGGTTTCGTCGACCTTACTTTGATTGAGATTGGTTGGGACATCCTTAAACAATGCTTAAGATCGGTACAAATCTCCCCAAACTTTAATGAGTAATAGCCGTTAGTGGGAGCGCATTCCTCAAGAAATGATAAAAAACTGTCATCCTAAGCATGCACAGAAGGATACAAGGTGGAATCAAGTATAGATTAGACCACACGCGATATTAATTTTATTTAACGATTAGTAGCATAACAATTGGTTATTTTCTAATATATCGATTATTAAATTACGAAGACATCAAAACCTTTATCTTTGTTGAGTTCAATAGTATTTTAATCACATTGGATAATGAAAAACGTTCGAAATGTTATAAAGCTTGAAACAGTTTGTAATCATGGTTGTTTCTTTTTATTTTATATATTTTTGCAAAGGAGTGTATTACAGAAAAAAATTCATCACCACAATATGATGATGTTAGATTTTTAAAATTAAACTTAAAGCTTTAGAATATAATTTATTGTTTTAACAGTTTCCCTGTCTGCGAAACAGACACAATAGTTAAACAATGGAAATGTTCATATATGATTCATGGGACAGGGAAAAGGTTAATATTAAATGTAGAGTTACAGCAAAAAGCTTTAGAATATTATTAATTTATCTAGTTAACTTAAATTAAATAGTCAGTTTATAGGAAGGATACAATTCCCCTAAATGAAGCTATTTTTCACAACTAGTTTAGCAACAAAAATTATCTACGCTTTATCGATGGGAAAAGTAAGTATGAAGGCAAATAAGCAAGAACTTTTACACAATGTATTTATTGGGTCATAAACAATGAAACACATAAATATGTAAAAGGTATATACAGGGTATTTTTGAAACGCTCCCGAAAACGAAGACAGACGACAGTACTAACTATATCTTAGATGATGGGTGAAATATAAAATCGATCCTGATGAAAAAAAAATCATCTTTTCACAACGTTTTATTAGCTTTATTTACGCTCCATCGTGTTAGTATAAATCATCGTGTTAAATAAAACGTTAATTTCATTAAAATAAAACATGAAAATACTTAAACATTAAACAAGCAATGGAATTTAAAATAAATAAACCATAAAATCAGCTGACTAGGGTCAATATCCGCGTCGAAGCCAAACTCTTTTATCTAGCTCGGTACAGTTCCCGTCACGTAAAAAGAACGCTCAGCGATAGTGGAGAGGGTGTGTCTGCGCATGGGTACAGTCGCGTTCTAAAGTACTACATGGTACTAGGCTGTTGTTTTATAATATTATAATAGTAATTAATGGTTTTATTGTAGAATCATAATAGGTACTTTACTAACTACTTAGGATAATGTTTGTGAGCATTATTTTTTATTTCTATCGTAAAATAAAGTAGTTTGTAATAAGAAAACTTAAGCTAAGGGTGACACGCTGTACATTATACCGTTGGAACATGGAACATGGAAGCCAAATGTCGATGGTGTATTGGTGTTACTGGATGCTACTTCATCATCACTCATCAGAATCATCATCATCAATGCAGATGATAAATGTTTCCGTCATCAGGTTGACCACATGTTAATTTTTCGGTATTCTTCCTCAATACATTTAACTTTACTGCACAATTTTCCCATTCACCTTCTATTTACCTTTTCGTTCACTAGTTCAGTCATAAAACAATAGATATAAATAATTTTCTTTCCTTCCTTTAAAACCATCGTCGCGCGTCGTGCAAAAGCTGTGTGTGCGACTGTACATTGGGAAACATCGCTTTTCAAAGCGCGGGAAGAATGAGGAACCAATAGCGTGCGCGCACAGTAATACTGGCGAGCATTCCCCGTCGCGCCCCTTCGTACCACGCGCTGCCGCCGCCCGGCCGACTGTGTCACCTCGCGTCAGCGCCAACATAGAAATTCCCAAATTTACCTACTAAGATTTGTTTGCAAGCGACATAAGAATTAGAGGCGGCAATTACAATAAAACTTGCAAGTAATTTTTAATAGTTTTGACGTACCTCTTTCAAATCAAAGTATTGGATGGATTAAAACGGAAAGTCAATAAAAGTAAAGTAAAATAATAATTTTTAGATTAATTAACTGTCGATCATAATTGCAATTGATTTTAACTATTAAATTATTCAATACTATTTTATTTCTATTTTCTTGTACAAAATCAAAGATAACCAAACCTAAGTAAGTCCGTTTATTAATTTCAATATCATTTTGTAGTAACGAACTGCTTGTTTCGTCAGGGTACAAATGATTGTCTAATTGTATTAAAAATTACAACTATAACTAAATTCCATGAAAGAGTAGTCGTAGGGATCATATGGAAACTAAACTTATAAAATAAAAGTTGGCAATGTCATAACATTTGACGGTCTGTGGGAATGTTCAAAGTGTAGGCTTCAGTTTTGGCGGGATTAATTATTGATTTTAGTTTTGAGACAGTTCCGTGTTGACTTTGGACACGCATGCGCGAGCGACAGTTCAATTGTTTTTTAATTAAATTCTTATTGTTATTACTTGGTATTACCTACTTCTTATTACGTGTTATTCTTGTTGTTACGTTTTATGTTTCTTTTTGTTTTAATAATGCCTAACGCGTACGTTTATAGTGCTCGTGAATACGGCAACATGTTAATGTGCCTTGGAGAAGCTTGAATGGAATGCTTCATACGAATTTACAATTAGAGAAATTCCCGACCGCTCGACACCCAGCTGACTCTCGTCTGATAACAGCAGCATTTCAGCGAGTGTTGGAAAATCGGCCCATTGCTCCAGTAGCGGCAGGAGGTGGAAGTCAAATGACTGTTCACTCCGAGGAGCGCATTTTAGATGTCGTTCGCCGGTATCCGAACCTAGGTACACGAAGTATCGCTAAATTGTTAAGACGTCGGGATGGAACAAGTGTGTCATACTGTTCAGTTCACAAAGTGTTAAAGCGTAACCGAATGCGGCCATACAAAGTGCACAAAGTGCAAGCTTTAGTTCCCGGCGATCACGACCGCCGACGAGTTTTCTGCCGTTGGTTATTAGACCAACAACAACGTGTGCCTGGTTCCAATGAGCACGTTATCTGGACGGACGAGTCGACATTTACCAGAAACGGCCTGTGGAACCGAAGAAATACACACGTGTATTCAGAGGTTAACCCGCACGCTGTTCGACAAACCGGGCACCAAACCCGATGGTCGGTTAACGTATGGGCAGGTTTATTTAAGGATCGCATACCTGTGAATTTGAATTAAAGTGGCTACGTGGAGACAAGCACAGTGGCAAAATAGTAGGTTAAGTAGATAAGTTAGGTATTTTGACAAGTGTTGTAAATTATTAGGTATTGTGGTACCATCGCTAGTTACGGGCCGCGCGAATTCGGCGTTCGCGCGTACATTGACCCCTAGTCAGCTGATTGTAATTCAGTAATTCCACTGCTGGTTTTATGTTGAAGTATTTTCATGTTTTATTTTAATGAAATTAACGTTTTATTTAACACGATGATTTATACTAACACGATTGAGCGTGTATAAAGCTAATAAAACGTTGTGAAAAGATAATTTTTTCATCAGGATCGATTTTATATTTCACCCATCATCTAAGATATAGTTAGTACTGTCGTCTGTCTTCGTTTTCGGGAGCGTTTCAAAAATACCCTGTATACCAATAATATACTATTGGGGGATGAGTCGCTCGCGTTCGTAGACTTCGACCATCTAATCTTAGGCCCACCCTACATGTCCTACCCTACAGGCCCACCCTACATGTCGCTTGTTTGCTACCACCCGGGGAACAACCTACGTGTGTCTCCGGGTGGTGCTAAACTGAAGACAAAGCCGAAAGAACAGACTTGGCTCCTCGCCGTGGTAACGGTGTAAAAATACCACCCTACTTTCGCACCATGAGGCACAAAATAAAAGTGACCCTGAGTTCGGCGCCCCTTTAATGGGGCAGGGGTGCGAAGAATTTCCGGCAGGAACACTGGTGACGAGGTTCGCCACCGTCACGTTCTGTCTCGGAGGGCGAAAGTGGATTGCGGAAGCCGTCTGGCTACGCTGAATGTATGGAGCAATGAATGATAAGATGGATGAAGTATGCGATATGATGTATGATAGAGGAGTAGATGTGTTATGTGTAAATGAGACGAAACGGAAGGGAAAGGATGCCACTACACAACATTCTACACAACACTAAGCCGCGTACTGGTCTGGTGAAGACGAGACCGAGCGGGTGTGCCAGGGAGTCGGTATCATCCTTTTAGAAAGAATGGGTCATTGTGTGAAAGAGTATGAATGTGTAAGCCCCGAGACTGCTATGGATAGGAATGAAAGTGGGCTTAAAGAAGTTGTTTGTTGTTCTAGGGGTCTACGTCCCAGACATTTCTAAGCCCACTTATACCCGAGAGCAGTTTTGGGAGATGGTAATGATGGTGCTAATGAAATGCAAGGGTAATGAAAATATTGTTATATTAGGAGATTTTAATGGAAGGGTTGGCGTGAAGAGGCTTGGTTATGAAAGGATATTGGGAACGTTTGGTGATGAAAGTATAAATGAGAATGGTGAAAGCCTCCTCACTGTATGTGTGGAAAATAATCTTTTTGTGACGAACACTTTCTTTTGTCATAAGAAGATTCACATGTATACATGGGAAAGAGGTGGTGATAGAAGCATGATAGATTTCATAATTGTGGATGAAAGAATGAGGAACGCAGTGGTAGATACAAGGGTTTACCGGGGGTCCAACGTAGGGACGGATCATTACTTGGACTTATGCCAAATTAATGGTCTATCAGACGTTGGCGGCATCGGACATCTGTGTCTACCACTGCGTTACAGCGTATAAGAACAGAGAGGTTACAAGATGAAGGCGCGAAAGAGAAGTTCAAGTGTAGACTGAGAGAAAATATAAGTGGTATGGATGAATTGTGTATGAATGATTTAGACTTGGAGACTGTGTGGTATAATGTCAAGAAATGTTTGGTGTATGCAGCTACCGAAGTATGTGGAGTAAGTAAGAGAAACAATGAAGGAAAAAATAACACTTTATGGTGGGATGATGAGGTACGGATTGAAGTAGAAGCAAAGAGAGCATGGCTATATTTACTAGCAAAGGCTAGTTATTCTAGCGGTATGAATGATGATATTGAAAGAAAAAAGGCAGTCTTTAGACATCTAAATAAGAGAGTAAAAGAAGTAGTTGAAAGGAAAAAGCACACTGCTGAACATAGGCCTCCCCCAAAGAATGCCACAAAGCATGGTCCTGAACCACCTGCATCCATTGACTTTCTGCATGACTTACCAGGCCATCACTCCAACTAGTGGGGGGCCACCCAACGCTTCGCCTACCGGTACGAGGCTGCTACTCGACAACCTTGCTTCTCCATCGTTTGTCGGTTCTTTGAGCTATATAGCCGGTATATTGCCACTCCAGCTTACTATTCCGTTGGGCTATGTCGGTCACTCTGGTTCTACTGCGGATATCCTCATTTCTAAGTTTATCACGCAGAAAAACTCCGTGCATAGCTCTGTCTATAGCTCATTAAGTGACCTTGAGCTTCCTCATCCGGCCAGCAGTGAAGGACCACGTCTCAATTCCATAGGTCATCACTGGCAACACGCACTGTTTGTACAGTCTCGTTTTTAATCTTTGAGGTATACCTGACGAGAAGATGTACCGTAATTTCCCGAACGCTGCCCAGCCGAGTTGAATCCGTCGATTGACTTCTCGGTCGAAGTTAGACTTACCTACTCGGACTATGTATTTGTCAGGTAAACATACTCGCCAAGAACTTCGAGCTTAGTGCTCCCAACAACTACCGGCATAGGTGTGACATGGACGTTATACATGATCTTTGTTTTTTCCATGTTTATCTTAAGACCTATCCGTTGGGAGGCACTATTGAGGTCATTAAGCATAGTGCTTAGGTCCCCCAGCGATTCTGCCATAAGGACTATATCGTCGGCAAATCGAAGGTGAGTGATGTACTCGCCGTTGATGTTAATATCGTATCCTTTCCAGTCCAGAAGCTTGAAAACGTCTTCCAATACAGCGGTGAAGAGTTTCGGGGATATAACGTCACCCTGTCTTACACCTCTCTGCAGTTGGATTGGTTTCTTACTCTGGCCATCGTAAGAGGCATAAGGAAACAAAATAAAAAAAACCACCACTTCAGGCTGTAATGATGATCATAAATAGATTATCAAGATTTTTTTTGGTATATACTTTTGCGTCGTTTCCTCTTTGGCATGTTTTGCTTTTTTATCAAATAAGTAAGTAATATAAATAAGAGTAAGGCTATTTTATTTGGTAATGTACTTGTAACGTTTTATTTTTGCCTGCATCAAGTATATTATGAAATTATCCTTTAACATAATTTGTTTCAAAACTTCTTCATAATGCATCACATTGTTTAGTTTTTGGAGATTTAACGGCAGTTTGAGCTAGCAGATAGTCGACGATGATAATATCTCAAGGCATCTAAGCAGACATATTGTGTCATCATTTCCACTAATAGTTCACATGCACAAAAGGCATAGACAAAAACAGTAAGAACAAAATGTTCCCCAAGCTGTACAAAAATAAAACTATTGCTATTAATTTAAATAAAACAAAGAATTTTGAATAACTATTAAAATTTCATAGCAGCTGTTGAAAAATAATTAAATTTAAAAGTATTTAAAGTGATTTCTTCTGTTTCAAGTCACTCTATAGCATTAAAGTACCTTTAATGTGGTCATATAATATTAAAGAAGATCAGAGTAGGGAAAAAACAATAACTAAACGCATAAAAATACTTTTTAAGATATGTTATCTATAAAAACAAACCTTCTATTAATGAATTAATAGATCAAAATAATCAAAATATACTGACAGATAGGATTTTATTTATTTATTTAATACAGCAACAACTTAAACATGTAGCATTACATTGTAGGATAGGATTATTTTACTTTAGTACTTGCAACACTGAATCCGTCCGTCAAGTGTCAAAACAGTCAGTGTCAAACTTGATTCACGCTACAATACAAATAATATAAATATTTTAAAAGACTGAAAAAAACTGCTGTCCCTGTTTTTTTTTAGCTAAACTACTGTGTATCCTAAACATCTGGGACAAATACCCACACATTAACCTATATAACACACATGAAATTAAACTTTATAAATATCTACATTGTGTAATTATGATAAATACCGAGTGAGAAAAACCTTCATAACTTTTGTCTACTACTGCGTAGCTATATTCACTTTTCTAATTTTTTAAACAGACGATCTGTACTTTGAAATGACATAGATTTCAACTGTGTACTGTCTGGGGCACAGGCTCATACAATTCTTGGCCATCTCTTTTAATACACAAGATCTCACCATTGCTACGTATAAAAATCTACTTCAAACCATTATTTACTTAATAATACAGGAGCATGATATAGGAAAGTGGATTCTCTTACGCTGCTAATACACGAGATCACGGATGCTGTTAATTCATCTCGAATGTGGACGATAAGTCTCGACTTATCGCCGTCGTCCACATTAACATATTTTTGTCTCAAAATCTTGATTACGTAAATATTGACATCTTGTAGTTTATCGGAAATAATAAAATGACTTTTAGTAACTGCTTTGTCTCAATCTCAGCCCTAGCCAGATGCAGTTATCACTGTAATTATTAAATAATTTATATTTTGTTGAAATATAGCAGACCCAGAGTTTTTACGTAGCAAAGCCACGTTCCAGACCGAATTTCGATCACGGCGGACGGTCTCAACAGAGGCTAGTCATCTAGGGATACAAGATTCTAGTGCACAAGTGTGTGTGCAAGTACAGATGCACGCTGGATTCTCTCAGTCTCATAGTTCAATGGGACGGCAATCCGTCTCGTCAGGAGAGAGATTCGGTGTAGAAACGACGGCTTAACGTACTTTGTGCGGCATGGGGGTGTACCACTGCCAATTTCTTAACCCCGGGCTACTACTGGGAATTTCTTGATTTTGGCCCAACCCATGATTCGAACCCGGGACCAAATGATCAGCAGTCACGCACACTACCTCTAGACCAACGAAGCAGTCGTAAAAATATTGTATTCGACGAATATAATAATATTTGTTGTTGTAGTCCTCCCCCGGTCGAGATGTAGCCATTCGTACTGCGAAATTTCACGTAATAATGTTGCATGTTTTTGGTTGCTTCTACTTGTAAAGGTCTTTATCAAACATTTACATAACCGCCAGCTACCGCAACTGGTTCCATGGAGGACATTATGGATGACGTCACCGCTACGGCACGAGGACTAGTTATCGTCAAACAGCTTTATATCACAATACTTGTGTAATACTATATAAATTAATGACTACCTCGTTGGTCTAGTTGTCGTAAACCTTCGTGAAAATCCCGGCTTGGGTCAACAAAAAATAATTTTTGAGTTTTTCTGCCTTCAAATTCTCAGTAAGTTGCTATACCGCGGTCAGGAAGTTGGCGGTGTGTCACCCCCATGCCTCGGAAAGCACCTGAAGCTGTTGGTCATGCGCCTGATCTCTTTTCGGTCATCGTCTCCGTTGAGACTGGCCACCGTGAACGAAATTCAGTCTGGTGGACATTATTATTATATAAATTAAATTTGTTGTTTTACAGTAATTAAGTAAATTACCGGCATGTAAGAATATCCACTAGCCCATAACATCCCGTGAGTGTCGTAAGAGGCGACAGAGTGAAACAAATAAGGAGATGGGGATTCCTACTAACGACTAAAAATAAAAATAAAACTGCGGTTGCCAAGACGCTTGCCAAGCGTTGCAGCTATGGCAAATATCCCCCCTATGAGGCAATCTATGAGGGAGGCATATGTTCAGCAGTGGAGTTTAACAGGCTGTAACGGTAACGATATACTTCTTATCGATCTTCGTAGTTTTGATGATGTTTCATAGTATGGGGTGTAATAAAAAAGGCATCATATCTGTAGACATCGAGATTAACATGTTGTGATGTCTTTTCTTTACGTTTTACTCTATAATCCTCTTGCACCTCCATATCTTTGTGAGTATTTTGACTACCTTATACCTAGCGAAACTCCCGAACCACGAAATCACTAATTTTCGTAACCCCCTTCTTATTTCTTGAGTCTATGTAGTGGATCCTTTACAGTAAGCTCCAAGTATGGAACTTACTCATCTGCGTCTGCATGCAGTCTAAACTGCGTCACATTATAATCTGCTCTTGATATGTATCGGAAAAGGGTAAGAAACCTTATATATTTACTTAGAACTTTAAAAATATCGGGTAAATATGTGTTTTGATCTTCCTTTATAAATTATCTATTATTAATATTAATAGATCTATATTTCTTTACATAACGTACATAATGTATTTATTAAATAAACTTTAGAGACAATTTTATTAGTGATTATGTTATTTATTACGATGAAATTTATAGTATCTCTTTCCCCAAGTTTTCCGATTCTTTCAAGTGCTCCGATTTTTTTTATAGAAGAGGGACAAACAAGCATACGGCTCACCTAATGGTAAGTGTCGTTCGTAGCCCACGAACAACTGCAACTCCGCAGGCCAGCCTTTTAAAAAGGAGTAAGCTCGTTTCTTGATTACGATAGTAATCATATCTAGAAGCTAGGAGTGCTAAAATTTTGTTTATGCACGTTATTAAAATGTAAAGATATCGTATTCTAATTTGCTCACAAAATCCAAATTGTCATGGCATAATATTTTCGGCGTGATATAAATGCCTGTCGCTTATAGAATTCTTGTTTTTGTGATTATTTGTCTATTCACAACGCAATATGCGCGTTAAAATTCAATAACAATTCAATTCTGCAGTGCAATTACATTTCCATTTTGCAGGCAGTGCTTCAAATGCCATGGAATTTTCGTATTAAATACCAATACATTTCTCATATACAATCATCCTTTGAAAACACTGGCTATAGGCTTGCCAGGGTTTTCTAGCTTTGTTTCAATTTTGTCTATTCCATCTTTTTAACCGACGTTAAAAAAGAACGAGATTCTTAATTCGACTGTATTTCCTTTTGTATGTTACACAATAACTTCGCTGATTGTAAACGGATTTTAATTTATATTGTTCTATTAAATTTGTAGTATCTCAGGGGTGGATCCATATTAATATTAATTCTCAACCCCAAGGGTGGGAATGTAGGGGATGAAACTTTTAACATGGTAAGTATATAGAGGACTTTCAAGCTGTCACCTTGACCGTGTGGTATTGTTTAGTCTATTTAAAAGGATCGAATAAATTAAATAAAAACAAAAAATTATAAATAATTAAATTATTTCATTATTGAATTATTTTCGGGGGAGGCCCTTGATCTCGACTGCCGATGATACTCATTCCATGTGGGATTCGAACCCGCGGCCCTTGACGCTGCAACTCATTGCTAGGCCACTGCGCCATGTAGCCATCTATACATTATTTTGGATTTCGTAGATTACATTATTTTGAAGAACAAATAGATTATGGCGATAGGTCTGAGCGGTCACCTCTTTTAGGCATCGGGTGCACTAAGGCTGTCTTTTGTGAACTTGGAACAGCACCTAAAGACTAATAGTACCTCCAACTCTGAAACAGGTGTCTTCATCACGCTCGGGGGATTCCATCCAGCCTACTCGACTAATGGACGTTCAGGGGAGTAATTATTAACGCACCGAGCATTGTGTGAATTGAACAACCTGCATGGAGCATTCACACTGCGCGATGGTCGGTGGTGGATTTCCCTAGTCGTTGTGAGTCGAGTTAAATGCAAAAAGAAAATCTAAAAGATCGACTTTCTCCTTTGTGGCGCGGACCAGCGACAGCGTTACCTTAAATCTTCTGAATTTGAAGATTTTATAATAATAATAAAAAATATTGAGGCTGATAGAAAGTGCCATATGGCATTAAGTCCGCTGTTCGTATCTTTAGTACAAAAAAGTGTTTTAAAATGTAGATTATTTTTCTATCAAGCAAAATAACAACACATTGTGGTCCTAATAGTCGTCTAGGCTAAAACTTTTAAAGTTGTGTATTTTAAAATGGGTGACTTTAGGGTAACCGTTTGTCATTTTATATTATGAAAGAAAAAAAATATTAATTTTATTTTAATAATGAGTTACGCAGTAAGCCTTTCTTATTGTAAGCCTCATTAATTGAAAGATGTTCGCGGACCCACCTAGACCACCCCTTGTTACCTATGTCACTTAATATTTGTAATTTTTTGTAAAAAATTACTTACTGCACCGGCTCCGGGTGCCAAAGTGAATCTTGACTTCCAACAACAGTACTCACCACTCTTCTCGTCCCTGTGCATCCTCGGCCTAGTTGGATATGACAATCTTCTTTAGGCCCTTCACGATCTGGTGTAGCCAGCGATATCTGAGTCTTCTAACCGGGTTACGCCCATAAGGTCGCCCAGATATGCTCTTTTTATCGTCCGGTCTTCACCCATAATCTTGACATGTCCAAACAAACATCATATTTCTCGCAGGATGTTAGAAGTAGAATTTATGTCCTACAGTTCCTTGCTTTTCTGTTTTTGTAAAATTTAAACAGTTCTTTTTTTTCCCGCTCATATAGTCTACAGCAAGATTAATGCGAGGCTTTTATGTTTAACAATCAATCTTTTCGGCGAGTTGAGCATATTTTCTTATAAGAAGGGTATACATACGTTTTCTTATATGATAATAATAGCAACGCTATTAATTTTACAGATTTTATCATATACTTACTTTACCCATTTACTAAATAAAGTAACACTACTAGTACTGAATAAAATAGCTTTAAGCTTTCGTTTTAATATCGCTATCTTTTTCACATCAACCGTTTCGAAATACCTACTTAAACATGTCTAACCTTACTCAGAATGAACGTGTATTTTATCCTAAACTAATATAAACATGTTCTGGTCCAGAAATGTCCAGAAATTTCCAGAACATTTTTTAATTTCAATTTCGCTTTTACAATAAAACCTCATCGAGTGTGATGGTCGAGGTAAGTATATGTAAAATTCTATGGATTTGCTCAGAAGTGCATAAAACATACATAACGCTCGATGACATATAATGAAATATATTTTAATAACAAATAAAGCTTACTTCAACGCACTAAAATATAAAAATTGAAATTGACGCAGTTATCGCTTGATATACATACAAAAAAACATACAGTCTGATTTGAGAGAGAAGAGATTCCATTACGCCGTGTAGAGGCGTGAGAGAATCTACTGCCTCGACTGAAGGCGACAAAGGGAAATGAAACGGGAGATGGCTACCAGCATGTTTCTGAAAACAATAAAACATAATAATAAAATTGCGGTTGCCAACCCACCTGCTAAGCGTGATCACTATAGCAAATTATGGGCGCCTATAAGGCAATCTATGTGCGAGACCTTTATCAGCAGTGGACTTTTGGTGAACTGTAAATAATGAAAAAAAAAATTTAAACAAGCACGAGACAAGGAACTTTTACGTGATGGGAATTCAGTTACGGTGGGCGTTACATGAATTATGAGCGCCGTCACCTGAATAGATGCTTGATCTTTCGAAGAAATTTGAGGAAAGGAACCGAGAGCACAAGGGCGTCGCATTTATATGTAGAATAGAATAGAATAGAATATTGGAGGTCATTTATGCTTTCACCATCGGTACGGAAAAATACTCTGTTCTCTAAAGAACCAGTAAGGAACCCAGCGGGACTCTTTTAACTAGTATTTTATACGTATAATATAATTCGTATAGCATACTAGTTTTGTTCAGTAGTAGGAAGCGCAAGTATCGTTGAAAAAGACGGCTACGGTATGCTCTACAACAAAGATGGCTACAGATGCGTTATCGTCCCCCGGAATCCAGATGAAATGTCTCACAGTCTGTAATTGTACTGGTTTTGACCCTTCAGACCAGAACACAACAGTGCAGGCACTACTGCTTGACGGCAGAAATAGGTGAAAAGGCTTACCCAGATGAGCTTCTAGACAGAAGTTCTAACATCTAGTAAAAGTTATAGAAAGCCATTTTATAAGTATAGGGTGACAAACGAGCACACAGTGCACCTGATGTTAAGTGGATGCTGTGGCCCATAGACATCTACATCTATCCTTGATTAAGAATCAAAATGTTGATGCATGGTCATCCCTGAGGACTAAGATGGATTGTCTCATTTCCAGTAAAAAAAGTCCTCCGGGTCTCTATATTCACCATACGAAACACAGCAGCATAAGCTGCTAATTCCGATGGTATTCGGTCTTTCCCTGGCCGAACTGACCCATTCGTGCAACGACCACAATGTAGCTGCAGCATTACTCTACCGTAAAAGATAATAAATTAAAGTAATAGGTTATTTGACATTCATAAAGTGATAATGGATAAGTATATTTATATTTAATAATTAAATACTATTCAGTTATTATAATACAACACAATATAGTATTACAAAGCAAAAAAGCATCGAAGCTCACGTTATTATTTATGCTGAAGGAAAACCGAAATAATGAAGCTTTTAATAAAATTGATTGCGTCCATAATTTTCCCGTGAATATTTAATAGGGATTGAGTATTTAATTTTACCTAATAGAGAAAAATAGGCAAAATATAATGAAACCGCTTATTAACTTTAAGTAATAAATTCTGATTAGTGACAAATGAAAGAACATAGCCAAAATGTTTCCCAAGCTGTACAAAAATAAAACTATTGCTATTAATTTAAATAAAACAAACAAAAAATTTCGATCCTCAATAAACACTTCCACGCTGACATTGGCGAATGATCAAAATCGCCAAAAAAGAAAGAAGAAGAAGAACAATATAAATATTTTTAAACACTGAAAAAACTGCTGTCCCTGTTTTTTTTAGCTAAACAATTATGTATCCTAAACATCTGGGACAAATGCATACTCATTAACCTATATAACACACATGAAATCATAACTTTAAATAACAACATTGTGTTATTATGATAAAAACCGAGTGACAAAATCAACTTTTTTAAACCTTCATAACTTTTGTCCACTACTGCGTAGCTATATGAACTTTACTAATTCCTTATATAGAAGATCTGTACTTTCAAATGACATAGATTTCAACTCTGCCATCTCCTTTATGTATTTAATTTCTTCATATAATTACGAAATAAGTCCTTTTATTTACTTTTAATTACGTCAAGCATTTGCCAAACATTTTATCGTGTCAAATATGTCTATTATCTGCCATAAAGTGGCGGCGTAAGAGTATCCACTACCCCATATCATGAGCTAAGACTCTCGTTTTAAAATTGATCTTTATGCTCTAGCACTAATTCGTTCCGTGGGTGTTGTAAGAGGCGAATATGAAAATTGTCAGAAAAGTCTTTTGGTTTTCGTAAGACGGCAGTGTACGGTCTCGTCGATCCAGACTGGCAGCGGGCAGCAGCGTCATAGGTGCAAGACGTTTGGTGCTGCGATCGTCAATCCACCTGCCAAGTATAATAATTAAGGCGAATCCTATCTACAACAGGAGATTCATTTTCAATTGTTGACTTAACAATTATAATATATGTTTAGTTGTTAATAGAAATAATTACAAATAAAATAATTCTGCAAACATATTACTGTATCCAAGTAGGAATTGATTTTTATAATCAGTGGGACAAATGGCTTTGGTTTGTTTATTGGGAACTTCATTAATATTTGTAACAACTGAATGCGTGCAATTTAAAACCGGAAATTAGTTTAAATCAAATTAGCTTACACTCATGCAACCTTAATTGCAATCAAATCGACAAATGAGTTTTCATTTAACGTAGTAGTGTCAGGTTACAGTTGTATTCTGGCTGTAGCACGAATGGATCGGTTCAACCGAGGAAGAGCCACGCTCTTGCAGGATACCAGCGTAAAATAGCAGAATAATACTGCTTGTTTTCGTATGGTCAATGTAGAAGGAGATAGCCTTTGTTTTCAAGTACCTTGGTATTCCATTAGTCTTCTGGGGTGATATTACAGGTAACGTGGTATCCTTTTTTGAAGAATAATGGTGACAAAAGAGCAGTTAGTCCATCTGATGGTTAGTGGATGCTGAGGCCCATAGACATCCTCAATAAAGAATCAAAATGTAGATGCGTTGTCACCCGTGAGGAGTAAGATGAAATGCCTCTTTTCCAGTGAAAAGGTTTTCCGGTTCTCTACACTTACCATACGAAACACATTCAGCTGCTATTTCATGCTGGTAATCTGTGAGAGCGTGGCCATTCCCCGGTCGAACCGAACCATTCGTGCTACAACCATACGTGTTTAGTATTATAGCTGTAGCATGGCTTTGCCACATATAAAGTCCAAATTTACAGTGAAAATCTTAGTCTTCAAGGGTGATTGCGTATCTGAATTTTGTTCCTAGCCCAATACAATAATCCAAGGCCACATAATTAACTAAAAGTTGAACTGTGTGCTCCTTTGTCGCCCATAAGTATAACAATAATAAAGTTTTTTTCTTTAAAAAACCTTACTCAGCTGAATATTCTGTACATTGTAGAAGCAGCTCAATGCTGAGTGTAGACACTTACTATACTAACCACAGTAAAACGAGTCTCCGGTTTTCGAGAACTTCTACAAGAGTCTCGTTTTACTGGATACGATGCATTCCATCTTAGTCCTCAGGGGTGATAACGCATCTGCATCTTGATTTTTAATTGAGGATAAATGTAGATGTCTATGGGCTACAGTATCCACTTACCGACATGTAGAATGTGTACTTGTTTGTCACCCTATTTCTATAAAAAAATCTTGATATAAATAACCAGAAGAAGACAAATAACGCTAACGATTATTGTAAGAAAAACTTAAAATAATCTATTTAAATAAAAAATCTTCTTAGTTTCTGAAATAATTAACATGCATTAAATCAAATTTAAATTAAAAAATGGAATATCTCTGGTACTTTGATTAATAACTTTCATGTAGTATCATTGCTTTAGAATTTTCAAGTTTGTTACGTTAAATGCACTTAAGCACTTGTGTCAAATCAATTTTTGTCTACCGTTACAGCCTATTAAAGTCCACTGCTAAACACAGGCCCTTAGATTGCCACATAGGGGGGATATTTGCCATAGTTGCCACGCTTGGCAAGCGGGTTGGCAACCGCAGTTTTTTTTTTAGTCGTTTTTAGTAAGACGCTACTGCCCATCTCGTGATTTGTTCGCCTCTTACGACACCCACGGAATGATATGGGGTAGTGGATGTTCTCACACCGCCACTACACGGTACTAATTGTTGTCTATTAGGTTTAAAATTACCAGTCAATTCGGAATAACCAGGAATAACGAAGAAAAATAAATAGGCAAAAATCAGGTTACTATATTTACTATACTCCTATCATATAGTATATTATAATTTATATTATTCCTCATTCCAAATTTCATTTAATTGACATAAATAATTTAATAAAAAAGTTTTGGACAGAAGATAGGTATCTCCAAATATAATTTAAGACTGGTAGCAAATGTGCTATCTTATTATTTACTTTTTAACTCAGCCAAGTTTTTGGCTACCAAGACTGCTTCTTTTGAGCAGCATAATCATTTGACATTTAATTTGGAATCAGTTCCAACTAATTTAAATAAGTGAATGAGACAATAGAGGCAATCTCTAGCAATAATAACAGTTTGATTAATTTAGAATGCAGGCCACAAATAAGTAATAAAAATTTGTTTACTCCTGGTGCATCAAAATATAATAAGGCATGATGGGCAAAGAATTGGAAGTTGAATTGTTTTTAAATAGTAACAACATATATCGACCCTTAAAGTAACAAATGTCGTAAAAGCCAATATGGCCAAAATTAGTTTCGCGCGCTCTATCGACCTATATATTTGAAAAGTTCGTATTCACAAAAAAGGTGTCTTTTACGACGCGCCCCGATTAAGTTTAAGAATCTTGTTTTTTTTTTATAATATGTCGTAATGATCAATTTTGAGAGGGATTTTTTATAATTAAAGTCGTAAAAGACATTTTTTTGCATGGGTTATACTACATAATCTGATAGAATCATATAAGATTATTATTGAGCATTTTTGTCGTAAAATCAACGATAATTTCAAAAGAGCAATGCGAATTTATGTCGTGAAGGCCACTTTCTTTTGAAATATGGTATTTACACCCTAAGCTCATTACAGTGTATAACATTATTCTTAAAATTAGGGCTCTTACTGCATTAATTGTGATCTAAAATAATGAAGAAATTGGCACGGTAGCGCGGTGGAGTGAGAGTGAGAACTTCCCTCACCAACCGTGCGCGTGTACTCATTCCCGCCCTCAGCGTCGCTGCCATTGATAAGCTAATGAAAAAAGTAGCTTATTAAAAAGCATGGATATTTCACGAAGAAAAAAAGCGTTAAAATATATGTTATACCACAAAAAAACGTAAGGATAGCAAATGGTAAGTAAAATTATGCTTTATATTATCTAAATTTCTGTTCTCTTCAAATAATTACGATAAGGTTAATCTAATCACCTCCTGTTACGGTATCTATTGCGAGGGTATCAACTGACTTTTACTACAATTAATTATTTATTGTTAAAATATCAACTGACTTTTACTACAAATGGTTATCAACTGCTATTACAGTATAAATTGGTTTTATTTCAATTAATTCGTTTAAAACAGTACGCACTTTGGTTTTACAACAAAATAACAATACAAAATGAATAATAATACAAAATGCAGTATTTATAAATGTTCCTTCATTTATTCAATGTAAGTTAACAGCGTTTGGTAGATTTACTACAATAAATTAAAATTTAAAATTTTGTACAACCGACTTCAATATAACTTTTTTTTATAGTATAAGGGCGACAAACGAGCACACAGTCCACCTGATGGTAAGTGGTTGCTGCGGCCCATAGACATCTACATCAAACCAAATGCAGATGCGTTGTCACCGTGAGGACTAAGATAGAATGCCTCATTTCCAATAAAAAGGGTCTCGGTTCTACACTCACCATACGAAACACAGCAGCGTTAAGCTGCTATTTTACTGGTATTCTGTGAGCGAGGTCCTTCCCGGTCGAGCCGACCCATTCGTGCTACAACTATACTACTAATATAGCTGCAGCATGGCTCTACCACGTAAAAAAATATTAAGTATAACTCAAAATTATTGGTCAGACCTTAATCAAATTTATATGGGATCACATGAAAAGCACCACCTTTCAAATAAAAGAAGAATCATCGAAATCGGTTCACCTAGAAAAAATTTATGAGGTAACACACAAAAGAACATACAGTCGAATTGAGTACCTCCTCCTTTTTGAAGTCGGTAGAAAAAGTAAGCGTCAAACATATTTTATTTTTATAATTACTTACACATGCCAATTGCTTTGAATGCAGCATAATGTTGCAGCAGCAGAAATTGTATATTTTTAAAGACGTGCTATGGCTTTAACTATAAAATTTCATTTTACAGGTGTGATATTATTTCGCGTTAACTACAAAACACGTCCTAAATAAAACTTGTAATGTGGGTTTTCAAATTCTGTATTCCGTATGATTATGTTTAGTTTTACAGGTCATTTTAATGACATAGTTGTTATAGCAGATACTAGCAGAAAACCGGCTACACTATCAAGAAAATGACATAATAAAAAGATCCCTGACTGATGTTATAGAAAAAATTGACGTTGATAATAGACAATGTATAGATACTCGTGCCTCACCAGATAATAAAATTAATACACACTTCCACAATATTATGTCCATCACGATTTAATGACTTCTTCGGAAGTCCGGATGCAACTCCACTACCAACTGAATTACCAACTACACTAGCTCAACTCCTAAATCAATCGTGGCAAATTATATTTCATTGGACCTGTTGACAGAGCAGCACTGCACCTGCTTTTGTACGCGCTGTACAGGACGATGCTTACTGTCACCTTTTTAGCAGTGGACCCGAAGTTGACAGACCATTAATACTGCTCGGTCACTTACATACTTCTACACACACCATAGCAGTGGACGACATTCACCGCCGATTTTCCAGTACCGATTCCAAAGTTGACAGCATAGCAACACTCAAACACTTACCTGTCTCTGCACACGCTATAGTGAACGATAGGTACTCACTACCACCCACCCATGTGTTTAGCACCAAGCCTGAAGTTGATAGTTTAACACTATCTGACCAGTGACCTGTCTCTGTCATGTTGTATTAAACGACGCTAACCCCAGATTTTCAGGGCCGAAATCAAAGTATATCAGTGCAACACCGGGCTACGTCTGCACTCTATTTAGTGGCCGATGATCATCTCCATCTTCCTTTTACCGGATCATAATTTGACATCCTAATATTGACAAACCATGATGCCGCAGTGAACACGTCAGTTTCATCTAAAGAGCCATTTTACTGAATATCTGTGCATCATTTCGAGTGTAGGTCAATTTTAATTTTATATTTTAACCAAAATATTATGTTAAAAAAGTAATTAGTAAGTAGTGTTTGTGTTAATTAATTCAGCACTTTTTAATATCATCTTTATTTCTAAAATGTGTACTGCAATTACTACAGTAAATTACACTTACTTTTTATAATATTTGTTTTTTAATACAAAATCCTCATCCACAAAACCATTGTTCACGCCTTTAACAACAAAAGCTACAGTTATTAAGTCTGAAAAATTTGTTGTTAAAGCCAGTTACAACTTTTTTTTTGCAGTAATAGCCATACTATTTCTGGAACTGTTCAAGCTGCGTTATTTTAAGTTCCTAAATATAAAACTACTCAAAAACCTAAACACCCTGAGCTTTAGTGGCATATAATCGCTTTTGTTTTTCAAAAAATATACAGAAAATAAACAGAAACATTTTTGTTTTTTGCTTGTCCTGTAAAATGGCGTTTTGGTTTTTACGATGTTTGCTGCTAAAAGGGTCGATATATCCTTTATATTAATGAACATTGGCTAAAAGATTATAATTTCGTGTTTAATTTCAGGAATCACCGGGTGGTCTGTTCCTTCAATAGAGAAAAAAGTTTACGTAGTGGCTCCTTAATATTAGCAGATAAATCATTAGTATATAAAGAACGTAAGGATGTTGTGAGCCTCTCTGTTCAGCAAACTGTAGAAATGGCTTGTGTCGAGCTCGAGCACCTCATTGTTGTAAGTGTTTACAGACTCCCATGTGCTACTTACGACTATTTTGAAAAGATTGTGGAAGAAGTTTTGCTCAAATTTAGTAAAGTCTGTTGGTAATATGTGGAGACTTTAACATCAATCTCCTTGAAACTTTTCTTTCTTCCTTTAGTATTAAATTTAGCTCATTGTTTAAATCGTATAATCTTGTTAATTTATTCTTAGAACCAACACGTATTGTTGAAACTAGTGCGACCTGTATAGATAACATTTTTGCAGATGTTAAGCCCTTGTATAAATTAATTACTCAAAATTTTAGTTCGGATCACTGTGGACAGTTGGTCTCATTGCCTTATATACACCAAAAACAGAAAAATAAGAAAACAGACTTAGGAGAGCAGGTTATTTTGTTTTATTATTGATTCAAAACTTTTTATATTATAATGGGCAAAATGGCCTTCTCAATATGCAATTAATTTTATGGTTTAAAATATAAAATAAATTCAAGTAGATTACAAATGTCTTCGATAAAAACACGAAAACTCCAAAGCAATAATCCTAAAGTATCATTTATTAGCTGCCTTAAATACAGGGGTCGTAAACATTTGTCGCACAAGTAAAATTTGAACATAAAATATTTTCTTTCCACTTATTGCGCGAAGTTTTTCGAAAACAGGCCAAAACAAACTGGTATTCCGGTAATAAAAACTTTTTTCATTATCCCGGTATATAAGAGCTTATTGAAAATAACAATGTCGCTGGAAGATTGCGTTTTATTGTTAGCTAGCCATTTCTCTTAACTTTGTGAGGATAGTGTTCGGGAGGCTTAATAATGAGGAAACTGTTCATAACGCGTTGAATGCGCATCATTAGTTATTATTTCCAGAATGTTCAGTTGACAATATAGAGAAAAACAGGCCACCGGCGGACCGGAGGAGATTAGCCGTAGCGTTTCCCCCGATACAGAACTGTGTGCTCGTTTGTAATCCTATAAAAAAAGTATTAAGAACCGATGACAATGCGATAATTTCATCACTTAGTCCTAGGATCCATCACAGCTCATGATCAATGCGTGTTGTTTATGCTTTTCTTCAACTCTAATATTATTTATCTATTAATAATAATAAGTAAGCCTACCTAACCTACGACCTAACTAAGTTTGTTATGTCGGTCCGCACAAAATAGTAATGTAACAGAACTGCTGTTTTATTTAAAGCCTAATATTGGAACAAAATTTATATCAGGTAACCATATATGTTACAATAAACTTAAAAGAGAAATCGTTACTCCTGTGTCTGTAGGACGGGTACGCCTTCGGGGACGCCCGCTGCTAATTTGAGATGGAGTCTAAGGGTGGCCGAGGCGCGGTAGACTCGCATCGCTATTTTGTTATCTATTTGATTGCACCGCCTAGAATGGTCTTCCTATTTTATTCATGCTATTCATTCTTTTTAAGGGTTATTTTAGGGAAATCATTTTTAGATTATTTATAAACGAACCCGTCGAGATGTCTGCGAAAAATTTAGAAAACTATTGAAATAATTCGGGTAAATGGCCCAAAAATCACGTTGTCTGCGTTTTTTATCATCAAACACCTTTTTAAGTCCACAATTATTAGGGCAAAGGTCAATGAACAATTTTACATCCGTAACCTTCTGTCTTCTCCGAAGTTAAACCAATGTCAATGATCATGCACCTCTCTCGCTTATCTTAGAATTTTCTATAAAGTCATACATTTTATATATAAATTTATAATTGAGTCTTTGCAAAAGTAATATTGTTTCACGAAATTCCTCTACCGACAATTGGTTTAATATTTATTAATAGAATTAGGGTGACAAATTAGCTGCTGGGAACCATAGACACCTACATCCATCCTCGACAAAATGAAAATGTAGATGTGTTGTCACTCCTGAATACTAAAATAGAATGCCTCGTTTCCAGTAAAAAGAATCTCCGGTTTTCTACTTTCGCCATACGAAAACATTTAACTGCTATTTTACGCTGGTATTTTGTGAGAGCCTGGACCTTTCCCCGTCGAGCCGACCCATAAGTATTCAACTCTACTAATGACGCACGGTATGCAGCTGAAGTCAGCATTAGGAGAAGAAATTGGCACTTCCTTTTTACATCCCAATTTATTCCACAACTAACTGTACCCTTCTTGTTTGCATTTTGCAATGTCTTTTTGGGCAGATACATTCGCGTGCGCGCGCAACAATTCACCAAATTTTATTGTAATCGGATGAATGGTATAAGAACGCATACGAGACAAACAACTAAACATACATATTATATAAAATAACTGAGTCTGAGAAGATAACTGAGTTATCTTCTCCTTCTTTAATCATTATTCTATACGAATAGAAACTTGCAGAAGGGACAGTTTTATTAAGCGGCAACTTAGTTGTGGGATCGCGTTATGGTATGTTGATTTAATACCCATCATCCCCCCAGCAAAACATCAATGGATACTGAGGCGCATCATATGCTCGATGTATCTCACTAATACGCTGAAGTGTATTACTTCGGCTCTCGAGGATTATGTCCCTTCGATCAAATTGTTGATCCACAAACACTAACCACTTCATTTGTAGTTGGTGCATTACCTACCTCTATGTTCTTCTGGTGGTTTTTATCAGCATGTATGACAACTTTGTATGACTCTGAAGGAGGGGCTTCATCAATGGCACTTTTCAGATCTTTTATATACGGGTTCACTTGATGCAGCATATTCTGCAATTGTTTGATTAAATTTGGCTTTAAGTTAGGAAATTTATAACATCGAATCTTTGTTTCTCGATCATCTTCACCTACAAAATATATTTGAAGGTACTGAGCGTCATGTTCGGCTTCTGGTAATATACTTCCAACTAAATGGTAGTCGAGAAGTACAAGGCACTTTAAAAGTCGGTGAAAAACCATCTGCTGTTACCTGTTTACCACCAAAGTCATCTGAAACAGGCATTATATTTACGAATATTACCTATAAAATGGTCATGATCTGGGTGTAGATCAGTAATCAAACTAAAGAGTGGTTCAGGCAGTTGTTTCAACCAATCAAGTTGTACTTTTCCAGCGCTGCAACACATACCAGGTGTCTCATCCTTCCATTTCAGCGCATTGCATCATTGACACTTGTATGTCATAGAACCCAAGGCTATACTGCTGTCAGTTCTATAAGCAATATCAGGGTCATACTCCATAGCGGAATGGACCTTGTTTTTCCATAAACGCAGTGTAATGTTTTCCTCATACCGTGACTGAATTGCTCTATGCACTTGTGGATTCGCTGTTTGGTAATTTGCAACAGGTTGCCTGTGTACATCGGGATTTTTTTTCTGATAAACAGACACAGATTTACGATTTGAATCTGGCTTGTTATGCCTATATCTTTCTTGTGCACTTTTTAATTGACTTTTTCTTGTGTAATTAGTAAATCTCGACCTTCGTTTATTTTTCTTTTTTTCATATTTTAATGTCGACGATACAGATTGATCTGTTCCGCTGGTTGGAGATGATATTTTACTGTTTACAAAAGATGTAACAGTTAAATGGTCAAACTCTGAAAAAGGATCACGCTCGACAACAGGTACTTCCATGCGACGCTGTGTAATTTTCTTCGCAACAATAGGCAGATAGGCGTCAAAATGTCCATTAGATAAATCATGGCTAAATCGTAATCGCCTTACTGGACAGATATCTGTTCCGGACTCTGTGTATAGCAGACCATTTCGATATACTTCAAGCCAAAACGGAAATATTAATCCTGCAGCTACCAATTCACAAAGTCCACCGTAAGATTCATTTTTTAAAATATCGGCTGAATATTCATTTGCTGTTGAATAATTATCGCCATTTCTGTTGTGGGTCATAACTGAAAACCTAGGCCAATCATTTACCACAAATCTAAAAATTTGTTAACGCATTTTCTTGGGTTCCGTACATTAAAAATGAAAGAGCACGAAACAAACAGGCGCCGTCACCTATAATGGGGACGGCAGTATGTTCTTCCATTTTACTTTAATATTAAAATTTCTGTAGTCATTTTTTCAGTGAAAAAAAATACTTTATCAACAACACCTAATTACAAAGCAAATCGAATTCCAAGTTTGAACAGTGGTTGTAAGAAAGACAAAATCAAGCAACTAATCTGAAACACGAAGCAAATCTTAAACCGTAAGCAAGCAAACAAAGTCGAAGTCTAGTCAAATATCCGTTGGCAGTGAATAGGTACCGTATGTGGTACAGGTTGAAGCGCTCATTCACCATTCACTTTATATTAGTTCGAAAAAAACAAAACGTTACCGCGTTCTAAAACGATACCAACGCCTTCTATTGGTAGGATTGGAACTTGAAGATCAATACGAAATAGGTAGGTACCTAAGTATTTCTTTTGGTTTTGCATTTTATTAATTTGTAAAAAAAATATTTGGTTTGGTTGTTTATTTTCATTGTTTTTAATTTTAAATTAGTATTTTCTTGTCCAGGTGTAATTTGTGCAAATTTTTTGTACAAATCTTCTTCTATTTTGTTTTATGTTTTTGTGCATTGAAAGTATATTCTATTCTATTCTAATAAATTAAGTTTAAAATATTTATCAATATCATTTACGTTATTTACGACCCAAAAACCTTAAAATGACACCCAAGTCACCCAACCCATGATGATTTTTACACCAAACATACATTCATCCATCCTTCCATCCATGTTGGTTTGAAACCATAATCGACGCCATTTTCGTAATTAACGTCCCAAAAACCATAAAACGACACCCATATTGACATTTCAAACACATCGCACCCCACAGGGATGATGATAGGTATTTCGTCTGCTACGTTGGATTTTGAAATAGTTGTTGTTTTCGTAATCAACGAACCGATAAACCATAAAACGATACCCATGTTGATTTTCAGAATTTGTCAACCCTTTTCCACACCTTTTACAGGTTGAATTCTGAAAGAGCCTAAACCTTGTTTACTCATTTATTGATAGGCGTACTCCTGTGAAGATTCGAATAAAATAGTTTAACTAATCTTGTTTCCCCATACAAACTTTCAACCCCTTTTCACCCCTTAAGGTTGAATTTTCAAAAACCCTAGGACACGTAATTGTTTATTTCTAATCGTTAACCTAAAAACAAAGTTTCAGGCTTCTAGCTCTAAAAATGACGGACTTCCATACAAACTTTTAACCCCTTTTCACCCCTTGGGAATTTTCAAAAATCCTTTCTTAGCAGATGCCTGCGTCATTACAACTGTCTGTATGACAAATTTCAGCGAAATCCGTTCAGTAGTTTCGGCTGTGCGTTGATAGATGAGTCAGTCAGGTTTGCCTTTTATATATATACATATAGATGTTTATTATGTTAATATTACAATACTAATATAATATTTGAAATGCGAAAGTGTGTTTTTTGGTTTTTCCTTGACAGGATATTTTTTGCAAAGCTACAGTTTACAGATTTATACGTAGGTCACGCAATAAGTTTTGAGATGCTCGAAATTTAAAAATGGAACCGGGTGCGTTGTTATATGTTTTTAAAAAGCAAATTTATTTAAAAATAGAACTCCATAAGCCAATTGCTCAATATTAAAAAGAAACAAAGTTCTATTAATTTTCCTGCAACGCTTCCCGCGCTTTTCATTTAAAACGATGGATCTTAACCGTGAACATTTGCGCGCTATGATATATTATGATTTTAAATTTGGTTTAACCGAACAATTAAGTTTACAACGGTTTCAATCAGCATTAGGGGACTTAGCTCCACCACGCTACAATTTTTAGGTGGTTTGCTGAATTCAAAGGGTAAAATTAATCTTAAAATGACCAAAGAACCGGAGCCCGCAAACAGCAGTAACGGCAGAAAATGTATGGACTACTGAAATGTTGGTGCGAGAAGACCCACGAATCACATATACGGACATTGAAAGATTGTAGGCATTAGTTCGGGAGTATTCATACCATCCTACACCAACATCTTGGAGTGAGGAAGCTTTGTTGTCGATGGATCCCTCGTTTGCTCTCCGAAAGCGAAAA